>SNQJ01S0003162.1:76405-101616 GCA_010110895.2 Picea sitchensis | reverse complement strand
TCCCCGCAGGTTTCAAACCGGTGACTTTAAAAACACGGAGTGGCTTAACAACACACTCCATCACCGACTGTCCTACACCTCGGGGACATAATCTTCGTTAATCTTGTAACAAGGAGTAAGCAATTTAATTGATTCATAAAAAATTGTTGGGACAAAAATTAAAAAAAAGGGGGAAATAATTGTTTTATTATATTTATGATAATTTAAAATTTATTAATTAAAAAGGGAAAAGGGAAAAAGTTAATTTCTACACCTTCCAAATTGAGTTCTAAATGAAAAGGGGAAAGAGGGTAATCTAAAATAATTAGGAAAATAGGAAAACAGGGAAACACAAGGGGAAAATAAGAAAGTCAAACTTAGTGAGGTATATAGCATTTAAGAACTTTCTAATTTAAACATAACAAGCAAATTAATAATGGGGAAAGTCATTAAAATGTGTAAGGGAATTTGGGGACACCTAGGAGAGATTCTAGGAATGACTCTAGGTGGGTGACATAAATAAGCGTAATTAAATAATTAAAGAAATTAGTTTATGGAGGAATGAAGGGGATGGGTGACACTTGTACGGGGAGGATTTTTAGGAATTAATTTATTAAACATTAATTTAAATGGGATTTTGGGAAGGTAAAGGAGTTTGAAAGCCTATATAATGGAGGGAGGAGAAGGAGGAATGATCTCTTTTGTTTGTGTAACGTTACGTTGCAGAAATCTATACATGACTGACTTCGCTTGTGGGAGTTGGGATACTCATCTCAGTGAGGAGTAGTACCTCGGCCTTGCGATGCGAGTTGGGAGCTAGTTGAATCGTTGGATAGTGTGTGTTGCCCCTTTGCAGTTTAGGGGGATAAGGGGGAAGAAGAGTACCCCTAGCGTTGGATGTGAGGTACCGATGAAGTCTCATCGGTTGACAAGAAGGAGTTTCACGAAGTGCATGGGACATCAACTCAGAGCGGACGATTAGGAAAAAATACACTTTCTTTATTTTTACATCGTAAATTGTAGTAGGATTTATGCTTTGGATTTGTATGTTTAATTGGGTAAGTAAATTGATTGTCTTAGCATTCTAGTTGATGATTGATTTTTTCCATAACCTATAGCTCGATGATTGATTGACTCCCATGGCCTTTGATTCCTGACATGTATTGACCACCTTGTGGTGTATTTATTTGTGAAGATTGTGGTTGTTTTTTCCTTTCGTCCCTAGCTCATTAGTCCTGGCCTGAGAAGTCGGCCAGGAGCCTGATATACAGTCGTCGCTTCGGCGTTAACAGACCTATGAATCTCAACTCCCTACTTTTTTGTACGTGGATGATGAGTGAAGGACATTATTGTCAGTCATCTACCTCTGTTATTGTACTTGGCTAATTGTTTGACTTGCACCATCTAGCAAAGACCTCTATGTATGGATTATCTTACGTCCTTGTTGGTTTTTCTCTGTGCCTTCACTGATAGAATCCCTGTGCTCATTTCAATGACCTTTCCCATTGGATCCTTGCGTTTCTCTTACTATTGTTTCCATTGTATTGGTATTCTGGAAATGGAAAAACGATTTGATTTCCTGTCTACATTTTTGTATTGGTATCCTAAAAATGGAAAATCGTTTTTATTTGTTATTCCTATCATCGTTGTATTAGTATTCTGGAAATGGAAAAATTAACTTATTTCATGTCTGCATTTGTGTATTGGTATCTTGGAATGGAAAAACATTTTTATTTGTTATTCCTGTCTGTGTTGTATTGGTATTCTGGCAATGAAAAAACAATTTGATTCCGTGTTTGCATTTTTATATTTGGTATCCTAGAAATGGAAAAACATTTTTTTTTGTGTTATTCATGTCTATGTTGTATTGGTATCATGGAAATGAAAAAAAAAATCATTTCCTTGTCTTCATTTTTATAATTGGTATCCTGGTAAGGGAAGGGCGTTTTGGTCATTCCTGTATGCGTTTTCATCTGGATTCTGGGCAATGAAAAAGTAAACCATGATTTTTCCATTTAAAACGTGTCTGAGATTACTGTTGAAGTGACCACGTTTTTTCTTTTAAAAGTTGACAAAGATTTTTGTTGAAATGCCCACGTTTTTTCTTTTAAAAGTTGACAGAGATTGTTGTTGAAACGCCCACGATTTTGCTTTTAAAAGTTGATAGAGATTGTTGTTGAAATGCCCACGTTTTTTCTTTTAAAAGTTGACTAAGATTGTTGTTTAAATGCCCATGATTTTGATTTTAAAATGAGACCAAGATTGTTGTTCAAATGCTGATGTTTTGCCTATTAAATGTGACTGAGTTTGATGTAAATAACCATGGATTTGCCCAATTGTTTTTTTGACTAAGTTCACTGTTGAAGGGACACGAATTTGCTATTTAGAATGTTGACTGCGTTGATTGTTGAATAACCACTAGTTGATCCTTCTACAGTTTGTATTATATTCTTATTCTCCTTCAATTTGAGTGTACCCAACCTTCTCACTATGAAACTTTAATTGCTAGAACCATGTTATTGGTCATATTAATTGCTATGTAACCGCCGTGTTAATTGCCAAGCTAATTGCTACAACAATGTCAAAGGACAAGAATTTCCTTCTTAATATTAATTGCCACAACAATGTCAATTGCTACAACGATGTTCCCTTCTTAATGTTATAGACAACTAGTTATTTTTGGTATGATTATCTTAGATAGACGATATGTGTAATTTAATTGATTACAAGTGTGATATTGTAGCATTTTACATTGATGTGGTTAATGTAGTTATATATTGTCATTTGATAGTTAGATGGTAATTTCGGGGATTACTTAGAATTACCCTTTTAGATGGTGATTAATGGTTCAATGAGTTTAGGAGTATTGACCAAAGTATAGATTAATCTTGCTAAATTAAATTGTAGTTAATGATTAAATCATAATGCAGCATTGTTGAACTGATTCGTAATTGAGGTTATTTCGATTTAAATTAATGCTTGATTGTATTGTAGAATTGTCGGTTGATTCGAAGGTGATGTTATTTAGATTGAAAGTAACGACTATGGTGTAAAGTAGAATGGCAAATTGGATTTTATTAATTGTTAATCAATTGATAAGTTAAAGACAAAATTATAATTTAGACTTGCTAAATTTCGATGGATACTCAATGTCAAAAACAATTTGTAATTGTTGACTAGTTTAGACTTGATGAATCGGTCGGGTGGTTGACGAAGTCGTGACTTCCTTGGTAGTCATCCTCTTGTGTCTCGTCGACCTTCTGTGTGGGGTGTGGGTATAGTCTCCCTATCAGTATTCAGTTGCTAATGCTTCAGAGTTTTCTAGAGTCCTTGGTCGAGATAGGATGTGTTACACCAAGGTTGTTGACGCGTCTATCACCTCGGGACGACATGATTCCTGATGAGGGGATAATGGTGCACCTTATTTGGATAGCGGTGAATAATAACTTGGTCGGAGTCGGTGCCATCCGTGTGAGTGTTGTCTAGCATTGTAAGTTTGTTTTTGCGCACGAGTTGAACGCCTTAGGGCATTTGGTTCACGCGCCTTGAGGTTCTATTCTTGGTTCATCAAGGTCATTGTGTTGGGAGGGGTATGTTGTCCCTTGGGTTGTAGGCGTGGTCCTGTTATGTCGGGTGGGTAGTCATTTCTTCTTGTTTTAATGCATGTTTCACCCCGTTTCTCCTGTGCTAGTGCGTAGATTCATAGTTGCTTGTTGCCTGGACTGCATGTTTATGTTCGTCGTGAGTGGTGAGGTAAATTGTTTTCTTCGTCGCCTTCTTTCCCTAAAAACAAAAAAAATAAAATTCGCTTATGCTTCATTTGTAGTCGTAACGAAGGGGTCATTACATATGGTATCAGAGCGGGTTCAACCCATGACTTGGGATCACTACAACTTTCATTGATATGATTGATTATAATGTTGCTAATTAAGTTGACTTGTACTCATGCAAGTAATCATGGTTAGAGACACAGTGGAGGCAGATGATAGTGTGCTAGGGGAGGAGGTGCCCAGTAGCATCCAAGCCTGAGGGGTCTAACCCCCAGGGAGATGAACAGGTTGTCGGGAAGGAGCATATAGGTTGTCTGAGGCACTGATCAGTTGTTTGGACAGAGATGAGGCCAGAGTGACGACACCCCTTGAGGGTCCACCGCACGCTCCAGTCGATACCAATAGCATTCATCATGAGCTCACGAAGGTGAAACTTCCCGAGTTCTTTGGTGCCCTAGACGATGCAGCCGCCGAGGCATAGCTGGAGAATATGGCGATGTGATTTTAACTTCGTGACTATACCTCCAACATGGTGGTCTTTCAACTGAAGGGGAGAACTCTTCTATGGTGGAATACGCTCCTACCATAGCTGAACATGGTTGTCGAAGATGTGTTATGGGAACTGTTCGAGGAACGGTTCCGAGAGAGGTACCTATCAGAGGAATTCATTGAGTGTCAGCTCAACGAGTTCAACGCCTTACAATAGGGCAATCGTACGGTCTCCAAGCACGAGGCCCATTTTGTGGAGCTGCTTCAGTATGCTCCGCACCTTAATACTGAGAAACTTAAGGTCAACAGGTTCGTGTTCAACCTTATTGGCAGCTTATGTGCAAAGGATAGGATTTTGATGCCTCAAACCTTGCATGATGTCATCCATAATGCCCTCATAGTAGAGGAGGATATTATCAGCGGGGGCTAGAGAAGGACTCCAGTGAGACCAACAGGGCACGTGTCATCTGGTGCACAAGAACATCAGACACTAGCTAGACATACGTCGAGATATCGTGGCTTCTAGAGGGGATCCACTTTCACTACACCTCGGCGACAAACGCCTCAGCAGCGGACACCTTATCAGGGACCACAACATCAACAGCAACGTCGACCGCAGCAGCAACAGTTTAGGCCTGTTCCACATAATAGACCAGGATTCCAAACCGGTGGGTCATCATATTCTACTTCGGGTACTAGGAGTATTGAACCGAAGAGGGGGTGTTGGATGTGTGGGGAACCACACTACCAGCGCGACTGCCCAGTAGAGAGGACTAGAGATTATAGATCAGTTGGACCCACTACCATGGGAGATATGGGTAAGGCCCATTAGATTCATGCAGCGGTGAATAACCGTCAAGCCGAGCACCAGATGACTGTGATCGAGACGTTAGGTACCATCGTTGACCATACCCTTAGTATTTTGATAGATCCTGGTGCTACCGAAATTTTCATTTCGGGTGCAACGCTAAAAAGGATTAAGGTAAAGGCAGTCGAACATGATGATTTTAGCTTCGTAGAGATGGTTTCAGGAGCCAATAAAAAGGTTGGAGGAAAGGTTACGGGCTGTACCCTTAACCTGGGAGAGTTTGTCACCAGGGCTAACCTATACGTCACGATCTTAGGATCTTATGATGTCATGATTGGTATGGGCTGGTTGGAATCACATGAGGTGATACTCAACTGTAAGATGAAATGGTTGAGCTTGGTGTATGACAAGGGACAGATATATGTGATTGTAGGTCAGAACCAGGGATTTTCCTTGAGGTTCATCTCTTCCTTCCAGCTATGGAAGAGTATGCGCAAGGGGTGCCATCTTTATGTGATCCTTGCATTAAACAAGAAGGGAGTAGTGGAAGGTCTAGAACACCTTCTAATGGTGATAGAGTTTGCAGATTTATTTCCAAGGGACTTACCTAGGATGTCATCGGAGAGGGAATTGGAGTTTAGTATAGACCTAAACTAGGGACAGAACCGATATCTAGAATGCCTTATCGTATTTTGACCCCGGAGTTACAGGAGTTGAGAATGCAATTGAAAGAATTGTTGGACCTAGGAATGATATGTCCAAGTGTGTCACTGTGGGGTGCACCTGTTATTTTCATACGAATGAAGGATGGGTTGTGGAGGCTTTGCATTGACTACTTTCAGTTGAACAAGGCAACGATCAAGAATCAATATACGTTGTCGAGGATTGCTGATCTATTTGATCAAATGAAGGGCTCGACGGTGTTCTCAAAGATCAACTTGTGATCAGGATAGAATGAGTTATGGATTAAGGAGGATGACATCCCTAAGACCGCCTTTAAGATGAGGTTTGGACATTACGAGTTTACTATTTTACCGTTTGGTTAGACGAATGCCCCAGGGGTATTCATGAGTTTGATGAATAATGTGTTCTGCGAGTACTTGGACAAGTTTGTCCAAGTATTCATTGACGATATTTTGATTTACTCTCAGATGACGAAGGAGCATGACGAGCACTTGCGTGTAACATCCTGCTCTGGTGCATTGAGAAAACTTATTCTTTGAGGACACTTGCTTCCAAATGATCCAGACTTTTATGATATTAAAACATTTATCCTTGATTATGATGCATTATGATAGATGACATGATGTCTTACTGCTTTACATAGACATGTACTATTGACTCAGTTTTATTGAGTGTGCAGGGTTTTGGACCTTAAGGATGCGGAGGCATCGATGGAACCACTTGGACTCCGGATTGAGTCAGGGAGTGTGCTATTTGGGTTTATTTATTTATTTTGATATTTCATTGATCTGATGATAAGATGTGGACATGTTCTGACATGATTGTTGATGATGCAGGCTGACGATAGCTTGCCAACCATACTCACATATGGAGTAGAGGGGCCACACACATGATTACAAGAGAGGTTGAGGGAGAGGTGTGGACAACAAC
Organism: Picea sitchensis; assembly: GCA_010110895.2. NCBI lineage: Eukaryota > Viridiplantae > Streptophyta > Pinopsida > Pinales > Pinaceae > Picea > Picea sitchensis. The sequence continues at coordinate 94,956 of SNQJ01S0003162.1, read as the reverse complement.
CCTACCAAATCCTACTAGCACTCCTGCCGTGGCTCGAACTGTAGGTTAACGATTACCTAGTTAGAGAGGATCCACGATCCCATGAGGGAAGACTACGGCATTCGCTCACGATGATTCTAAGGGGCACACAATAAGTCGGGGGCCTTATTCCTTAGAGCCCTTAGTCTCCCACAAGTTCACTTGGAGGAGTGTTGACTCCAGGGGTTATAGATGTCTACCAATCAATCAAGTTGGCGAGTGGCACCCTTGGAGCACGGGGTGCATCCTGAAGGGAATGTCGTGCAAAAGAAACATAAGAAGTGAGTGGCACCCTTGGAGCACGTGGTGCATCCTGAAGGGCACGTCGCACAAAAGAAACGAATGTGGCGAGTGGCACCCTTGGAGCACGTGGTGTGTCCTGAAGGGCACGTCGCATTGAGGTTGATGAAGGAACAATCCTAGATGGCCCTAAGAATTTTAACACCTTAGGAAATCCTTAATCAACTTCCCTAACCAAGTGTCGCTCATTTCAAAATCTAAGTCCTAAGTCTAAAAATTCTCTAGGGTAAAAATTTAATCTAACCTTAAGAAAAAGACCCTAAGAATAAAAATAAAAATTTAAACAAAAACCCACTTAAGTAATAGTTTTAGTCTTCACAATTTTTGGGGTAAAATGAAGAGAGTAATAATTTAATTAATCTCTGGTTTTAAATTGTAAAGAAGAAATAAAATATTTAACTTGTGGATGTATAAAAAGATTTTTAAATTAATAATAAAAGGAAGGAGTAAATAGCGCAACTGCCAATTTGGCGCTAGTAAAAAGGGGAAGGAAGGGGATAATAAAAATTAGGAAACTTAGGAATGCAGGAAACATAATAAAGGAAAGAAGGGAACTTATGGTAAAAAGAAAGGTTAACATAGTAAGGAATCGACAATAAAGAACCTTCTAATTTGAGCTAAATTAGCAACTTCATTTTTAGGGAAAGTATTTAAAACATGTAAGGGGATCTAGAAACACCTAGGAGTAAATTTAGGAGCAACTCTAGGTGGGTGAGGGAAATGAGACAATTAATAAATTTAAAGAAAATAATCAATGGAGAAAAGAGGGGGATGGAGGACACTTGTGTGAAGGAGAATATTTTGATTATTTTTATTAAAACTTAATTTAAATGTGATTTAGAGAAAGAGGAGGTTCTAAAAACTCTATAAAAGAAAGGGAAGATGAGGAAGAAAGGGATCTACTATTAGTGTAACGTTACGCTTCCGGATTTGTGACTTGATTGATTACTTGTGGGGAGTTGGGTTTTCCCAGCTCGGATAGGAGTGGTAGCTCAACCTTGCGAGGTGAGCTGGGAAGCTAGACGTACCATATGGATAGTGTGTGGCCCCTTTGAGGCTCGGGGGGATAAGGGGGAAAAAGAGTACCCCTAGCGATTGGTTGGGAGGTACCAGTGAGGTCTCGACGGTCGACGAGCAGGAGCGGGACGGAGCGCATGGACGTCATTCGAGGCGGACGACAAGGCAACGATATGCTCGTCATTATGTAAAATAGAATGCATTAGTAACTTAGACTTGATCTGCATGTGGATTGTAAATGGAAGAATTCTGTCTTGAGCCCCTGCCCATTCATTGATTGCTTAAATTTTTTGTGGTCTGTGTTCTCATTTGGGTTTTACTGATCCTTGGTTGGGATCCTTACGCTCCTGCGTTACTCTCCATTGTTGTATATTCCTGGTTGTGGTATCTTCGCATTTAATTTATTAATGTGTTATCGCAACGATTTCCTTTATGAAAGCAATTATTATTGAACCTGATAGCTACTTCCCTAAGTGCCGAACTTTGTCTATTAGTAATGGTGATTTTATATATTTGGGGTTTGTCGACGATTTATATTTTAAAAGACAATTTTGATGTAATATTCAATGGCGAATTGTATTTTTAGTCCAATGGCTATTGTTCGCTAGTATGGAAGTGACTGATAATTAAATGACAATGGTAGGGTTCATGATCAATGGCGAATTCGTTTTTGTAAATTACTGGTGGCGATTTGTTTCTATGATATGCTAGCTTGTACCCTTCTGGGTTTTGGTAGTAGTTGATCTTAAACGATGGCGTGGATTCCTGCAAAATGCACTCAGATCCCACCCTCACCCGCCTATGCGACCTTTGTTGAGCTGATGCCAGAATGATTTAATGTTTTGGACTGGTTAACCTCCCTCCCCATGCAAATGGAAGATTCATAATCGCTGAGTTGTAGATGAAATTTAATTCTGGAATAAAAAATGAGCGGTGTAACCCTGCTTTTCTTAAACGAATCCTTGCGTCCCACCTGTCTGTGTTTCCCTTGAACGGAGTTGCTACTCATTGCTTTTCTCTTCATTTTGGGTGGTAAATAGTTGCGTTTTGGTGGATGACATACCCACATGGAAGTTTCCCACTTATCCCTACTTGTGTGTTGAGTTCCTGTGCGATTTGGGGATGATTACCCACACGGTCTTTCAACCACTCCAACCTCTGTGTTTTTCCTTTAATTAGGGTCTTCCTTGTTGGCTTGGTTCACGTTCTTCCGAAGGAAGCCGTTCCATCCCTGGATATTTCGCACAAGCAGTTGCCACCTCGAGCCCACAACCTTAGCCTGTGTACTGGCGAATCGAGCCTGTTAGTATCCGCACCTCGTTGACTTCCTCCACGAATTTTTCTCTTGCCGAGAGTGCCCTTGCAGCTTGACTAGACTGCTCCCTTGCCCAAGTTCCACCTGGCCATCACGGCCCCCTTCTCTAATCTTTGTTTTTCCTATTGGAGCATAGGCGTGGTGTTTAACCTCCATGGGTACATGAGAGCCTCTGCATTTGGGCTAAACTCAACACTGATACTGACTTAGATTAACCCCAAATTCACCACTGTGCATCGACCCATCTGTGCATTGTTTCGATGTGCTTTTCACTGTGTAGCGAAATTTACAGTCAACAAGATGATGGTTCAGGTTATAATCCAGAAACCCTCCTGTATAACAGTTTACTGATTATTTTGAAAACCGCCTTCGTTCCTAGCCACACCTCATGATTTCCTCCTGCGCAGACTCCAGATTCATTGTTGCCACCATGTTCGCCTAAAATTCATTTTGACAGTCAAAAACCCTAAATTTAGTTTTGTTTGTTCCTTGTCCTTAATCTTCACCTTAATGACTTCTCTGAGATGCGCGCTGGTCAGGTGACAGAAGTGTGGATTTCAGAGTAAGCTGCACGACTGAATGACAGTAATCGAATGGCATAGTGCCAGACCACCTGCCAAGAACTGATTATTGTTTTTTTTATATCCTCTGTGTTTTACTGGATCTTGTTCGGTGTCGACAGGTAGCGTTGATTGGTAAATCTTAGAGTGGTATTTATCGATCAACTTAGACTAGCTATTTTAGATAGGATTGATGTTAAGGTTAAATGGTTCTTTAGTTGTAATATTAATGAATTACTTAAGAGGGATGTTATAGACTGTAAGGTTAGAGTTAGAGAGCTTAAAATGAAATTCTAATGTTAATTTATTGCAAATTCATGGCAATCCATCCTATAAGGAAATGGTTATTGATGCACAGTTATGGAACTTTATTGATTCTTGATAACTTATAGTGGCAGAGTAAAGGTAAAATTTGGGATGGTATTGTTGCGTTATTGTCATATGCATAAGGGTAAGGTCATTGAATATGTTGTTTGTGGGACACGTAACTGTTTTATATTATTATTTTAATATGGAGGTGTGATGCTACTGTAATGTAATTATAATGTTATTTTATTGGCAAGAATTATGGCAATATAAAATACAATGTTAATATGGCTTTACGGTAAATCATCATAAATTTGTATTGATAACATACAGAAGTAAGGTGATAGATATTGTATGGAAAGGTTATGATAGTATAAAATGTGATGTTGTGTGGTAATGTTACTAAAATTTTATGGTATTGGTAGCATACAAGTTGAAATGAGATTAATAATTTATTTGCAGAGTTACTGTATTAAAATGTAATATGGCTATCATTCAGGTTAATGTTGTTAAGATTTTTGGATTTGTTGGCACAAAAATGTAATGTCATTGATCTAAGTGCCATCAGTTTTATGAGTTGTAAATGAGGAATAACAATCAGTTGAATTTACATTATTTCCCAAGGGTTGATTGGGTAGCACGTCAATCATTGAAATTTTAATGGAAAAATCAGTCAATGATTATTGCCAATGGTGTCGTAGTTGATGCCTTATCTTAACCATGTAGGGGAGTTGTTGGAGTCCTTCCAATTTGCGCCTTCCGTAGAGGACCGGGTTGTTCCCTTAATTATTGTTGTACTTGTTGTAATAATTTCATTACTTGGTCTACTTGTGTCGGGCGGGATGTAGACACCTCCATGTTCCTCATAATAGTCACCAGCCCTGAGACCTTAAATGGTTAAAATCGATCAGAACTTGGGCTTGAGCATTGCTTATGTGTATTGGAGGTCCTAACCATTGCAGGGTAGGATGGATAGGTAGTCAGTCTTAATTATAATCGATTGATTGTCGTTTAATGCTTGCATCTAGTTGATGTGTGTCTTAGGTCGTCATATTGTGTTGTCATTGTATGTATCTTGTCCTCGTCGGGTGGCGATGCAGAGTCATATGTGTTATTGACCCTGGTACACACGTGCACATACAATTTATATAAAAATAAATAAAAAAATTTCACTTGTTAAGAGGTTGGTCGTCGTAACGAGGAGGTTCGTTACATATGGTATCAGAGCGGGTTCGACCCATGACTTGGGATTCGCTACGGCTTTCGTGACATGATTTGATTTGATTATATTGTTGTTGATCGAGTTGATTATGTGCATACGGTAATCATGGTTAGAGGACGTCGCGAAGGCAGACGACGGGGTGTTAGGGGAGGAGGCGTGACGCCTCCAGTAGCATCCACGCATGAGGGGTCTAACTCCCAGAGAGGCAAGCAGGATCTCGGACAGGAGCAAATAGCAGTGCATGTCCGAGGCACTGATCATCCAGTTGGACAGAGACAAGGCCAGGGCGTCGGCACCCGCTGAGGTTCCACCGCGTGCACCGGCCGTTGCTGGTAGCATTCACCGTGAACTCGAGAAGGTTAAATTTCCCAAGTTCTTTGGAGCCCCAGACGACGCAGCTGCCGAGGCATGGTTGGAGAATATGGCGAGTTTCTTCGCACTTCGCGATTATACCTCCAACATGAAGGTTTGCATGGTAGTCTTTCATCTGAAGGGGAGGGCTCTTCTATGGTGTAAGATGCTCCTACTGCAGCTGAACATGGTCGTTGAAGACTTGTCATGGGAACTGTTCGAGGAATGGTTCCGAGAGAGGTACCTTTCAGAGGAATTCATTGAGTTTCAGCTCAATGAGTTCAACGCTTTACGACAGGGAGGTCGTACGGTGCCCAAGTACGAGGCACGTTTTATGGAGCTTCTCCAGTATGCTCCACACCTTAACACAGAAAAACTTAAGGTCAATCAGTTCGTGTTCGGATTTAATGGAAGCTTGCATGAAAAGGTTAGGATTTTGATGCCTAAAACCTTGCATGATGTTGCCCAGAAGGCCCTCATAGCAGAGGAGGAGCTTATCAGTGGGGGTCAGACCAGGACTCCAGCAAGACCAGCGGGGCAGGGTTCATCTGGAACACCGCAGCATCAGACACCATCGAGACATACGTCGGGATATCGTGGCTTCTAGAGGGGATCCACTTTCACTACACCCTGATGACCGTTGCCTCAGCAGCGAACACCTTATCAGGGACCATAGCACTAGGAACAATGTCTCCCGCAACAACAACAGTTTAGGCCTATTCAGTAGAACAGACCAAGGTTCCAGGCTAGTGGGCCATCATCTTCTACTTCGGGTACCAAGACTACTGGGCCGAAGAAGGGGTGTTGGACGTGTGGGGAGACACACTACTAGTTCGACTGTCCTGTGGAGAAGACCTTAGTGTCCATATCAGCCGGACCCACTGCAGTGGGAGATATGGGCAAGGCCCATCGGATTCATGCAATGGTGAATAACCGCCAGGCAGAGCACCAGTCGACTGTGCTCGAGACGACAGGTATTGTCGTTGACCAGACCCTTAGTATTTTGATAGACCCAGGTGCTACTGAGAGTTTCATTTCTGGTGCAGTGCTAAAAAGGATTAAGGTAAAGGTATTCGAACATGACGAGTTTAGCTTCGTAGAGATGGCTTCAGGAGCCAAATAGAAGGTTGGAGGAAATGTTACGATATGTGCCCTTAACTTGTGAGAGCTTTTCACGAGGGTCAACTTGTATGTCACAATCTTAGGATCTTATGACATCGTGATCGGTATGGATTGGTTGGAATCGCATGAGGCGATACTCAACTGTAAGACGAAATGGTTGAGCTTGGTTGATGATGAAGGACAGAGACGTGTGATTGTATGATGGAACTAGGGAGTTTCCTTGAGGTTTGTCTCTTTCTTAAAGTTACGGAAGAGTATGCGTAAGGGGTGAAAGCTTTATGCGATCCTTGTGCTAAACGAAAAGGGAGTAGCAGAAGGTCTAGAACACCTTCCGGTGGTGAAGGAGTTTGCGGACGTATTTCTAGAGGAGTTACCTGGGATGCCACCAGAAAGGGGATTGGAGTTTACCATAGACCTGAAACCAAGGACCGAACCGATAACAAGGATGCCTTATCAGATGTCGACCCCGGAGTTGCAATAGTTGAAAATGCAACTGAAGGAGTTGCTGGACCTGGGACTGATATGTCCTAGTGTGTCACCATGGGGTGCACCTATCATTTTCATATGAAAGAAGGATGGATCATGGAGGATTTTCATTAACTATCGTCAACTGAACAAGGCTACGATAAAAAATCAGTATCCCTAGCGAAGAATTGATGATTTGTTCGATCAAATGAAGGGTGCGATGGTGTTCTCTAAGATCAATTTGCAATCAGGGTATCACAAGTTACGGATCAAGGAGGATGACGTCCCTAAGACTGCCTTTAAGATGAGTTTTGGACATTATGAGTTTATTGTTTTACCATTTGGACTAACAAACACCCCAGGAGTATTTATGAGTTTGATGAACGGGGTGTTCCGTGAGTACTTGGACGAGTTCGTCCAAGTATTCATTGATGATATTTTGATCTACTCTCGGACGACGGAGGAGCATGACGAGCACTTGCGCTTGGTACTACAGTGTCTGTGAGAGCACAAATTGTATGGGAAGTTGTCCAAATGCTCTTTTTATCAATCGAGGATTCACTACTTAGGGCATGTTATCTCCGGTGAAGGTATCGCCGTGGATCCAGCCAAGGTCGAGGCTATTATGGAATGGCCTTCGCTGACGAATGTCACAAAAGTGTGTAGCTTTATGGGTTTAGCAGGATACTATCGACGCTTCGTCAAGGGATTTTCAAATATAGCAAATCCGATCATGGAATTGCAAAAGAAAAATAAGAAGTTTGTTTGGACCGAGAAATGCACAGAAGCATTTCAGAGGCTTAAAGAGTTGTTGACAATGACTCCGGTACTAAAGGTCCCCGACATGGACGTGGACTTCTTGGTATGCATAGACGCATCCAAGGAAGGCCTAGGAAGAGTCTTGATACAAGATGGATGAGTAATCACTTACATTTCGAGGAAACTGAGAAGGCATGAGGAGAACTACGCGACGCATGATTTGGAGTTATTAGCCATAGTTTATGCCTTGAAGGTTTGGAGACACTACCTTGTTGGACAAAAATTTGAACTAAAAATTGATCATTGTGGACTACAACACATTTTTACGCAAAGCAACCTGAACGCGCGATAACGACGTTGGTCAAAATTGCTTAGCGAGTACGTCTTCGAGATTACCTACATAAAGGGAACAATGAACCGAGTGGCGGATGCTTTGAGTTGGAGGCCACGCATCTTTTCGGTGTTGCCTCTTCAGGCGAATCTACATGAGAAGATTCTCACTTTACAGCGTGACAATGACTGGTACAAGGAGGTCGAGGGTTTTATCAGACAAAACACAATGATGGTACTATGATATGAGGGATATTTATTTGATAGCAATGTTTTATTGAGGTTTAGCAGTCGAATTTACGTATCGCCAAACGAAGAGTTGAGGATGTTGATCCTGAGCGAGGCTCATAGAGCAGTTTACATGGCTCACCCGGGAGTCACGAAGATGAGGGCAGACCTTAAACCCTTATTCTTCTGGAAGGGAATGAAGGTTGACATAGTAAACTATGTGGCCATATTTCTAGAGTGTTAGCAGGTAAAGGCTGAACATAGACACCCAACAGGATTACTACAACCAGATGACATTCCAGAATCAAAATGGGAGGTCATTTCGATGGATTTTATTGTTGGATTGCCACTGACGGCACAGAGACATGACTCGATTTTCATAGTAGTATACACTCTGATGAAGAGTGCTCACTTTATTCCTGTGCGTATGACTTATCAGGCACCTTACATAGCGAGAGTTTTCATCAGTGAGATTGTGAGGCTTTATGGCGTGCCTAAGAAGATTATATCCGATCGAGGATCGGTGTTTACTGGACGATTTTGGACAAGTTTCCAAGAGGCCTTGGGAACCCAACTTAATTTTAGTATTTCATATCACCCAAAATACGATGGTAAAATAGAAAGGACCAATAGGATAATCGAATACATGCTTAGGATGTATGTGATGGATCAACAAAAACGTTGGGAACATTTCTTGCCACTAGTAGAGGTTAAACACAACAACGGTTATCCAAGAACCATTAAGATGGCACCTTCGGAGTCTCTTTATGGGTGACCGTGTCAGGAAACATGAGTTGGGATCGGCTTGAGGATAGGGTCCTAGTGGGACGAAGTGATCAGAAATGGAAGACAAATGCAAACCATAAGACAAAGGATTAAAGCAACGCAGGATCGACAAAAGAGTTAACTCTTTTGTCGATCCTGCGCACCGAGTCAACCGTAGTTATGAGTTCGGTGATCAAGTATTCTTGAGGTTAAACGCATAAGAGTTCGATCAAGTTTGGAAAGGGAGATAAACTCTCTCCTAGGTTCATGGGACGCTTCGAAGTTGTGGAAAGGGGCACATGGCCTATCGACTAGCCTTACCCGATTCTTTGAGGCTTATGCATGATGTTTTCATGTATCTGATACAGCGAGACATTATATTAGTGATCCTACACATGGGATTGACATGAGTTCCTTACCCGGTATTGAATGAGGAAGTGCTTTCCGCGGTGAGCAGTCCATCTTAGATCATCAGCGTTCGACAATTCTGACGTCGAACAGTTGACCGAGTAAAGGTCTAGTGGGATAGTTATAGTCTGCACCCGACGACCTCAGAGGACACATATGATATACGCCAACAGTTTCCATTTTTTTTTTGATAGATTGACTTATGATACTGGGATACATCTCTATCACCATTTATACTGTAAAACGGGGATGAAGTTTGGACCAAGAAGAGGGTGTATGTAACATCCACCTTTCTGGTGCAGCGAGAAAACATTCTTTGAGGGACACTTGATTGCAAATTGATCCGGAACTTTATGAAATATTAAAACGACTATCCCTTGATTATGATGCGTTATGATAGATGACATGTGATGTTTTATTGCTTTACATAGAAAGGTGTTATTGAATCGGTTTATTGAGTGTGCGAGGTTTTGGACCCTGAGGATGCGGAGAGCATCAAAGGGATTCCTTGGACTACGGATTGAGTCGGGGAGTGTGCTATTTGGGTTGATTTATTTATTGTGATATTTCATTGATCTGATGATAAGATGTGGACATGTTCTAACAAGATTGTTGATGATGCGGTGGCGATAACTTGTCGACCGGACTCACATATGGAGTAGAGGGGCCACACACATGATTACGAGAGGTTGAGGAGAGGTGTGGATAGCAGCCCAACCACAACCCTGCCTAGCACTCCCGTCATTGGCTTGTGGATAGCATCCCTGCCACAACCTACTAGCACTCCCGTCGTGGCTCGAACTGTAGGTTAACGATTACCTAGTTCGAGAGGATCCACGATCCCGTGAGGGAAGACTGCGACAGTCGCTCATGATGATTCTAAGGGGCGTGCAATAAGGCGGGGGCCTTATTCCTTAGAGCCCTTAGTCTCCAGGGGTTATAGATGTCTACCAATCAGTCAAGTTGGCAAGTGGCACCCTTGGAGCACGTGGTGCATCCTGAAGGGCACATCACGCAAAAGAAACACAAGAAGCGAGTGGCACCCTTGGAGCACATGGTGCATCCTGAAGGGCACGTCGCGCAAAAGAAACGAACTTGGCGAGTGGCACCCTTGGAGCACGTGGTGTGTCCTGAAGGGCACATCGCATTGATGTTGATTAAGGAACACTCCTAGATGGCCCTAAGACTTTTAACACCTTAAGAAATCCTTAATCAACTTCCCTAACCAAGTGTCGCTCAGTTAAGAATCTAAGTCCTAAGTCTAAAACTTCTCTAGGGTAAAAATTTAGTCTAACCTTAAGAAAAAGACCCTAAGAATAAAAATAAAAATTTAAACAAAAACCCACTTAAGTAATAGTTTTAGTCTTCACAATTTTGGGGGTAAAATGAAGAGAGTAATAATTTAATTAATCCGTGGTTTTAAATTGTAAAGAAGAAATAAAATATTTAACTTGTGGATGTATAAAAAGATTTTTAAATTAATAATAAAAGGAAGGAGTAAATAGCGCAACTGTCAATTTGTCTCTAATAAAAAGGGGAAGGAACGGGATAATAAAAATTAGGAAACTTAGGAATGGAGGAAACATAATACAGGAAAGAAGGGAACTTATGGTAAAAAGCAAGGTCAACATAGTAAGGAATCAACAATAAAGAACCTTCTAATTTGAGCTAAACTAGCAACTTCCTTTTTAGGGAAAGTATTTAAAACATGTAAGGGGATCTATAAACACCTAGGAGTAAATTTAGGGGAAACTCTAGGTGGGTGAGGGAAATGAGACAATTAATAAATTTAAAGAAAATAATCAATGGAGAAAAGAGGGGGATGGACGACACTTGTACGAAGGATAATATTTTTATTATTTTTATTAAAACTTAATTTAAATGTGATTTAGGGAAAGAGGAGGTTATAAAAACTCTATAAAAGAAAGGGAAGATGAGGAAGAAATTGATCGGCTGTTAGCATAAAGTTATGCTTCCGGATTTGTGACATGACTAATTACTTGTGGGGAGTTGGGTTTTCCCAGCTCGGATAGGAGTGGTAGCTCAGCCTTGCGAGGCGAGCTGGGAAGCTAGACGTACCATATGGATAGTGTATGGCCCCTTTGCGGCTCGGGGGGCTAAGGGGGAAGTAGAGTACCCTTAGCGATTGGTTGGGAGGTACCGGTGAGTTCTCGACGGTCGGTGAGCGGGAGTGGCACGAAAGGTGTGGACGTCATTCGAGGCGGGCGACAAGGCAACGGTACGCTCGTCATTATGTAAAATAGAATTCATTAGTAGCTTAGACTTGATCTGCATGTGGATTGTAAATGGAAGAATTATGTCTTGAGCCCCTACCCATTCATTGATTGCTTAAAGTGTTTTTGGTCTGCGTTCTGGTTTGGGTTTTACTGATCCTTGGTTTGGATCCTTACGCTCCTGTGTTACTCTTCGTTGTTGTATATTCCTGTTTGTGGTATCTTCGCATTTAATTTATTAATGTGTTATTGCAGCGATTTCCTTTATGAAAGCAATTATTAGTGAACCTGATAGCTACTTCCCTAAGCACCGAACTCTATCTGTTAGTAATTGTGATTTTATATATTTGGGGTTTGTCGACGATTTATATTTTAAAAGAAAATTTTGATTTAAAATTCAATGGCGAATTGTATTTTGAGTGCAATGGCTATTGTTTGTTGGTATGCAGCGACTGATAATTAAATGACAATGGTACGGTTCATGATCAATGGCGAATTCATTTTTGTAAATTGTTGGTGGCGATTTGTTTCTATGATATGTCGGCTTGTACCCTTCTGGCTTTCGACAGTGGTTGATCTTAAACGATGGTGGGGATTCCTGCAAAACATACTCAGATCCCGTCCTCACCCGCCTATGCGACCTTTGTTGAGCTGCTGCCAGAACGATTTAATTTTTTGGACTGGTTAACCTCCCTCCCCATGCAAATGGAGGATTCGTAATCGCTAAGTTGTAGACGAAATTTAATTCTGGAATAAAAACTGAGCGGTGTGACCCTTTTTTTCTTAAACGAATCCTTGTGTCCCAGCTATCTATGTTTCCCTTGAATGGATTTGCTTCTCATTGATTTTCTCTGCATTTTGGGTGGTAATTCGTTGCATTTTGGTGGATGACATACCCACATGGAAGTCGCCCACTTATCCCTGCTTGTGTGTTGAGTTCCTGTGCGATTTGGGGATGATTACCCACATGGTCTTTCAACCATTCCAACCTCTGCGATTTTCCTTTAATTGGGGTCTTCCTTGCTGGCTTGGTTCACGTTCTTCCGAAGGAAGCCGTTCCATCCTTGGATATTTCGCACAGGCGATTTCCACCTCGAGACCACAGCCTTAGCCTATGTACTGGAAAATCGAGCATGTTAGTGTCCGCACCTCGTTGACTTCCTCCATGATTTTTTCTGTTACCGAGAGTGCCCTTGAAGCTTGAATAGGCTGCGCCCTTGCCCAAGTTCCACCTGGATATCACACACTCCTTCTCTAATCTGTGTTTTTCCTCTTGGAGTGTAGGCGTGGAATTTAACTTCCATGGGTACATGAGAGCCTCTGCGTTTGGGCTAAACTCAACACTGATACTCACTTAGATTAAACCCAAATTCGCCATTGTGTGTTGACTCATCCGTGCATTATTTTGATGTGCTTTTCACTCTGTAGAGAAATTTATAGTCAACAAGATGATGGTTCGGGTTATAATCCAGAATCCCTCCTGTATAACAATTTACCGATTATTTTGAAAACCGTCGTCGTTCCTTGCCACACCTCACGATTTCCTCCTGTGCAGACTCCAGATTCATTGTTGCCGCCCTGTTCGCCTAAAATTCATTTTGACAATCAGAAACCCTAAATTTAGTTGTGTCTGTCCCTTTTCCTTAATCTTCGCCTTAATGGTTTATCTGAGATGCGCGTTAGCCGGGTGACAGAAGCGCGGATTTCAGAGTGGGATGCATGACTGAATGACAGTAACCGAACGACATAGTGCCAGACCACCTTCCAAGAACTGATTCTTTTTTTGTTTATATTGTTCGTGTTTTACTGGATCTTGTTCGGCGTTGATTGGTAAATCTTAGAGTGGTATTCATCGATCAACATAGACTAGCTATTTCAGATAGGACTGATGTTAAGGTTAAATGGTTCTTTAGTTGTAATATTAATGAATTACTTGAGAGGGATGTTATAGACTGTAAGGTTAGAGTTAGAGAGCTTAAAATGAAATTTTAATGTTAATTTATTGCAAATTCATGGCAATCCATCCTGTAAGGAAATGGTTATTTATGCACAATTATGGAACTTTATTGATTCGTGATAACTTATAGTGGCAGAGTAAAGGTAAAATTTGGGATGGTATTGTTACGTTATTGTCATATGCATAAGGTTAAGGTCATTGAATATGTTGTTTGTGGGACACATAACTGTGTTATATTATTTTTTAATATGGAGGTGTGATGCTACTATAATGTAATTATAATGTTATTTTATTGGCAAGAATTATGGAAATATAAAATACAATGTTATTATGGCTTTATTGTAAATCATCGTAAATTTGTATTGATAACATACAGAAGTAAGGTGATAGATATTGTATGGCAAGGTTATGATAGTATAAAATGTGATGTTGTGTGGTAATGTTACTGAAATTTTATGGTATTGGTAGCATACAAGTTGAAATGAGATTAATAATTTATTTGCAGAGTTACTGTATTAAAATGTAATATGACTATCATTCAGGTTAATGTTGTTAAGATTTTTGGATTTGTTAGCACAAAAATGTAATGTCATTGATCTAAGCGCAATCAGTTTTATGAGTTGTAAATGAGGAATAACAGTCAATTGAATTTACATTATTTCCCAAGGGTTGATTGGGTAGTACGTCAATCATTGGAATTTAAATGGAAAAATCGGTCAGTGATTATTGCCAATGGTGTCGTAGTTGATGCCTTATCTTAACCATGTAGGGGCATTGTTGGAGTCCTTCCGATTTGCGCCTTCCGTAGAGGACGGGGTTGTTCTCTTCATTATTGTTGTACTTGTTGTAATAATTTTGTTGCTTGGTCTGCTTGTGTCGGGCGGGACGTAGACACATCCATGTTCCTCAGAACAGTCGCCAACCCTGAGACCTTAAATAGTTAAAATCGATGGGAACCTGGGCTTGAGCGTTGCTTATGTGTCTTGGAGGTCCTAACCATTGCAGGGTAGGATGGATGGGTAGTCAGTCTTAATTATAGTTGATTGATTGTTGTTTAATTCTTGCAGCTACTTGATGTGTGTCTTAGGTCGTTAGGTTGTGTTTTCATTGTATGTATCATGTCGTCGTCCGGTGGAGACACAGAGTCAGATGTGTTATTGACCCTGGTACACATGCGCACACACAATTTATATAAAAAAAATAAAAAATTTGCACTTGTTAAGAGGTTGGTTGTCGTAACGAGGAGGTTCGTTACATTGCGCTTGGTACTACAGTGTTTGCGGGAGCATAAATTGTATGGGAGGTTGTCCAAATGCTCATTTTATCAATCAAGGATTCACTACTTAGGGCATGTAATCTCCGAAAAAGGTATCGTCAGGGATCCAACAATGGTCGAGGCTATTATGGAATGGCCTACGCCGATGTCTGTCCTGGAAGTGCGTATCTTCATGGGTTTAGTAGGATAATATCAACGGTTCATCGATGGATTTTCGAAGATAGAAAATACGATCACGAAATTGTAGAAGAACAATAAGAAGTTTTTTTCAACTGATAAATGCGTGGAAGCATTTCAGAGGCTCAAGGAGCCATTGACAACAACAACAATACTAATTTTCCCAGACATGGACGCAGACTTCTTGGTATGCACTGACGCATCCAAGGAAGGCTTAGGCAGAGTTTTGATGCAAGATAGACGAGATATCGCTTACATCATGAGGAAATTGAGAAGGCATGAGGAGAACTACATGACGCACGATTTGGAGTTGTTAGCCATCGTATATGCCTTGAAGTTTTGGAGACATTACCTTGTTGGATGAAAAATTGAACGAAAGACTGACCACTATGGACTACAACACATATTTACACAAAGCGACCTTAACGTGTGACAACGACGTTGGTCATAATTGCTTAGTGAGTACGACATCAGGATTACTTACATAAAAGGAACAATGAACTGAGTGGTCGATTCATTGAGTCAGAGACCACGCATCTTTTTGGCATTGCCTCTTCAGACTAATATACGTGGAAATACTCTAACTTTACAGCATGACGATGACTGGTACAAAGAGGTCGAGGGTTTTATCGGACAAAACACAATGATGGTACCAAGATTTGAAGGATTTTTGTTTGATGATGATGGTTTATTCAGGTTTAAAAATCGAATTTATGTACCACTGAACAACGAGTTGAGGAGCTTGATCCTAAGTGAGGCTTATAGAGAAGTTTACATGGCTCACCTGGGAGTCACTAATATGAGGGTAGACCTTAAACCCTTATTCTTCTGGAAGGGAATGAAGGGACACATAGTAAACAATGTGGCCAGATGTCTAGAATGTTAGTAGGTAAAGGTTGAACATAGACATCGAGTAATATTATTATAGCCACACGCTATTCCGGAATCGAAATGGAAGGTTATTTCGATGGATTTTATTATTGGATTGTCACTGACGGCAAGGAGACATGACTCTATTTTCATAGTAGTAGACACTCTGACGAAGAGTGCTCACTTTATTCCTATGCATACAATGTACCAGGCACTTGGCATAGCTAGAGTTTTCATCAGTGAGATTGTGAGGTTGCATGGCATGCCTAAGAGGATTATATCTGATAAAGGATTTGTGTTTACTAGACAATTTTGGAGGAGTTTTCAAGAGGCCTTGGAGACCCAACTTAACTTTAGTAAGGCATATCACCCGGATACTGACTGGGTGACTGAACAAACAAACCAGACCTTGGAGGACATGTTATGCATATACGTGATGGACCAACAAAAGTGTTGGGAAGAATTCTTGCCACTGGTGGAGTTCGCTTATAAAAAAAGTTACCAAAGCACCATTAAGATGGCGCCTTTCAAGTTTCTTTATGGGCGACTGTGTCGAATGCTTTTGAGTTGGGATCGACTTGAGGATAGGGTCCTGGTGGGACCATAAGTGATCCAAGAAATGGCATATCAAATGAAAACATTAAGACAAAGGATTAAATAAGTGCAGGATTGACAGAAGAGTTATGTCGATGAGCACCATGTCGACCGTAGTTACGAGGTTGGCGATCGAGTCTTCTTGTGGGTTAAACCACATAAGAGTTCGATCAAGTTTGTAAAGGGAGCGAAAATCTCTCCTATGTTCATGGGACTCTTCGAGATTGTGGAGAGAAAGGGGCTTGTGGCCTATCGACTAGCCTTGCCTAATTCTTTGAGGCGTATGCATGACATTTTTCATGTATCTGTTTTGAGACATTATATTAGTGATCCTACACATGTTAGTGRCATGARWTATTCGTATGTGTTAGACGAKGGGGTGCTCACGRCTGAKCCAATCCACATCCTGGATTGTCACGTTCGACAGCTACAACATCAGATAGTAGATCAGGTCAAGGTCCAGTGGGACAATTATAGTCCCCAATCGACGACCTGGGAGGATGCMTATGATATGCGTGAGTAGTTTCCATTTTTGTTTGATAGATAGACTTATGATAAATTGTGATACACATTATTTCTGCACTTATACCATGAAAATTCAGGATGAAGTTTAGACCAAGAGGGGGTGTATGTAACATCCCTCTCTTGCACACTGAGCGAACTCATTCTTTGAGGACACCTGCTAACAAGTGATCCGGATTATTAAGCTATTAAAACATGTATCTTGATTATGAGGCATTATGGGTTGATGACATGTTGTTTTAATGCATTAACATAGATAGGTGCTATTGATTCGGTTTTACCGATTGTGCAGGATTTTGGACCTTGAGGATGTAGAGGCATTGATGGAACCCCTTGGATTTTGGATCGAGTCGGGGAGTGAACCATTCGAGTTTCATTATTTTATATGTGATATTACTGCATCTGATTAGATGATATGATTATGCATATATTGCTAACATGATTCGTTGATGATGCAGGTTGACGATATCTTGCCGACCAGACTCATATGTGGAGTAGAGGGGTCACACATGACTACTAGAGATGTTGAGGGAGAGGTGTGGACAACAACCCTGCCACAACCTACTAGAACTCCCTCCGTGGTTCGAAATATAGGTTAACATTTGCCTAGTTCGAGAGGACCCACGATGCCATGAGAGAAGACTGCGTTAGTCTCTCACGATGATTCTAAGGGGAACGCAATAAGGCAGGGGCCTTATTCCTTAGAGGCCCTTAGTCTCCCACAAGTTCACCTGGCAAAGTATTGACTCTAGGGGTTTTTGATGTCTACCAAGTCATTCAAGAGGCGAGTGGTACCCTTGGAGCACGTGGTGCGTCCTGAAGTGCATGTCGCACAAGAAAAATGGAAATATGCGAGTGGCACCCTTGGAGCATGGAGTGTGTCCTGAAGCGCACGTCATGCAAGGGAAACACATGAGGGAAGTGGCACCCTTGGAGCACCTAGTGTGTCCTGAAGGGCACACCACGTTGTTAATGATAAACGAATGAACCTATATGGCCTGAGGGCGAATAACATGATAAGAAATTTTTAAAACAGTTTCCCTAATAAATTTTCATCCAACGCGAAAATTAAAGTCTAGGTCTAAATTATACTGGTGGCATAATTTTTCTATCATTTTAAGAAATATATATATTTATAAAAATAAAAATAAAATAAATAATGATGATAATCTTGATTAATCTTGTAACAAGAAGGGAGTAAGCAATTTAATTGATTCATAAAAATCTGTTGGGATAAAAAAAAGGGGGGGCAGCAAATAATTGTTTTATTATATTATGATAATTTAAAATTTATTAATTAAAAAGTGAAAGCGGAAAACGTTAATTTCTACACCTACCAAATTGAGTTCTAAATGAAAAGGGGAAAGAGGGAAATCTAAAATAATTAGGAAATTAGGAAAAGAGGGAAGCATAAAAAGAAAAGGGAAACACAAGGGAAAAAGTAGAAAGTCAAACTTAGTAAGGTATCTAACATTTAAGAGCTTTCTAATTTAAACTGAACTAGCAAAATTAATAATGGGGAAAGTCATTAAAACCTGTAAGGGAATTTGGGGACACCTAGGAGGGATTCTAGGAGTGAGTCTAGGTGGGTGAGGGAAATAAGGGTAATTATTTAATTAAAGAAATTAATTTATGGAGGAATGAAGGGGATGGGTGACACTTGTACGGGGAGGATTTTTAGGAATTAATTTATTAAACATTAATTTAAATGGGATTTTGGGAAGGTAAAGGAGTTTGAAACTCTATATAATGGAG
>SNQJ01S0003162.1:30158-76355 GCA_010110895.2 Picea sitchensis | reverse complement strand
TTAATTAAAGAAATTAATTTATGGAGGAATGAAGGGGATGGGTGACACTTGTACGGGGAGGATTTTTAGGAATTAATTTCTTAAACATTAATTTAAATGGGATTTTGGGAAGGTAAAGGAGTTTGAAACTCTATATAATGGAGCAAGGAGAAGGAGGAAGGATCTCTTTTGTTTGCGTAACATTATGCTGCAAAAATATATACTTCAATGAATTAGCTTGTGGGAGTTGGGATACCCAGTTGAGTGAGGAGTGGTATCTCGGCCTTGCAAGGCGAGCTGGGAGCTAGTTGAATCGCTGGATAGTGTGCATGGCCCCTATGTAGCTTAGGGGGATAAGGGGGAAGAAGAGTACCCCTAGCATTGGTTGGGAGGTACCGGTGAAGTTTTATCGGTCGACAAGCGGGAGTTGCATGAAGTGCACGATACATCAACTCAAAGCGGGCGATTAGGCAACGGTACGCTTTCTTTATTTTTTGCACGGTAGATTGTAGTAGGATTTATGATTTGGATATGCATGTTTAATTGGGTAAGTAAATTGATTGTCTTATAATTCTAGTTGATGACTGGATTTTTTCATAGCCTATAGCTCGATGATTGATTGAATCCCATGTTCTTCGATTCCCGACATGTCTTGACTTCCCTGTGGTGTATTGATTTGTGAAGATTGTGGTTGTTTTTGCCTTTCGTCCTTAGCTCATCATTCCTCGATTGAGTAGTCAGCCAAGATCCTGATCTGCAGTAGTCGCTTCAGCGTTAATAGACCTATATATCTCAACGCCCTACTTTTATGTGCGTGGATGATGAGCGAAGGACGTTCTTCTCAGCCGTCTACCTACATTATTGTCCTTGGCTGATTGTTTGACTTGCGCCATCTAGAAAAGACCTATGTGTATGGATCATCTTGCATCCTTGTTGGTTTTTCTTTGCTCCTTGAGTGATATAATCCTTGCGATCATTTCAATGAATTTTTCCATTGGATCCTTGAGTTTCTCTTACTATTTTCTGTGTTGTATTGGTATTCTGGAAATGGAAAAATGATTTGATTTCTTGTCTTCATTTTTGTATTCGTATCCTCGAAATGGAAAAATGTTTTTATTTGTTATTCCTATCTGCGTTGTATTGGTATTATAGAAATGGAAAAATGAATTGATTTCATGTCTGCATTTTTTTATTGGTATCCTGGAATGGAAAAACATTTTTATTTGTTATTCCTGTCTGCGTTGTATTGGTATTCTGGCAATGGAAAAATGATTTGATTCCTTGTCTACATTTTTATATTTAGTATCCTGGAAATGAAAAAATGTTTTTTTTGTGTGATTCATGTCTCCGTTGTGTTGGTATCCCGGTAATGGAAAAACGAAATCATTTCCCTATTTGCGTTTTTATAATTGTTATCCTGCTAAGGGAAGGGTGTTTTGGTCATTCCTGTATGCGTTTTCATTTGGCATTCAGGCAATGAAAAAGGGAAACCACGATTTTGCCTTTTAAAATGTGTTTGAGATTGTCGTTGAAGTGCCCACATTTTTTATTTTAAAAGTTGACTGAGATTGTTGTTTAAATTCCCACGTTTTTTCTTTTAAAAGTTGACAGAGATTGTTGTTGAAATGCCAGGGTTTTTTCTTTTAAAAGTTGACAGAGATTGTTGTTGAAATGCCCGCGTTTTTTCTTTTAAAAGTCGACAGAGGTTGTTGTCGAAATGCCCATGGTTTTTCTTTTAAAATTTGAATAAGATTGTTGTTTAAATGCCGATGATTTTTCTTTTAAAATGAGACCTAAATTTTTGTTTAAATGCCCACGTTTTTCCTATTAAATGTGACTGAGTTTGATGTAAATAACCACATATTTGCCCAATTTTTTTTTTGACTGAGTTCATTGTTGAAGGGACACAGATTTGCTATTTAAAATGTTGACTGCGTTGATTGTTGAATGACAACGAGTTGATCCTTCTGCATTTTGTATTGTCTTATTATTCTCCTTCAATTTGAGTGTACCCTCCCTTCTCACTGCCAAACATTAATTGTTACAACTATGTTATTGGTGATATTAATTGCTATGTAATTGTCGTGTTAATTGCTAGGCTAATTGCTACAACAATGTCAAAGGACAACAATTTCCTTCTTAATATTAATTGCCACAACAATGTTCCCTTCTTAATGTTATAGAAAACTAGTTATTTTTGGTACGATTATCTTAGATAGACGACATGTGTAATTTAATTGATTACAAGTGTGATATTGTAGAATTTTACATTGATGTGGCTAATGTAGTTATATAATTTCATTTGATAGTTAGATAGTTTAGAAGTATTGAACAAAGTATAGATTAATTTTGCTAAATTAAATTGTAGTTAATGATTAAATCATAATGCAGCATTGCCGAACTGATTCGTAATTGAGGTTATTTTGATTGAAATTAATGCTTGATTGTATTGTAGAATTGTTGGTTGATTCAAAGGTGATGTTATTTAGATTGAAAGTAACGACTATGGTGTAAAGTAGAATGGCCAATTGGATTGTATTAATTTTTAATCAGTTGATAAGCTAAAGACTAAATTATAATTTAGACATGCTAAATTTTGATGGATACTCAATGTCAAAAACAATTTGTAACAGTTGACTAGTTTAGACTTGATGAATGGGTCGGATGGTTAACAAAGTCGTGACTTCCCCGATAGTTTTCCTCTTTTGTCTCGTTGACCTTTTGTGTGGGGTGTGAGTATAGTCTCTCTGTCAGTATTCAACTCCTAGAGTGTCAGAGTTTTCTAGAGTCCTTGGTCCAGATAGGATGTGTTCCACCAAGATTATTGACGTGTCTATCACCTAGGGACGACATGATTCGTGATGAGGGTATCATGGCACCCCCTATTTGGATAACGGTGAATGATAAATTGGTCGGAGTCGATGCCTTCCGTGTGAGAGTTGTCGAGCATTGTAAGTTTGTTTTTGCACACGGGTTGAACGCCTTTAGGCATTTGGTTCACACGCCTTGAGGTTCTAGTCTTTGTTTGTCAAGGGAATTGTGTCGGGAGGGGGATGTTGTCCCTTGGCTTGTAGGCATGGTCCTGTTGTGTTGGGCGGGTAGTTGTTTCTCCTTTTTTTTAACGCATGTTTCGCCTCGTTTCTCCTTTTCTAGTGCGTTGAGTCATAGCTTCCTATTGCCTCGACTACATTCTTACATTCGTCATGAGTGGTGAGGTAAACATTTGTCGTCGTCGACTTCTTTCCCTAAAAACAAAAAAAAAAATTTGCACTTCTTCTTCGCCTGTACTCGTAACGAAGGGGTTGTTACACAACTACTGTACTTTATTGATTTTTTATGTGGTATTGGTGTAGTGTTTGATAAAAACATTTTGCTCAAAGTTATGTTCTTTGTATGAACAAGATAGAAAAGTCTTGGAACTGTTCAGTTTAAAAAATGGTATATAATATGGGATTTTAGTGCCCTCCTTTCTCTAGTTCCTTTATGCAGTACCAAGTATGTTCAATTATGTTCAATATTTTACGTAGAATTAACAATAGTGGGTATTTTTGGAATATTTTGATTTGTTCTCTAATTTATACAAATTTAATGAAAATGAGTTTTTTTAAGAAGATTTTGGTTTGGTTTTGTCTTTAGTAGTACATTTTAGTAACAATTTTATTCAGTAATTTATAGGAGAATAATGATAATTGATAGTTTTATAAGATTTTGGTTTGGCTTTGGTTTGAGGGTTACATTTTAAT
This sequence comes from Picea sitchensis, assembly GCA_010110895.2. Lineage (NCBI taxonomy): Eukaryota > Viridiplantae > Streptophyta > Pinopsida > Pinales > Pinaceae > Picea > Picea sitchensis. The sequence goes on along the minus strand of SNQJ01S0003162.1, from coordinate 72,633 downwards.
AGTGCATATTCTAGAAAATAAATGATAATGGGTAGTTTTAAAACATTTTGGTTTTGTTTTGATTTTAAGATACAATAGATTCCTCTCTTTAATAATAAATGTAAATTGTAATTATATCCACTAATCTCTGGATATGTTCATATAAAATTTGTCAATATGGACTTTTAGTTTCATCATTTATCTGCTTCCTTTATGCAGTAGCAAGTCCATTCACTAATTTATACAAATTTATTGATAATGGGTATTTTTGGGAGATTTTGGTCTATTCACTAATTTATGTATTTCATAGAGAGGTGCAATTAGTTTACTTTCTTTTTGTTTCATAGAATGTTCCTCGTGCATAATGAAACTATTTGTTTTTATTAAATTTTGAGCACATCATTCAATGCTATGTTATTTGTATGAACACGATAGACGAGTCTTGCAACTTTTCAATGTAAAAAATTGTATATGACATGGAATTTTAGTTTCATCATTTATGTATTTCCTTTGTATAATAACAAGTCTATTCAATGGTCTATAAAAAAATATTGATAGAGGTTATTTTTGTTTTTTATAATAAACATTGTTACTTAAAATAAATTCAACTAAGTATGGAGAGTTAGTGGTGGAATATTAGCAAACCAACATGCCATAAATAACTCGTTATCATGCAAATTATATCATTTTTTATAATCAATGTTGTTCAACTACTTGAAGTGTGGACTTGCGGGAGGATGAATGATATGAATTCTTCATACAAGGGTCCATAAAAACATTTTCTTCACTCTATATACTTATTTTTTATAATAAACATCGTTATTGAAAATAAATGTACCTTAGTATGGACATTTCATTTTGGAATATTATCAAATCAACTTGTCATAAATAACTCGATTGTTGTGAAAATTACATGGTTTGTGAGAATAATGATAACCAATTTTTAAAGAAGATTTTGGTTTGGTTTTTTCTTTAACATAACATTTTAGTGTCTTTTTTTGGGGGTATATACCTATGTGGATTGTAAAGGTGTATAATATATATATCTATGGGGAATGAGTAGATATGGTCATAGAAAAAGTCTCCGCACAACATGAAAAATGGCTAAGAAAAAATTTTAAATTAAAATTTTGATTATTAATCAACAATATGTTTTAACTTAAACATATCCATAAAAATATTTTGCTTAGCTTAGATATTTATTTTTTAATATATATATACATAAAATCATTGAGATATTTAAAAAGTTAAAAGATTTTGATGTTAATGTTTGTTGATTATAAACAAAAGAAAAATAAAATTGTTTTATGTAACTATTTTATGTGTGTAAAATAAATATTAAATTTAAAAAATATCTTTTATATTGATTTATTTTTTAAGTAAGAAAAATTTGCATATTTATTGATATGATATATTTTTATTAATATAATATTAAAATATTAATATATAATTATATTATTTATAACCTTTTTCATGAATACACTCTCATCCAAGAGTGTATGCATATGTATAACAATATTGTATTACTGATAACATAGTTAACTATTTGAAGAGAATTGCAAAATTGAGGGAGGATGAGTGATATGAATCCTCCATACAAATGTTCAAATTAGACTAATTGTTCATTGTACATAGGATATACCTATGCAAAAGTGTGGTAGATATATATGTGTAAAATATAAAGCATTTAGTTCACCTTTATCTTTATTTTTTAAAATATGTGTATACCTAAAAGCATTGAGATATCTAAAAATTTAAAAGACTTGTGTGTTAATGTTTGTTGATTATCAACTTTTTTAGATTGTTGGGGTGACATTCAATATCAATGTTTTGGCTCTAGAGGCATATACATGTGTAGAGTGTGGAGGTGCACAAAATATATATCTGTACGTGTGGTGGTGTGAAAGATATGTATATGTTTGGAATGTGTAGATATAGATATAGCAAAAGGCTCTGCACAACGTGAAAAATGGCTAAGAAAAATATTGAAATTAAAATTATCACCATTATTCAATAATATTTTTTAATTTAAACATATGCATAACAACATTTTGTTTACTTTATATACTTATGCATATCTATCAATTATTGATAACATTGATAACTATTTGAAGTGTGGAGTTGTGCGAGTGCGAAAGTGTAGGAGGATGAGCCATATGAATTCTTCACACAAAGGTCCAAAATAGACCAGCCTAATATGCATAAACACATTTTCTTCACTTTATATAGTTTTTTTTTATAATAAAAAATGTTACTTAAAACAAAATCAACTCAAGAATACTTTTGAAGTTAAATATATGCATAAAAACATTTTTTCACTTTATATACTTATTTTTTATAACAAATATTGTTACTTAAACTAGATTCATCTAAGTATAAAAAGTCCACCAAATGAACCTTCCATAACTGATTCCATTTAAATCTCTTGTTAGAATCTGTGATGTGGAACTATTAAAAATGCAGAGTTGCTAAGTGCGGGACTACAAAAAGATGGGTGATCTAAATTCTCTTCACAAGGGTAAAATTAAATTAAGCTTTGGTTGTGCGGGGATATACCCGTGTGAATATGTAGATGATATATGTGTGTGGATGATATGTTGAAGATATGTGCGTGGATGATATGTCTATGATAATATATTTCTATTGAAGATATATATGTTTAACAATATTTTTTTATGTTATGTATATGCATAAAATAATTTTTTTCACTTTATATACTTATTTTTTAATATATGTATATACTTAAAAGCATTGAAATATCTAAAAAGTTAAAAGACTTTGTTCTTATTTTTTTTTTTGTTGATTATCAAATTTTAAAGGTTATTGTGGAAACATTCAATATTAGTGTGATAAATATGAGGGGGATATACTTGTGTAGAGTGTGGAGAAGCATAATACCTATATGTTTGCGGAGTGGGTAGATATGGTCATACAAAAAGAACATGAAAATGACTACAGAAAATATTGAAATTAAAATTATGATCATTAATCAACATTAGTTTTTAATTTAAACATATGCATGAAATCATTTTGTTAACTTTATATACAGATATATATATATATATGTGTGTGTGTGTGTGTATTGATAACATTGATAACTATTTGATGTGAAGAGTTGAGAAAGCGTGGGAGTGAGGAAGGATGAGTGATATGTTCTTCAGAGAAGGGTCCAAGATACATCAATTTAAAAATATATATATGAAAGCATTTAAAAATATATATGAAAGCATTTTGTTCACTTTACACGTTTTTTTATAATAAACATTATTACTTAAAATAAAATCATTTAAGTATGAATAGTTAGTAGTGGAATCTTAGCAAATAAGCATGTTATAAATGACTTGATTATTTTCAGAATATGTCCTTTGATACGTATGAAAGTGCACACTTACTAAGTGCATAAGTGATGGAGAATGACTCATATGAATTCTCCGCACAAGAGATTAGACTAAGTGTTGGATATGCTAGGGGTCTATCTTTATCGAGAATTGAAAGATACAAGTCTATCTTTGTCAAGAATTAGAAAATATATATGTTTACATGATATGTTTATGCTGAAAATATATTTGTACCGATATTATATATGTTTAACAATATTTTTTTATGTTAAACAGGAAAATATTTTATTCACTTTACATATTTTTTTTAATATATATATATATATATATATATATATATAAAAACATTAAAATATCTAAAAAGTTAAATAACTTTGATTTTAATATTCAGTAATTATAAATTTCAATAAAATTGAATAATTAATCTAAAATTTAGATTTTAGATTTTTATTGACATTTATTTTTCCATTGATTTTTTTACTAGTACAGTTATTGTGAGTCATCAAAATACCGTTGAAGTTGCCATTGAAAGTTTGGATTGCTTAAAGAAATCTAGAAACTCAATTTTGATTGTATTAAATCGTTTTACTAAATAAAGTCGGATTGAAAAGAAGATAAATGACTACTAGACTAGGTCTAGTGTTCTCAGAGTGATATCTTGTCTTCTTAAAGTGTTTATGAGTGAGAGTTTGTAGCCACAATTTTTCTGNTTGATTGTATTAAATCGTTTTACTAAATAAAGTCGGATTGAAAAGAAGATAAATGACTACTAGACTAGGTCTAGTGTTCTCAGAGTGATATCTTGTCTTCTTAAAGTGTTTATGAGTGAGAGTTTGTAGCCACAATTTTTCTGCACCTTATTTGTAAAAACTTTAAATTTCATATATCAATTTAATATTTAACATTTCTCTACTAAAACTTTAAATTTCATACATCAATTTAATATTTAACAAACTTATAACTTAAAAATAAAATTTTCTTATTATTTATAATTTAAATAAATACATTCTTAAACACATTTAAGAATAAATTCTTATCCATATAAACAAAGAGACATAAAAAAAAAACCATCCATATACATAGATACATAAAAAATAAACACACTAGAAACAAACATAAAAAACACATTAGAGACAAAAGTGACTAAATTCACCATTAAAAAGTCTCTCCTAAATCATCAAAAAAAAAAACAGAATGTACAAATGATGGATAACATTAACACTACTATTTAACTCCTAATTAAAATACATATTAACTTCATCATATTAATAAAGCTACAGATTAATGTTGATAGACATCATCAACAGCCTTTGTAACTTCTGCTAAGCACCATAGATTTCGTTTTGATGAATGGTATTAACATGCTTCATATCCCTTTGGTTAAGAGACATTTCTGTTTAGTTCTCTCTTTAATCCTTAAGGAAGAGGGATCAATGTTTATTTGATATCAGATTCTAATTGAATACAGTTAACCTTAATTTTATCAATCAAATCTTAATTAATCATGGTTATTATGAATTTGATTCTCATAAGAAATACAATTATGAATTTTACATTTCACCTTCGTTTATTTTTCTTAAAAAATAAAGGAATTACATTCCAAATAAATCATACAAGACAGGATTTGATCCCACTTTATTTTTGAACACTTGTAATTACAAATGGAATTACAACACTTGTAATTACAAATGGAAATGTATTCTGCCAGGAGTTTCCATTCCTCAAGATGTTAAGTTGTCTTTGTCAAAATAACATTACATGTTATTAACCAATGTTGCCATAAGTTGTAACCCTAACCCTATTTATGAACTTTTTTTTTTTTATAATAAATTATTCGCTCACGAAAAATATAAGAAATCCATAATTTCTCCGAAAGTAATGGGAGGGAACCGAACAGCACACTATATATAAAAATAATATAACAATGTGTCTGGTGAACAAGATCATTATAAGGTAAGATAACTATTAATAATTAGAACATAGTCAGCTTTCCACTCGTTAAATTATATTAGTGATTATTAGAATGAGCAAGAGAATAGATTTATCTCTTATAATGGATTGTCAATTTCATAACCCAGATACAATGTATACGTCAAGATGGTCGAAGCTCAAGCGTCATCCTGCCTATTCCATCTCTTGTCCATTGATTCTTCCTTTTTACACGCACTCAGTAAATAGAGGATATCATTGTCTCAATATATCCAGAGCACGCCTGGGAAAGCACTCATATCATTTTCGACTTCCTGAAGTTATGTCTGACAATTGTTTGATCATGTGTGAGGATTGATTAATCTTGTTTGACAACTGATTTCTCTTGTCTCCACTAACAACATTTTTATATGGTTGTGATTCGATCACACATAGAAAAGTTTTTATATGCTTGTGATTCGCTGACAGAGAGAACATTAGCACTAATATATATATAATGCTATAATATGGTATGATCATTGATATTGGAGCAACACTACGTATGACAGCCACATAAATTTCGTAACCAATATATAATGTTTACGTAAAGATGGTCGAAGCTCAAGCGTCACCCTGCCCATCCCATGCGGTCCATCTCTTCTACATTGATTTTTTCTCTTTACAGGCACGCTGTATGGAACAAATATTTGTCTCAATATATCCTGAGAACGCCTGGGCAATCACTCATATCATTTTCGGGTTCAAAATGTTTTGTCTGAGAATTGATTGATCATATGTGGGAATTGATTAATAATTTTTGAGGATTGATTGCTCATGTCTCCACTAGGAACGTTTTTTATATGGTTGTGATTCGATCACAAATAAAAATAAGTTTTTCAATGGCTGTAGTTAGCTTACAGAGATAACATCGGAAGCACCATCACTAATATATGTATAATGCTATAAATAATAAATAATAGACATATTGTATGAACATTGTTATTGGAATATGTTGAGGCAAAAAGTAAAGCAACACTAGGTATGGCAGCGACATAAATTTATTTATTAAAGAATACAACGCAATCAGAGATTTCATTCTTTTATAAGAATACACAGAAGCTACTCTATGAGACATTCAATTATTTTGCTGTTGTATTCTTAAAAGCTTCAGCATATAAAGAAGATGACAAGAAGCTTGCAAAATTCCAAAATATTTAAAATCATTTTAGCAAATGAATATTTATAAATATAATATAATACAATGTTTTAAAAATATAAAAACATATTATATATGTTTATATATTTTTATTAAAAAATAAAGTATAAACGAAACGACGTTATTAATTAAGTGTGCGTATACAATTTTAAAAAATAATATAAACCAAAAGATTTGAAACATTTGTATTATTATTATTTTATTTAAAGTAAATGTAAAAATAATTTAAATTTGTCTTTAACTCATCTCTATAATTATCTTGTTAATTTTATTATTTATTATTATCAATTTGAAATAGTTATTAAATAGTCATGAGGCTGCTCGGCGAGGAAGTGCAGGTCGCACTTGCTCCCAGGTTCATCATGAACAGTGATTTCWGCTCTTTATTATATAGGCTTTTACTATGTTTCCTACTCTGGATTTAAGTTTTTAACTCAGCTACTTCATGACAAAGCCTGGTTCCTCTCGGGCAGTATATTTTTTGGATTTTAACAGTTTTGTGCTCAAAAGACTCACATGGTCTCTGTGGGACTCCAACAACAAGGTCTCATCTATAAATTTTGTCTTACTTTATATTAAATACTTATTTTTAAAAAATAGTTAAACAAAACATATCATCTAAAAATATATTAAAATTAATACATAATAAAATACAACTATTTAATTTTAAAATACAAAATTATATTTGTAAACATCCAAATAATTCGGAAACATGTTAAGATATTAAAAGCAGATGCCAACCATGAAAATATAATAATAACTTTAAACAATTTTAAACAAATAATATATTAAACAAATTACATTAATCCAATCATGTTTATAATATAAAATCTTTATCAATTTGAATGAGCTTTTAAGCATATACACAAAAATATCACCCAATATATATGAAAAGTTAATGTAATATAAAAGTACATGTTTTCGTTTGTAAACACTCTGTGATATACGAAGGCCATAAGAAAATGTTAAGAGTTAAAGGAGACTTTTTACTATATTATAAATATGTTAAGAGTTAATAATAGTTTTTTAAGATTTAATAAGTTAAAAGTTAATTTGGAATTTTCAATCTATAATCTATAATAAGAATATGTAATGTTATTATTTTTGGATTTCTCTTATTTAAAGTTTGATTCCTCTTATTTAATGTTGGACCGTCATTACAACAATTCCCATAAATTTAGAATATTATTCAGTATAAATTAATTTAACTCAATAAAAATGTTACTGGAGTCATATTGTTGGAGGGAACACCATGACTTATAAGCCAAAGTAGTCACTTTTATGTATTAAAAAACGGTTGTAAAGTGATTATTAATTTTTAAAGTGGATATCGGCAAAAGAGGAGAGATCTAGAAACTCTTTAGAGAAGTATAAAGGAAGGGTATCACCTCACCTTAGTCATTATAATTTGATCTCTTCTTGGAGTGCTATTGAGAGCCAGGTTTTTGTTGGGGTTTGGAAAAACCCTTCCATTATTGATCTAGTTTCTGTGGTGCAATATCCACCCTTACTAAATAATTCAAAAATTCATCCAAATCATAATTGGTGCATCATCTTCGGCTTGTTTTCAGTTTGAAGGAAGAAATTTTTCTTAGATGAGTTTGTGAGCTTCCACAGATGACGATTTACATATTGTGCAAGCTTAAGTGAATTGAGGAGATCCTAGGATTGGTTGGAGGCTTGTGACATTGCGAGGAGGCCCATGTGGTTCCTAGAGGGCTCAAAGTTTCCCTTGTTGCAGAGCTGATAGACAAATGGAGGCTGCAAGGGTCCTTTCTATGGCCAGTTCCCCTTGCTATAGGCGATATTATGTGGAGAGGCTACAAAGGTTTTAGGAGAAGCCACAAAGTTATAGCAGGAAATTGGTGTCTTGAGGAAAGTTGTGGGTTCTCTAGTGGAAAAACTATGAATTTTTTGGTGGGCCAAGTTCCTTGATTCGTTGAGGTCGCGGGCAATGGAGATGAAAGACATCATTTTGAAGAGCCCTTCAACAACAACAACATCTATAGAAGAGATATCAGTGCCATTTTCAGGTTTTTCATTGTTTGTACTATAGTTTCTACATTAGCCATTAGTTGTTGGAAACATGCCAACGAATTTCCTTATGCAGTCACATGCACAAGCATGCAGCTATATTATTGCCCGTGCATGCAATCTATTTATGAACTGTTCATGTATATATGTGATCTGTTCATGATCAGTTTGTGTCATTGAATGATAGATATTATATATGTGAGCATACCGATAGTGGCACGAGTGCAATGTGTGAAGGGTGTGAGAGAAATTTATGTAGAGAGCAGAGTGTGTATTAGGAGAGGATGATTGTACGCCTGACACTGCCTATTGTAATTCTCCCTTGAATAATAAGAATACCGACTATCATTTCTTGTGGTTTTTTCCCTCATTGGGTTTCCACATAAATCACTGTGTCAATTGTGGGATTGTTGTTCTTGGTTTAATGCATGTTTGATCTTGTTTGTTTATGCTCTATTTTATGCTAAAAAAAATTTTGTCCGCTCCCTAACAAGTGGTATTAGAACTTAGATTTGAAGGAGCAGAGAGCGAAGGAGAAGAGAATCTAGTCATTGGATTGAAGCACAGGTTAACCGATCCGAGTCGAGCCGAGTGAAGTAGATCAACCTAGGATAGGTTTTATTAAACCGTTGCAGGATGTCCCTATGAAAAAGTACGACAGTCGCCGGAACACTTCAGAAATTAGAAAAATTTCGACAATGACACAGGCACGAAGTAGTACACAGTGTGGCATCATCACAAGATGTAGTTTGACAAGGTGCGACAATTTGCAAAGTATGGCGAGCAAATCGTCACAGGCTATCCTTTAAAAGGGTGTGACAATTTCTATAACACCCCATATCTTGGCCTTTTGGGAGTTAGAAAATTGATTGTTTACTCATCTTAGTAATTCAATTCTTAACATTTCTTTGGGCTTAGTTAGATTGAGAGAGATATTTGAGATATGTACATCTTGACCTAATTATGTGTTGTATGATATTATTCTCACTTTTATATACCCATGATGATGATATCTCTTTGGTTTGTTTAAACATGCAAGTTAAATGTGGAATTTGGGTACACGAATACTAGTTCAAGTTATGATGTGAACGCATAATAGATGTCAAGCATGATAAAAATAATCATTTAATTCTTAAATTGAATATCAATACATATATGGATCCTTATATGAAATTATTATATATATACATAGATATAAGTTATTGGTAAATTAACTTACTGCTTAATGAGTTATGTGATAGCCAAATGACTGTAGTGTTGAGGTGACTTGGATGTCGTAGACATCAAGAAGATAGTATATGCTATATGCTGTACTTATTATTTAATTTATGATTCAAAATATTGCTATGATTTGTGGTGGGTGTGGTTTTAACAAGACACACAGCTTGCCCAGAGTGGTTGTCTGATGGCGTGACTCTAAGAACAATAGTTTCACAATAGGGCTAGATGTAGGGTGTTGACCCTAGTTCTATAAGGAGGGGTGGAGGTATTTCCCATTGTTTATCCTCTGAAACCTAGAGTCATGGGAGGGTTGTGTGAAGTCACGCTCCCCTAGACGTGTGATGGCGACTATTAGTTTCTTGTTAGGGAAGCTTGGTCGAAATGTATGACACTTTCGCTTATGGGTTCTATCTAGAGTTAGGTCAATATAGTTGACACTCCATCTTAGTCCAACAGAGGAAAGCATAGGATGGAAGATGGAAGTAGGTTAGGAAGGAATGATGCTTCGATGTTAGTTGAGAATACTGATTGGGGATTAGAGATGACACTATTGTTTACTCAATTGGTTCCTACCATATTTAAAACCCTCTTTTGAATTCCTATTGATATTTTAAGAGTAATAATGAGTTATTGATTAATTGGTGTAATTTCGTTCGTTAAGATTATTAAATGATGCATTACTTGATCTGTTGTCCTACATGTCGTGGTGTGATCATATATGAACTATGCACTATAGGCAATGGTTGTTTATCGTTAGTACATGCATGAGAGATGTGTCCACTAGATACGCGCACATACCCTAGACATGTACACTACTACCATTAATTAACGTATTAATTATTAAAGTAAATTGTTAACTATTTGATTGAATATTTATTGATTATGTAAATTATATTGCATACAAAATATCTAGAAGCATTAAATACCTTCTTTGACTTTGATTCATGGTTGGTATGATAAATTAAATGAGCATGGTGGGTTTCCATGTACATTTCGGGGAAACTTGTCAAATTGCATTTATTAGCTAGCATGAAAATAAAGACTTTGCATTTGATTTATTGTTGTTTAATGCAAATCATTTATATTTTAGTTTTATTTTAATCTTTTCCCAAAAATCTATATAAGGGAGGTTGATGGATAATAATGATGGTGGTTGAGGAGACTTTGGAAAGGGTGTATGGAAACTTGATAAATAGGGAGAAGAAATGGTGAGAAAAGGAGGATTGGGGGAGGTTTAACCATGATGAGAGGTTGTGAAATTTTTGTGATAGTCTTCTTAGAGAATATGTGCTTTGTTTTTGTTGGAGTCACGAGCACGGAGGGCCAATAAAACGAAAGGTTTCTTGGAGCTAGGAAGCGGGCTAGGCTCATAGTTGGCTGGGAGGATTTTTTTGTTTCACTTTGGACAAGCAGGAGAAGAATGGTTGGAAGCATCTTCCGACTACTGGTAAAGATACATTGCAATTGTTGAGATTCAACAGACGATGGAGGAGGTATTTTCATTGGTATTTTGGTGTACATATGTTTTAAGTTTTAAATATTAGAGTTAACATAGTACTTAATTCATCATGCTATTTACAATTATCATTGAGCAAATGTAAGAGAGACGTGGAAATGAAAATCAATGAAATTATGTTAAATCAAAGTTATTAATGCATATGTATTTAATGAGTGATTAATTGCCTAACATCTTAGATGGGTGTTACATTTGGTATAAGAGCCTTGGTTCTAAAACTAAAACTAGACCAAGGAGACAATGATTATGTTCTGTTTTTATTTAAATAAAAACAAACTATAAAATGATAAATTTCATATTTATGAATAACAACTATAGAAGTGTGAAAGACAAATGAATCTATGAAAATAAATTTAGGGTCTACGAACAACAAATCCAAAAAAAAAACAAATGATAAATTTTAGAGTTATATTGTAGCTATAGGAATAAATGAAGTGTTCCTAAACAAACAAAGAGATAGTACGATCTGTTAACTTGGAGAAAAACAGGTTTCTTTGAAAGTACGAGAATGCATAGTAACCCCCTTTTAAATCTTTTCGYCATCATAAAATAGAGCATGAGCGTAAACTAAGATTGCTCGAAGAGTGTTGGGMAGRGATGATTTTAAGGATGGAAAATTATTTTAAAATGTAGAAAACTTGGCGATTGATCCTTCATATTCCAACTATAAAATGTTTGGCGATATTTTTTGTAAAAATATTCAAATTTCTAAGGATTTTGTATACTTTGTATAATGTTTTGGCGAATTTTAAGGTAAAATAATTGTATCCTATAGAATTTCGGCGAAATATTTTTAGAATAGCAAATATTTTTTTTGGGAAAAACCATGGAAAATTAGCCCATGAGCGAAATTTAACCCCTAAAATCATCCCTGGTGTTGGGAGATATCAAGTGTGCTTGCATCTTTTGTGGAAGAGCATAACATGGAACTTAGCATTCCTTCAAACAGAGATCGTGTTGCTCCCCAAATGTATCAATTAGTGTGGCACTCCGCAACAATGATAAAATACCTTTCTCAATAGCTTTCTCTTATTAGTAGTGGAAACATGCACCAAAATATGTGACACAACAAAGAAATTATCTGCCTCTTCAATGCAACCAATATAGCCAATTAGTGGAAGTTTAATGAATAACACTTTTCATCATGTGGGGTGATTTAAATGGAAAAGGAAACCCATTTGAATGAGATAACATGTACTATATTTATGAGTATAAAAACAATAAGCATCCTTCAGATTCAAAGTCCAAACAGGGATGGTGAGAAAAGATTGGTTCATAAAGATATCGGCGAAAAACATATGGGTAAGGAATCTTGGACCTTTGGCCAAAAATATTCCTGTTATGTTAGTGGGTAACTCTTAAATGAACACTTTCGATCTCCAAAGTGGATCATCCTCTCAAAACTTTTTCCATATATTTAGATGAAAGTGTTGAGTTCTATGGGTTCCCCTTCACCATGCTCCAGTTAGCAGCAATCCTTAAGTATTTCCATATATTTAGATGAGAGTGTTGAGTTCTACGGGTTTCCCTTCACCATGCTCCAATTAGTAGCAATCCTTTCCATAGATCCTATCATTTCTTGTCCCGATCTTTAAAAAAAAAAAAGCTAGAGCGATTCATATGGATATTTTTTTTTATAGGGAAGGGAAGATAAACCCGTCACTTCATTTGCAAGCTAGATAACGTCTTCTTTCGTATGCTTGATATTATCTATTTCGTTATCCAACAAATTGCAAGCTAGATAACATCGTCTTTTGTATGCTTGATATTATCTATTTCGTTTTCCAACAAAAGAAAAAAAAAAGATATTCACGATTGATTGGTTCAGCAGGGTTCAACAACTTTTTCAATTTGGCTTGTCATCATCTCCAAAGGAGTAGGACCAAGAAAGTACTTGTTTGTGCATTATTTTGGGTAGTAGTAAAAACTAGAAAAACTCCAATGAGAGTTGGTTTTGATGGTTCTTCTTCTGTGTAGAATCTATATAACTCTTTGTGTAATACTCACATTCTCTCTTCTCCTGATACTCTATAACTAACTTTTTCCTTTTCTGGTCCTCCTTTAACACAAAAGGAAATACCCCAACAAAGAGCTCCTTCTTCTATTAATGTGCAAGATCAAGCATGAAACTTTGGTGTGCCTCTGTGATCAAGGAAGAATCGATACTTAGATCACGTAGAGGTACCGAAACGTAGGAGGCCCTAGAGGAGAGATTTGGGTTCTCTAGATTATCTTGTATTATTGGGGAGCTATTCCCCCATGCCCACTGCCAGCGAAAGCATTTCATGAGCTCTGCCCAACCCTTCTTTATCGATCTATCGAACTTGCTTGATAAGCCCTTCAGGAATACTCTCGAGGGTCTAGAAAGGTGGAAGTGGCACTAGAGACTAGCCACGCTCGGAAGTTAATATCTCATTTTCTAGTAAACCCCCTGGATATAGACTTAGTTTCCTTTCTTCTTTTTTCGAGAACAATCTTGTCGGTTTGGGTAACCAACACTCCTGCACCCAAGACTTTTCTGTCTATCTTGGATAAACCCTCAAATAGTGGAATATTTTGGAATATTTTATTAATGCTACAAAGATATTTCATTTTAGGAACTTTTATGTCTATCTTGGATAAACTCTCAAATAGTGGAATATTTTATGAATGCTACAAAGATATTTCATTTTAGGAAAAATAAGCCTCACCCTCAATGCCATTCATTTGTGTTCTTCTTCCCTACTACAAAATATCTCAATATACACGTATCGGACAATCAATGACAAGGGTGGTCTAATTCCCAATAACATAAAGTCAAATAAAACCCAAACCGACAGTGCCACTTGAAGAAGTCCAACTCCGGAAAGGCCATGATGTGACTTCTTYTTCCTTCATATCACATCTATTAAGTAATTAGTAAGAAAARAAATAAAGAGTCRCCATATGTTTATGTATCTATTAGTGACTGCAGCTACTTCCGTGCAAATTTTGTTGTGAATTTAAAGTCTCAGATTTGCACATATCATTGCAAATTGAAACCTGACAGCTTCTTTGAAAAGTGACCATTTTTATTATTACATCATCTGTGGTCGATTTTAGAAAACCCAAGAGATATACCTGAATCCCTAAGTTTTTATTTTTTTATTTTTTAAATTGTTAAGTCTGATTTTTCTTCATTGGTAATCGCATCTTTCAAAGAGGAGAGTAGTGAGCCACTGAGAAATGTATAGCCGTTAGAGTGATTCAATCGATGCCAAGATAGATATAGAAATGTTGCAGAGATGCGTGTCTTTAGTATGAATCATTTAGTATGAATCAGAACAAATATTCTCTTATTCACAAGATCCTGAGTATAATACATCTTTGTCTCTCTTAGCTAATCCAACTCTTGAAAAAAAAAAAAAATATTAAATACCTAAGATAATAGGATTGAAGAAATTGGAAAACCATAAAAAAATATTAAATAACATGCAATTGATGGAATTAACAAAATGTGATGATTTACTTCTGAGTGAGCAATTAGAATAAAACCATGCCTATGTTTGTAGACCTGAAGGAAAAGGACATTCAAGGGCAAGCATATTCCGATCCATTATTTTTTTTCATGGGCATTACAATTCGACTGACCGGGGCCCCTACAAATGAATAAATGCCTTTGATTGAATGTAACACGGTAAAAGTAACAAGTTAAGAACTTGAAGATGTGTTTCTTTCTTAAATGCTTGCTTTGTTGCCACACATAGCCGCGTAGCCAGGATAGTTGGTCGTAACTGAATTACAACCTGTTCTACTTAAAAAAAATTAGTTTATAAACTGTTTTGAGTTCCCAGAAAACAAACCACAAAAACAAAAATAATTGTTAATGTTTTCGCCAATCCCATCGCAATAACTTTATTTCCCACTTCAAGTAAAATGAATTTCATTCGTACCATCAAATAAAACCCATTCCATCATATATATATATATGGATAGATTCATGTAATTTCCTAACTATGAATGATTTAGGGATTCTTTGGTCTCTTTTATTTACTATGAATGATTTAGGGAGTCTCCGGTCTCCCTCGTTTCAGTATTGATTGTTGTCTTCTACATATATATATATATGGAGATATTACAATTAAGCTCACTTCAATGGTTCAAATAGAAGTGACTCCCTGTCCTACATCTGACAAAAGCTTAAAACCAATTTGAAACCTAATAATATATTTAATGGAAAACAAAATTTTATCAACTCATGAGAAAGAAACGCCATTTATGCAGTTTCCAATCTTAAATCTGTCTGACATAAGCCTCGCTGATATTTTGTTAAGTGCAAGTGACAAAACATTATAGTGTGAGCCAAATTGTTATTCAGTGTTGTTATTTAATGGGAATTGATAAGCATGTAAATTTTGGTAAAGGGAAAAGCCCCCACAATCCACCATGGCCTATGACTAGTAATGTAACATATGTAATAAAGGCGTTTAGAGTTAAACTCAGCGCCATCACACTTGTTGTCGTCCATTGAGACAATTCACAATTTCTTTTTCAATGGAAAAGTATGAAGAAGGAATGGATAGTTATCAAATATTAATTGATAAACTTTAGTCAAAGCTAGGTTACAAAACTAAAATTTTATCAAATATTAATTGATAAACTTTAGTCAAAGCTATGTTACAAAACTATAATTTTATATTCAAATAAATACATATACAATTAATAAATAATAACAAAAAATAAGGCTGAGTTTGATATTATACCATGTAATCTCTTACTTATTATCTTGTTACTGTCCATTGAATATTTTAAAATCCTGGCAATGAATCTATCCAAAGGCATGACGTATTTAATATAATAAATTATATAAAATTATAAACTCTAAGTTTATTTATTTTATTTTTATTTTATTTATAATTTCTTTTTAAATTTGAATTAAATAAAATTATAAACTTTAAGTTTTTTTATTTTATTTATAAATTTTAAATATATAAGTGAATAATTTAAAATTTGTTATTATTATTATAATATTTATAAAAAGATTTATAATAATGGTTTATTTTCTTATTACATAGGTATTTAGTCCTAAATAAATTACATTATATGTTTAAAATATAAAGGTGAATGTTAGTAAAATTTGGGTGTTAGATGGTGTTTGGGTGGATGGTAAAGTGGGAGGTCATATTCAATTCTAAATTTTAGTGAAGCATAGCCATAAGTATGATTGTTATTGCAATTGAGGGACATGGCCTAAGTGAGCCTAGTTCATATCACCTAGATTACCCCATCTTAACATTGCTAAGAGACAAATGTGTATGGATATTGCAAAATGGACATCGATTACTTGTAAGTTATGATAGAATCGACTTCATAAGGAGGTCAACGAGTGCTAGGATATCTTGGTGTTCTTATAATATGAGTGAAGACCTATGATGGTTCCCACACATAATTCTTATGTGTTGTGGATGAAAATATATGTGGCTTTATATAGCACCACTTGTTCTCCCAAGAGCGTAGGCTAAATGACTATTGTTGAGTTAAAGGAAACAATACGAAAATTTAGAAGAGAAAAAAAAATTGACATGGGGTGCAATATATGGAAGTTTAGCTAGATTAAGATTGTAGCTTATGCACATGAGCTTCCTTTGTACTTAAGTGTGGGTGGGAAAGAGCCTTGACCCTAGAAAGGGTGTAGTGTTGAGTTTTCCATATCAAGCATTGTGGATTATATTCAATCATTATTCAAGTTAGTATGGTGACATTGACAACATAGCGTTCTATCTAGTGCTTATGTTTAGTTCTACGTTCTTACAAACATTCAAAGGGATACTATAAGTGGGCCTATGTTGTGAACCTAGAACTTGAGTTTAGAATAATAAGTGAAACATCGTTACAATATGATTATTTATATCTTAATGTGTGATGGGGTATATCAACCAGTTTCTATTGGCCAACGATGTTAAGTAAAGTCATGTATAATTGTTGATTTAGACTTAGTTGTACCAAGGTAGTGGAGTTTATGTATATATAAATATATATATATTAAGGAATGGTAACTTTAGTACAATGAGTGATAAATACCTTAACTAATTCTAGCTGAATAAGATTAAGGAATGAAGAAAGATCCCATATAAGTTCTTTGGAGAGAGCACTTTGTGAAGAGGAGGTGTCCCTTGATTTGGGAATGGAACCCTCATAGTAAACTTATTCTTGAATTAGATATGTTCATTAACCTATGTGATGACATGGTGCCCTTTTAGAATAAGTATGTTTTGTAATAGTTTTATTCATAGGAAGCATGTCATGTCTTAAAAACAATCGGGAGGGTCCTAGACAAGAAATTTCCTTGGTCGATATCCAATTATATGACTTCATATGAGAGTGAAATTGAGTGTAATGACCAACCAAACCTTGAAGTGATGACATCACATGACAATTAAAGTCGATAATAAGTGTTTATAATTACCAAGATATCCTAAGTGGGATTGTATGTATGGCCTAATGAAAATTATATCAAACCCAATATAAGATTCACTTAACTAGAGAAACGATGATAAGATAATATTCTAAGATACCTATTGAATAAGGGTATTCTCAGTTAATATCTAAAAGAATCAAAATGTTTTTAATCAAGTCAAGGTCTAGCGGGACTAGTATAGCACAAGATTTTCTATCACGAAAGACAATTAATAGTTGTGCCATAAATTTTCCTCGTATTGAGAATGACCGTAACTTCGGGACACAGTTTCTTGAAGGGTGGGTGTATGTAAGCCCCCATATCTTATCCTTTAGGGAGTCAGAACATTGATTGTTTACTCATCTTAGTGATTCAATTCTTAACGTTTGTTTGGGCTTAGTTAGATTGAGATAGATATTTGAGATATGTACATCTTGACCTAATTATGTGTTGTATGATATTATCTTCACTTTTATATACTCATGATGATGATATCTCTTTGGGTTGTTTAAACATGCAAGTTAAATGTGGAATTTATGTACGTGGATACTAGTTCAAGTTATGATGTGAATGCATAATAGATGCCAGGCATGATAAAAGTAATCATTCATTTCTTAAATTGAATGTCAATACAAATATGGATCCTTATATGAAATTGTTATGTATATGCCTAGATATGAGTTATTGGTGAATTAAGTTACAGGTTAATGAGTTATGTGATAGCCAAATGACTGTAGTGTTGAGGTGACTTGGATGTCGTAGACATCAAGAAGATAATATATGTTATATGTTGTACTTATTATTTAATTTATGATTCAAAATATTTCTATGATTTGTGGTGGGTGTGGTTTTAATAGGACACACAACTTGCCCAGAGTGGTTGTTTGATGACGTGACTCTAAGAACAATAGTTTCACAATAGGGCTTGATGTAGGGTGTTAACCCTAGTTCTATAAGGAGGGGTGCAGGTATTTCTCACTGTTTATCCTCCGAAACCTAGAGTTGTGGGAGGGTTGTGTGAATTCACGCTCCCCTAAACATGTGATGGAGACTGTTAGTTGCATGTTGGGGAAGCTTGGTCGAAATGTATGACACTTCCACTTAAGAGTTCTATCCGGAGTTAGGTCAATATAGTTGATTCTCCATCTTAGTCCAACAGAGGAAAGGATAGGATGAAAGATGGAAGTAGGTTAGGAAGGAAGGATGCTTCGATGTTAGTTGAGAATACTGATTGGGGATTAGAGATGCCAATATTTTTTACTCACTTGGTTCCTACCATATTTAAAACCCTCTTTTGAATTCCTATTGATATTGTATGTGTAATAATGATTGTTTGATTAATTGGTGTAATTTTGCTCGTTAAGATTATTAAATGATGCATTACTTGATCTGTTGTCCTACATGTCTTGGTGTGATCACATATGAAATATGCACTAGAGGAAATGGTTGTTTATCGTTAGTACATGCATGAGATATGTGTCTTCTTCTACGCACACATACCCTACACATGTACACTACTACAATTAATTAATGTATTAATTATTAAAGCAGATTATTAACTATTTAATTGAATGTTTATTGATTATCTAAATTATATTGCATACAAAATATATATAAGCATTAAATACCTTGTTTGACTTTGATTCATGGTTGGTATGATAAATTAAATGAACATGGTGGGTTTTCATGTATATTTTGGGGAAAATTGTCAGATTTCATTTATTAGCTAGCATGAGAAGAAAGACTTTGCATTTTATTTATTGTTGTTTAATGAAAATCATTTATATTTTAGTTTTATTTTAATGTTTTCCCAAAATTCTAGATAAGGGAGGTTGATGGATAATAATGATGGTGGCTGAGGAGACCTGGGGAAGGGTGTATGGAAACTTGATAAATAGGGAAAATAAATGGTGAGGAAAGGAGGATGGGGGGAGGTTTGAGCATGATGAGAGGTTGTGAAATTCTTGGAAGATATATTTCTTGTGATAGTCTTCTTAGAGCATATGTGCTTTGTTGTTCTTAGAGTCATGGGCATGGAGGGCCAAGAGGTTTCTTGGAGCTAGGAAGCCGGCTAGGCTCCTAGTTGGCTGGGAGGATTCCATTTTTTCACTTTGTCAAGTGGGAAAAGAATGTTGGAGGCATCTTCCTACTACTAGTAAAGATACATTGCAATTGTTGAGATTCAATAGACAATGGAGGAGGTATTTTCATTGGTATTTTGTTGTACTTATGTTCTAAGTTTTAAATCTTATAGTTAACTTATTACTTAATTCATCATGTTATTTATAGTTATCATTGAGAAAATGTAAGAGAGTTGTGGAAATGAAAATCAATGAAATTATGTTAAATCAAAGTTATTAATGTATATGTATTTAATGAGTGATTAATTGCCTAACATCCTATATGGGTGTTACAATTTCTAATATTCGTACGTGATCCTCATCGAAAGGTGTGACGATCCAAAAAAATTAAAGGAAAAATTCGATGGTATGAAGGGTTTTTTGTCTTATTCAAAAAAATACATGGTCANATTGCCTAACATCCTATATGGGTGTTACAATTTCTAATATTCGTACGTGATCCTCATCGAAAGGTGTGACGATCCAAAAAAATTAAAGGAAAAATTCGATGGTATGAAGGGTTTTTTGTCTTATTCAAAAAAATACATGGTCACGAGTGGATGTTTAAAAAGTGGAGGTGAGTTTTAATAAAGGTGGGATATAAAAGAATATGTGAAGTGGATATTTTTTTACAATATAAAAAGACGAGGTGGATCCTTTGGTAAAAGGTAAAACGTGGACCTTTTATGTTTTAGAAAAAAAGGTTTTTCAATATATATTTTTTGAAACCTTTTTTAATTTCAACCTTGTCTTTTTGTAAGAGCCTAGTTTATTAGAAGCTGTGATTTTATTTTGGGTGGCGTCTTCTAATGGAGAAAGTGCAGAGTTCTAAGTTTGAGGTGGAGAAATTAAGTGGAAAGAATAGCTTTGCGTTATGGAAGCTCAACATGTGAGATATTCTTGTGCAACAATGATTGCAAAAGGCCTTGTCTAGAAAATCAAAGAAACTATAAAGCATGACAGACGAGGACTGGGAGGATATGGATGCAAGAGCGCTCAATACTATTCGTTTGTATCTGGCAGATGAAGTGTTGTTTAACATCAAGGAAGAGGTGAAAACACCAGGTGTGTGGAACAAACTAGGTATATGACAAAGAACATGTCAAACAAAATATTCTTGAAGAGGCAGTTGTACATCTTGTGNTACTATTCGTTTGTATCTGGCAGATGAAGTGTTGTTTAACATCAAGGAAGAGGTGAAAACACCAGGTGTGTGGAACAAACTAGGTATATGACAAAGAACATGTCAAACAAAATATTCTTGAAGAGGCAGTTGTACATCTTGTGGATGAAATAAGGTACGAAAATTGTTGATCGGTTGAATTTTTTCAACACTCTGTTTCTTGAGTTATCTAGTATGGATATAACATATGAAGATCAGGACAAGGAAGTTACACTACTATGTTTGTTTCCCATTCTTGGGATCATCTCGTCACAAATGTGTGGTTTAACTAAACAAATGTCATTGATTATGACATTGTTGTGGGAGGAAATGAGGAGAAGACATAGTAAGGAAACATCAATAGTAGAAGCAATGGTGGTGAAAGGTCAATCTATAGAAGGGGGGTAAGATCAGAAAGGTACAACCATGTCTAAGTCAAATGATAGTAAGGGTAAGGAAAAATGTTGTTTTTGTGGAAAATCTAGGCATCTCAAGAAGGATTGTTGGAAAAGACAACAAGCATCCAAAGAGGACTCCACAAAAGAAGAAAATTTGCCTATAGGTATGATTAATGAAGTTTGTTTTGTATTTTTTGTCTCTCCACCTCTTTTCACATAGAAGGTGCAGGGTGGTGACGGTTGAGCCACCGTGAAATTAAAAAAATAAAAATTGTATTTACTTAAATGAGTTGTAAATTTTTTTGATTGCATGTAAATGGTAATACGTCTCTAAGACCTAGATAGGCATGCATACCCCAGGTTTATCAGGTGACCTGTGAAAAATATAGAGTTAGATTTAGGTAGATTTAATATGTCGGGGGTTTCGTGGGGATGTATGTTGAGTTGTCCTTAACTTGGTGAAAGAGTTAATGGGTTAAATTTGTTTTTAGGTGAAAGAAGGAGTTTTTTCAGGTCCATGTGTTTTGGGTATCTCGTGGTATTGTATCCATGGATTTACATGTAATGAATCTTATAAAAGGCTTGGGGAAATCCATTGTAAATGGTCCTTGAGGTAAGCGGTGAAGGATTTCTTGGTTGGTTTGAACGGATTTGGTCAGAGTTGTTTGAATGAAAATTTTGAGGTGGAGCAGTGTGTCTAGTTTAGAAAGGTGGGTCTGTACAAAGGTTGATGTGTTGGCAGGTCAACGAAGTGTTTGAGAATACAATATGAAGGTAAGTTCGTATCCATGGAACATAGAAAGTATTGCAAGGAAGTTGGGATCGAATAGGCATGTTCAGTAATGCCAAGCTGCAACCATAGTTGTGGATAGAAGAGGTTGTTCTATATGGTAACTCAGTCACCATAGGTTGGAAAAGATAGGAAGATTCTGGAAGAGGTATGGACATTTCATCTGGTAATTAATCAAATGTGAAATTGTTCGGTTGTGATGCCTATCTTTTTTATCAGTAGTCTAAGAAGGACTCAGATCAAACACATAGATCTTTGATATGGTGATGACGTTAAGGGGTGCAGGCTATGGGATCCTACTAATGACATAATCATCATGGACAGAGATGCATTTTTTGATGAATCGCCTTTTATAAAATCAAACATAGTAAAATATGAAAGGTTCAAAGCATGGTTGGTAGAAAAAAGGTATTTGGAAGGTATTGATTTCCATGAAAGTTTCTCACTACTTGTTAAAAGCTTGTTTCTATTCATGTTGTGTTAGCACTAGTTGTGATAGTATAGCTAGATGTTAAAATTGCTTTACAGGGATTTTTTCGGATAAGGGGATGTATATGGAACAACCAGAACGATTAGTTCAAAATTGTAATAGAATATTTGTTTGCAAACTGAAAAACCATTGTATGGCTTGAAGCATGCTAGGCAAATGGTACAAGATGTTTGATTCCTTCATAATGAGCCAAATTTTAGAAGAAGTTACTATAACCATTATTTTTATGGTATATTCATTATATTGGTGTTATATATTATGCTTGTTTTTAACGTTCCCAAGCCAAGATGCCATGAACATTGCATTTTTCATTGATTTTTATGTGTTTTTTGGTTGTGTCATTTTGTCAAACACTTTGAAAACTTCATTCTCATGAGTTTCTCTAGGATTTAATATGATTATTTAATGTGTTTTTGAAGCCAATAATCAAAGATGATGCAACAATGGAATGTACTCAACGAAATGCAAAATAAACAACACAAGAAATAACCATAAGTACCTCAGATTTGATTTATTAATAATAGATCTGTAACCTCATGAAAATGGTGCATATCTGGAATAAATATAACTGAATAGAGTGTTGGGTTGATCAATACTCCAAGCTACAATATAGAAGAATATGCATTCTTCCAAAATCCTCTCCAAGCTGAAGACAATGTAACACTGCAATCCAATGGATACCCTCTCCTATATGTGATGCCCTATCTCTCATAATGCGCAAGTCGTGGCTGGAATAGATAAAGGGAAGTAAAACCTCCTCTATGATGGAATCAAAGCATTTAAAAATCAATGATAAGGTAGATTTGATGATTTCAAGAAGGTATGAGGAGTGTTCGAGTAATACATCAACTGGAAGACCCCCAAACTATACTGTCTCTAATGACAGATGTGCCCTCCTAGCTGAAAGAAGCCAATAATTCAACCTCCGAGAATACAGCTCCCAAACTATTGAAACCCACTGCCCAATTGTAGATCGAGTGATAGGAAGGCACCATGCCAAATCTCCAAGTTTTTGGGAATGTTATTCCCCTCCAAAACACAATATCTCAAATGAACATTGCGCCCTCTTATAGGTCAAACTCACCTTCCTGAATGAAAGATTGAGTGGGATGAAGTATACCTGCTAATATTGATTCATGTAGGTTTTATTGCGATGAAAATAAATCCAGGAGTGAGATCTACTATGATCTAGCTTTCCCAAACTAGATCAAATCTTCCTCCCACAAGTGATGCGCCCCTCCTATTGGAAACCCCCAATGTTGTGCAACTCCTCTCTCTGAACCTATAGAATCCACCTATAACTGGGATAGAAATGAGCTAGGATGTTGAGGGAGGAATATTTCAACTCCGTGACCAAGCTTGGACAAGGTTGGGTGGAATCTTTCACCACCAAGATTATCTCTAGGGTTTGTTGAGTCAAAACCTTCAAAACCCCCACGTGCATGGGCTCACTAGTAAGAAGCTAGATATCAACTAATAAACAACATCAGGAAGAAATAGAGTCCCCTATATTTCTTTTATCCTTCATTCTGATCTTGTCTCTCCAATTGAATTTTACTTTATTTAATTATTAGTTAATTTATTAAATCACTTTAATTAATCAATTAATGAGTTTACCTCTAAAAAGTGGTTTATCCCTCCTTGTGGCTTCCCTGGCCACTGAAAGTCACTTATCATCATTCTATCCTATAGTGTTATTCCTCCTGATTCTGATGAACTATTACACTAAGAGGTTCCTCCAAGTATTATTCCCAATATGACTGCCCTAGTGAATTTAATTAACATATAGCCCAAAATAACTTAAAATTACAGAAATCGTCGGAATGCAATGGCACCAAAGCCAAGTTGTGTGGAATGGATTATGATCATGAAATAATATGAGCAATGGAACTCAGGCCCAATAAAACCCCTCAATATCTCATGTACTCGCTATCACCCCCGTCTGGCTACTCTACTCAACATAACACTCTGTAATATAATGGTGTTCAAAAGTGGGGATATTACAGTCCTCCCTGCTAGAAATTTTTTTGTCCTCAAGCAATAACCAAGTCAATCCACATATAATATCGGGGTCCCATGTCCACCTGTGGGACACAAAGTAGGATCCATCCAAATATGAACTATCACACACTATACCCCTTGGATCCCATATCAATATGTGAACTACAATACCCTGTGAGGCATAATCCTATAACATGCCAACACCATGAGTCTCCTGCAAATGACACCTGGCCTCAACCCGGAATGAGTCTATCCTCCAAGTCCATACCAATACCAACATGGTCTACACCATTTGAACATGTTGTTGCCATACTGAGGTACTACAAGATCTCAATGAATCACCCTCAAATGACATTCTCCCCTCAATATTGAAGTACAATGGAAATTCAATGTGAAATTTCCCTACAAAGATCCACTCACCTCTTTCATTCAATTAAATTCTCAACCCTGCAATCCGTGTGTCCCATGATAGTATCTTCCTAATATCACAATGTTGACGCTACACTAATATGATCATGACTGTCTGCTCACATCATACATACTGGATCACCCACTCCTGGATCCTCATGCTGAAATATCTATGAAAACTAGACTTGTTGTGAAGAAACTAAACCTGTAAAAGTATCTCTATGGAAACAACATCTTTCCAAACATATCCATACTCGATCATGAGTATCAATATAGAGAAAATGTCTCACCTCATAGAACAAGCCCCTGCAAGCCCTCTCAAAATCTTCCAGGAGTGAAGTAAGTTTCTCTTTGGCATGATCTGGGCCATCATGAGGTGAAACAACCTACTAACCAAATGGTCTCCCAGATCCCATGGAAAAATTGGAATTTCATCACTTCCAATCCCCACTAACTTCTCATGTGTCATACTGATAACTGTCAGAATCCCTCCATGCTCATCCCCATGAGAATATGGATATGTGTCACCCTTTGAGATGTCTTCTATCCCATTCCCTAATATGCTCACCATCACGCCCAAGGTATCATCTGTCTGTCTATGATGGTCCACCCCTATTCTATTGTGCGCCATAAAGAATCTCTTGTTAGGTGGTCTCGGCCTACCAAATCTCCATGTCCCCTGCCACTGTCAATATCCCCTATGTTGTTTTCCATGACGAAAGTATCGAAAAAAGATAACTCAAAAATCTGTAACCAACTGTAGGACTTGAAAGTATCGTATACTTTGGTCAGTCCTCAGGACCGGACCAAAATCTCATCCATTAGAACCCATGGTGAATCAACGTCTAAAATAAAACTATTAGGTACAATAGTAGATAACTCCACAGATGGCTGATCAATCACTCTCCCTCCATCATCACTCAGATAGTTGTTTCTATTGGGAAGGTGATCTCCCAAAACTATGTGTTGTTGTAAGGGAGATGAATCTCCATGTTCCACTAAGTGTGTCTCCTCCCTGCAATCCAATTCATCCCCTTACATCCCACAGTACCTCTCTCTCATCATCATATGTTCAAGGTGTACTATCAGATCATCCTCTGTGTGGATATCAACCAATACTGGAGCACAAACAAAAGTGTCCTTGTAGCTTCCCCTCTCTCTTGAATCCTCATGTGTATGTGTATGACAGATTGTCTTAGAAATACCCATGAATGGTGGCCCCTGTGACACCCATACATACTCCAACAATGTAACTAAGGAACATATCTCACTCTCTACCGAGATAGATATGGTGTATCTTTGACCAGTCTTCTCAAGGAGCTCCTCCAATCTAGGCTCTCATTCTTGAAGGGTTCTCTATGTTCCTTTCAATAATATTCGTGTGCTCACCAAATCATGAGTGAGTCATTCCACCTCCAACTCCTTCTCTCTCAGGGACCTGTGACACATCTCACCAACCTCCAATCAGTACTCTTTGTCCATCAAAAATTGCTGGTAGTTGGCCCTCATCATAGTCACCCTCTCCCCGAGAGTATGACAATAATCCATGGAAACTTCCCCATCTGAACTATCATGTCCCATAGATTCCCTCCAACAATAATTTTCCACCAATGCATGTGTGTCATTAATGTTCCTAGTGGTTTCCATGATGATGTCCTCACTGACTCTCAATTGTCCTGTTGATCACGGTCATGTTGAGGTGCTACCTTATGCCCCTCACTTCCAGTGTCAACCATGGAATCCCCAACAACACTCTATACAAAAGGTAAGGCATTGAAATGATCAATGTCCTCTGTGCTATTGGGTCCTCCTGTATGCCAATGAACACCATCACCAACTACTACCCCCATATGAATCACCTTGTATCATGTATGGGTAGTCATATCCTCATGTGCACTCACCCTGCTACTAGCATCTATGGTTGGATCTCATACATGTGTGTCCAAACATGTGCTATGATCATCCCAACCAATAAGGAGTGCATCCTCATCATTGCGGAATAGTCCTAGAAGTACGTGTCCCATCAAACTATCAGTCTCCACAACCTGATAAAACAATGGAGTCTCCAAAATAGGTGACTCAATCTCCTCATGTTGATAGGTATGTGTAAGATCTACTGTCTCCAATTCATGTCTCTCCTCCTGGGTCTGCAGATCCATATGCCCCTCATGTACAATCCTCACGCAAGGCTCCTCCACCATATCATAGATGCCACTAATCTCCTCATGTGTCGTGGCTATCATAGGAGTATGGAAATATGACAAATGTGTCACGGTCATATAGGAAGCTCATCCTCCCATACACATGACTCCTTCAAATCCATGTCTACACCCAAGGGTAGGTCATTTGACCTCCTAGTCTCATCATGTCTCATTTTTAACATATGTGAATCCTCAGACGTGTCACCACTATTCTGTAGTGATGAATCCTCAACACTTCCTGATGTGGAAGATAAATAACATCTTCTAGCATCATGTCCAAACAATTGTCCCTCAGATGCGCAAGAGTCACTATCATCATCAGACTTCTCTAAATAGGCATCTACCGTTACATCCTCATACATATCCTCATCCTCACTATCATAGTGCACCTCAACAATGTGAACCTTCCCTTTACCCCTGCATATGTGGTCTGGCTCCCAAGTCTCTTTGCAACTATAGCAAACTTCTCTTCTGCTAATGGGTGTAGGGTTAATTTGTTCTTCTTTCCAACTAGCTGCTCTGGCTCTATTTTCCTCTTCTACGACGACCCAATGTGTAACCTCATATTTTCTCCAAATAGTATTTTTAAAGGATACAAACTGATGGAATGTTATTAGATCCCTAAGAATCTCATTGAGGGTTTGATATTCCCTCTCACAATCAACAATCCCTCTAGCAAAATCCCACATATCCATCTCTCCTTATGGAATACCTCTCAGGATGGAACGAGTTATGGCTCTGATGCATGCACTAATCTCCACTAGTTGGGAGGATCAATTCTCTGATACGACTGTAATGTTTCCAAGCCAATATGCGAGGAACATTGTGTTTTTCATTGATTTTTATGTGTTTTCGCATTGTGGAATTTCATCAAACACTTTGCAAACTTAATTATCATGAGTTGCACTAGGGTTTAATATGATGGTTTAATGTGTTTTTTCATCCAATAATCAAATATGATACAACAATGGAATTTACTTAATGAGATGCAAAATCAACAACACAAGAAATAACCATAAATACCTCTGATCGGATTTATTAATAATAGATATCTAACCTCATAAAAAATGGAGCAGATATGGAACACATATACATGAATAGAGTGTTGGGTTGATGAATCTTCCAAGATACAACATATAAGAATATCCAGGCTTCCAAAATCCTCTCCAAGCTAAAGATCAAGTAACACTGCAATCCAATGGATACCCTCTGCTATATGTGATGCCCTCTCTCACACAATGTGCAAGTCCTGGATGGAATAGATAAAGAGAAGTATTGAAAAACTCCATGATAAGGTATATCTGATGATGGAAAGAAGGTATGATGAGTCTCAAAGTAATATATCATCTGGAAGACCCCCAAACCATAGTGTCTCCAATGACAGATGCACCCTCCTAGCTGAAATAAGCCAATAATTCAGCTCCAAGAATATAGCTACCAAACTACTGAAACCCATTGTCAAACTATAGATTGGGTGATAGGAAACCACCATCAAAATATCCAAGATGTTGGGAATTGTATTCCCCTACAAAACATAGTATCTCAAATGAATAGTGTGCCCTCCTCTAGGGAAAACTCGCCTTCTTGAATGAAGGAGTGAGTGGGATGAAGTATAACTACTAATACTCATGCAGATAGGTGCTATGGTGATGAAAATCAATCCAAAAGTGAGATCTACTATTATGTAGCCTTCCCAAGAGAGATCGAATCTTCCTCCCACAAGTGATGGCGCCCCTCCTGCTGGAAACCCCCAATGTTGTGCACCTCCTCTCTCTGAACCTATAGAATCCACCTGTAGCTGGGATAGACCTAATCTAGAATGGTGAGGGAGGAATATTTCACCTCCATGACCAATCCTGGAATAGGTTGGGTGGAATCTTTCACCAGCGAGCTGATCTCTACGGTTTCTTGAGTTAAGACCCTCAAAACCCCTAAGTGTATGGGATCACTAGAAAGAAGCCAGATAACAACTGATAAACAACATAATGAGAGAATAAAGGCCCCTATCTCTATTTTATCCTTCCTTCTCACCTTGTCTCTCCAAGTGACTTTTACTTTATTTAATTATTAATTAATTAATT
Source organism: Picea sitchensis (assembly GCA_010110895.2). Classification (NCBI taxonomy): domain Eukaryota; kingdom Viridiplantae; phylum Streptophyta; class Pinopsida; order Pinales; family Pinaceae; genus Picea; species Picea sitchensis. Next base: position 43,355 of record SNQJ01S0003162.1, on the reverse strand, counting down.
AATTAAATCATTTTTATTAATTAATTAATCATTTTTATTAATTAATTAATCATTTTACCTCTAAAAAGTGGTTTATCCCTCCTTGTGGCTTCTTTGGCCACTGAAATTCACTTCTCATCATCCTATCCTATAGTTCTATTCCTCCCGATTCCGATGAGCTATTAAACTAAGAGGTTCCTCCAAGTATTATTCCCAATATGACCTCCCTAGTGAATTTAATTAACATATAGCCCAAAATGACTCAAAATTACGGAAATTGTTGGAATGCAATGAAACCAAATCCAAGATTTGTTGAATGGATCATGATGATGAGATAAGATGAGATATGTAAATTGGGCGCAATAAAATCCCTCAATAGCTCTCGCACTCGCTATCACCCCCATCTGGGTACTTTGGTCAGCATAACACTATGTAATATAATGATGTCCAAAAGTGGGGACATTACATTGTTCCAAGCACAAGCATGGTTGAGGTCAATAGGTTGGATCAGTTAGTTGGAAAATTTGTTAAACAGGATCTGGGAGCAACAAAATAAATCTTGGGCATGGAAATCCACAGAGATAGGAAATATGGTAATCTTAGTTATAAGAACAAAAGTATGTGGTGAAGATACTCATGAAAGTCAGTATGAAAACTATGAAACTGGTAAAATACATCTAACTTTCCATTGTAAGTTCTCTTCAAGTTTATGTCCTAATTGATGGAGAAGAAAAGGGTTATATGTCTCGAGTATTATATGTTATTTGGAATTTTGATGATTGTGATCGAGAAATGGTAAGAATTTCACATGCAGTTGGTGTTGTCAGTAGACACATGTAAAAAACATGTTAAGAGCATGGAAGTGGGTGTTTCAAACACAGAGGCACAAGTATCACCTCCAGTGGTTGCAGTGATTTGGTATGTGGTTATGATTCATGAGATTTGGACAAGTGCATCGGTTTATTAGACAAATTACTGATGGAGACAGAATGGTCCATGATGGAGTGAATCGTGGAGTCATGTTCACGTAACAGTATTGTAAGAGAAGTTGCAGAGCTATCATGATGTTTGGCTTCCCTTGGCTTCTAGAAAAGGTGATGAATTAATTAAGGGCATGATATATCAGGAAAATTGTTGTCAAGGTGGAAATTGTTGGAAACATGCCAACAAATTTCCTCATGCGGTCACATGCACATGCATGCAACTATGTTAATGCGCATGCATGCAATCTATTTATGAATTGTTCATGTAACTATGTGATCTATTCATGATCAATTTGTGTAACTGAGTGATAGATGTTATATATGCGAGCATACCCATAGAAGTGTGAGTGCAATGTGTGAAGAGTGTGAGATAAAGTTGTGTAGAGAGCAGAGTGTGTACGAGGAGAGGATTATTTTATTCCTGATATTGGCTATTATAATTCTCCCTTGAATAATAAGAATACCGACTATCATTGCTTGTGTTTTTTTTCCCTCATTAGATTTCCGAGTTGTTGTGCTTGGTTTAATGTGTGTTTGATCTTTCTTGTTTATGCTCTGTTTTATGCTATGTTTTTTTTGCTTCTCTTGCCTAACATTAGCGACCTATCATTGTATTCTAACTTCTATCCATTATAAAAATTCATATGTTATCTCTTTATTTCTGGTGTGTTTTGAATACATGCAATAACTTCCATCCATTATAGAAACACCTATTTTATCTCTTTATTTCTGGTGTGTTTTGAGTACATGCAATATGTTTGATGTGATTGTTCATTCTAAATTCCATTTGTTATAAAAACGCCTATGTTATCTCTTTATTTTGGTGTTTTTTTGAATACATACAATATGTTTGATGTAATGGTTCATGGTTAAAATGTCTCAATACTAGTTGTTGAAAATCACCAATCAACATTGTATACTAAGTATTTGACAAAAACATACAACCAGAACACAACCTAAAATACAATATCTTAACTTAACTATTTTAGAAAATATAATATTTAATAACCCAAAAAATATAATTGATAATTAAACTTTAAAAACAAAAAAATTCATTCAATTATAAAATTTTATTATAAGTTAAAAGTTTATGTGATTTTTCAAAATGTAAATGTTCAATAACCCAACATATACAAAATATATGATTGATATTGAACTTCATGAACTTTAAATGTATTTATTATAAATTAATAACCCAAAATATACAAAACATATGATTGATATTGAACTTCATGAACTTTAAATTTATTTAATTATAAACTTTTTTTAAACATACAAAATATATGATTGATATTGAACTTCATTAACTTTAAATTTATTTAATTATAAACTTTTGTTATAGATAAACTTTCTTTAATATATAATTTATTTTAAAGAATAATTAAAAAAAAAATATTCATTTTTAAAGATTTAAAGATTTAATAGAAGTTTGTTTAAATTTACAAATTTTGAAATTAATATTAATTTTCAATTCAAACTAATAAATATTATCAAACATAAAAATATTTAATAATAATATAATATAATGAATAATGTTTTTATAATAACTTTTCATGGTCTTAATACATGACCTTATGTTCATATTAATTTTTCCATCCAACAATAACTAAACGAAAAATGTTATTTGTTTTCCTAAATTCCGTAAACACATGAAAATTTTATACAGTATCAAATATGACAATTCTAAATACTTCAATTTTTCTAANAAGATTTAATAGAAGTTTGTTTAAATTTACAAATTTTGAAATTAATATTAATTTTCAATTCAAACTAATAAATATTATCAAACATAAAAATATTTAATAATAATATAATATAATGAATAATGTTTTTATAATAACTTTTCATGATCTTAATACATGACCTTATGTTCATATTAATTTTTCCATCCAACAATAACTAAAAGAAAAATGTTATTTGTTTTCCTAAATTCCGTAAACACATGAAAATTTTATACAGTATCAANTCATAAATACTAATTAAAAAAATATTTTAAATGATAATAAAATAAAAAATATTAATCATTTTTAACTTTTTTTATTATATTTATAAATTTAAGATATAAAATAATTACAAACACTTAAATACTGCACACTAAATGAGCACATATCCACGCAATCATACAAGCAGCATAATAATACCCATTATCAAATAATTTCTATGCTCATACAATCATACAAGAGATTAACAATGACATCATTTTCATCATGAAGTTTATACTTTTATATTATTAGAAAAACGTATCAAATAGTTTTACGTGTATCCAAGGTGTATGCCAAATTGAACCTACGATCCCTAGTACCATAATGTAGTATCCCACTCGAAATTCGTTAATACCTTAGGCGTGTTCTTTATAATTTATATAAAAATTTCGTCAACCACTCAACTAGAACCAAACGAACTATTGATTATCGTATTTTTAAAAGAGAAGGTAAAGTATAGTTATTTTTTATATATACAAAATATTTGTAGTAATAATAATAACAATTATTATTATTATTACTACTATGACATAATTGTGTAGAAAAGCATAATTAATTTATAAACTCTAGCATAAACTTTAATTAAAGTTTGTAAATAAAATATAAACCTAACTTTAATATTTGCTTCTCAATTTGATCAATCTATGCTTCTCAATTCGATCAAGGTAAGCGCATACTCCATATACGAACTTGCAAGTTGAATATTGTGGAAAGTTTGAATATTGTGGATAATATATAAATGCCCACTACGTGCTTTGCTTCTCAGCAACTCTCATCAATGAGTTTTGATTTTTGTAATGGCTGTGAAGATTGGTGGAGGAAAGGTGTGGGGGCGCCATTGAATACAACTCTGCGGACGTTAATACCTATAATCACGAACTTGCAAATTTCAATACTATTTCATTTTTGTAATTCGTTAATACCTATAATCACGAACTTGCAAATTTCAATACTATTTCATTTTTGGTTTAAGATATGGGGACGAAAACAACACTCGAAGGACGTGGTTTCAAAGATATTCTCTTCAATGAAGTGAACTCCCACATAATCGATAATATCTGAAGTGAACTACCACATGACCTAATTGTAGAGTCCAATTCGATCAGTAATTGTAGAGTCCAATGAAAAGCCGAACGACGAAATTCATTACGCTAGTCATGATTTCCTTTCTGAATTCATTCCTCTCGCTAGAATATGAAAATGCTTGTCAATATGGACACTGCTTATGGTAGATATGGAAAAAAAAGCTGTAGAAATGTAAATTTGATAATATAATTAATATTGAAGTAAATTTTAAATTTCAAGTAAGTTTGTTAATCACTTAAATCTGGCAATCATATTAATATTAAATAAATGTTAAAAAGAAAACAGATTAACAGATGTATTAAAAAATGCTAGAAAGTTATGAATAAGATATCTCATTCATTGATTTTTAAGAACTGTAAAAAAATATATAGCATTTTCAATGGATAACCATACTATTAGAATTTATGATTAAAAAATCATTAAATATACTTAATAAGTGTACATTATACTTAATTAATATTTGAAAATATCCCATTTATTATGCACTTCATTTTGTTTCAATAATTTCTTATCACACCATTTATTATATATGAATTAATCTATACTAAGAACTCACATCTATTATGTACATTATTTTGTTTCAATAATTTCGTATCACACCATTTGTTATATATGAATTAATCTATATTATGTAAGAATACACATGCATTGGAGACATAATTGGATTTTTAATATATATACGTCTTATAAAAATATTCCAAAAAAATCCAATGTGAGAGGAAGTTTTGGTGCAAACATTTTCGAGTGAGATTTTACAATGAAGTTAGAGGGATACTAATTTTGTAGTGAGATTTGGATTTTTTTTTTCAAATAAAAAGTAAAAAATTATCAGTTTACTCAATATTATATGTTTAATTAAATTTACAATGATACAGTTTACTCAATATTATATGTTTAATTAAATTTGGAATGATACAATGGATTTAGAACTTGGGCAATTAATAAAATACATTTTACAAAATTAGGAAGTAACAAATTATTTAATTCACTCATTTAAATCTTTATAATTAACATGTTATCATTATGGAGCATATAAAATCAATACATTTAAAGTTGTTATATAAATTAAATCATTTAGAATAAGTCTACCTAGTCATTGGAGGTAGGATTAAATATTATTTAATCAACTTATTTTAATTTTTATAATTAACTTAAAATCATTATGAATAATATAAAATTAAATATATTTAAAGTTGTTATATAAAAGATAATCTAAAATAAGTCTAGAAATTGGAGGTATGATTAAATATTATTTAATTCACTCATTTGAATGTATATAATTAACATGTTATCATTATGAACTATATAAAATCAAATACACTTAAAGTTGTGATATAAACGGGATCATCTAGAATAAGTCTAGAGATTGAAGGTAGGATTAAATAAGATGATTAATCAAAATAAACTAACTAATAAACAAGAGAAAAATCAAAGATGATGAATTTAACTATTGTATTCATTAGTGCGAGATTGCTCATATGTTATGATAAGAATGGGGATCAATTAGATGAAAGACATAGATTGAAGGGTTAGTGGGAGCCTAACTTTTATGTTTTTTAGGAAAGTGTGAAGATGAACATGATATTTATATTACATTGATCATGTAGATGAGTTGAATGGACAATTGTCATCAATTACGGCAAGGAAGTTGAGCCATTTAAGAATTGAAGGGACATGAGAGATGATGAACTAACATAACTGACTCTTGGAGATGGTCCATATGAAGTAGGATTGTTTGAAGGGGATGGGTTTGATAGAGACTTTAGAAATTGGAAAATTTGATTGAGAAAATTCATTATGGAAGTAGAAGGATTTACCTTGTAGAAGGGGTAAATCTCAACTTTGCTGACATGATTTCTAGCAATTGTGAAATTCAATCATGTTGATGTGAAATCTTAAATGTCATGCAAATACACTAATGAACATCCTCTATTTATGATAATAAATGGTATTTAGTTTCCTTGAAGTTTTTTAAATACATATTTGTACAATATGATGAATGTGTATGAGATTTATTACCTATTGAGTATTATTATTTTAAATTATTAATAAAGAAATAAATCTAGATCATAATATTTATTAGACATGGTCACTATTTGATAGAACTATTCACCGTCTAAATAGATTTGTCAATTTTCACTTTCCCAAAGGAAAAATTATTAATTTGGTATGAAATTTAAGGTCATGTATTCCTAAGGGTGGTTGAAATGAGGCTTGGATATTCGAAAGGTGTAGATCCATTGCTACCTATGTTTATCTGTAGTTGTGCTCCAAGTCAAACTAATATGGTAGAAGAACGAGAAATTTAAGAACTCAAACATAGGTTCAACAATTTGAAAATGAAAGTAGATGATACTATGGATAGGTTCTACATGATTTGGTTCAAGAATTTGTTGAAAGATAAAAAAATTATATATAAACAAAACTTATAATGGAAATAGAAACAATGTAAATGTGGATGAGTGAAATGCCATCCATTAAGGAGATAACCCATATTTTTCAAAATCCATATTAATGTCAGATATTAAGAAGAAATAATTATTTATTGTAATCATATTAACTTTGATAGACTAAGTAATTGACTTCAGAATTTATAAATTTGATCAAGTAATTGACTTGGAAATTTATAATTCTAATCAATTTATAATAGATTATGAAGATGAAAAACATGCATTTCTTTCATATAAAAATAAACACATATACATTAGGACTATTAACATTTTGTTAAAAATTATCTCCTTAAGAAATAATTGAACAACAAAAATAATGCAAAATAATCCAGCAAGTGCAATTTGGGAGGGTTTTAGAGACTTAAGAAAATCCAATTGTACCATATGGATCATAAAGAGGAACATGAGTTTATTTGAAATCATATTAGACAAATAAAAAGACATGTAGTTTAGTTATATATAGAGAGAGAGCTAAGTTCAAAAGGAAGTGCATCAAAAAGTAAATCAACTAATTTTTCACCCGCATCATAAACTAGGTGATTATCTTTGAGGTTAAGGCCCTTCGAGAGGAATGTAATAGCGTAATACCTATTTATTTAGAAAAGTGGCATAACAATTTTTAATGGAATGAGTTATTCATAAACGTGAAGGAGAAATACTTAAGAAGGAAAGACGAGGAATGTAATAACGTAATACATATTTATTTAGAAAAGTGGCATAAAATTGCCCAATGGAATGAGTTATTCATAAATGTGAAGGAGAAATACTTAAGAAGGAAAGACGGGGAATGTAATAACGTAATACATATTTATTTAGAAAAATGGCATAAAATTGCCTAATGGAATGAGTTATTCATAAATGTGACGGAGGAATACTTAACAAGGAAAAGTGAAACATTAAGAAAAAATTAGCTTCTCTAAGGCCACACAAAAATCCAAACATACATTCTAAATTTTTTAATAAGTATACTCGTGATAAGGACAAATTTTGGATATTACATCTTGAACTCATTGAAAGGAACCAGACTGAAATGTTGAGATAATGATTCATTTGTTGTGGATCTATTTACCATTAAGTTGAAATTTATTTTTAAGATTATTTGAGGATGAGAATAATATTAGTTAGTTGTTTCCTCAATCGGCACGCCATACGGTTAGTTGTTTCCTCAATCGGCACGCCATACGGTTTGTAATATTATTTTTGGGGGCTTTGTTTTGCAGGAAGAAATACTCCAATGCTTTTTTTATCGGCAGAATATTAAGTTCTCCAAGGGTGTAATCAAGAATTTGCTCTCCATAGTGCTTCGATCTGTCGGGAAGCTTCATATTTTCTAAGATTTTGCCAACCATTAAACACTCGTTTTTTTTAACTTCTTTTTATAAGTATGAATTTGGTGGAATAATTAGAAGTTTCCACTATTGAATTACTCTTTGTTTAGACATGACAAAGATAAATTTGTAAAAACGTGTATACCACTCTTCGATATTGTAGAGATCTTCTTGTAATTTTTGAGAGTATATAGCTTTTTAGCTTTCTTTGTATTCTCAAAAAAAAAATAATAGGTGGTGCTTTAGTGTTAATTTGAGATTGTTGTTTTTGTTTCTCGACAACTTGTGTTGTTTTTATCTTTTCTTTTTATCTTTTCTCTATGGAGACAAGTATATTGTTTTGTCTATACACTCACTAGCATAAATTATTTTTATTAGAACAAAATAATGTCTATATTAAAAAAAAAAATTTACTGCATATTGTAACAAACTGAAATGATTTTTTTTGGCGGAAGATTATAAAGCTAGTGCTGTAGAATCTTGTAAATAACATGGAATATATTAAAAAAGCATATAAAAATGTAGCAATTGCTAAATTGCAAAGATTAAGGAGAAAATTTGAAAATGCCAAGATGAATTATGATGAATTAGTAAATGATTATTGTCAAAATTAAGTATCTTGTGAATCACACACTGAAGATATTCCATAGAGAAGGATGCTTGAGAATATTTTCAGAAGTCTTGTGTGGAAACATGAAATGGTTTCCACCAGTAATATGGTTTCTAACTATTTAAGTGCAATGCGAATTGATGAATTCAGTGGATATTTGTTGATTATTGAATAAAACACTTCAAGTGAGCACATGGAGAATGTTTTTTCCACAAAGTATCAAGGACTAGGAAGAAGTAGATGAGAGTTTTATAATAAAATTTCTTATAATCATAATAGATATCAACAACATTCACATAATTTCAATAAAGGAGATGCATCCACTTCAAGAGGTAGAGGAATAAGTTTGAGGAAGAAGTGGAGAAGAAACTTGTGGAAGAGGAAAAGGAAGAGATGGACCTCTAGAAAGATACGGAGAAAATTTGGTCATGTTGAGAAAGAGTGTGCAAAATTGTGTGACATGGAACATAAAGGTGGCAATACTCTTGTTCAAGATACTAGAAATGATAAAATATTTATATCAGATTGGATGGCATAAATTGAGTGAAACTCTTTATATTGATTCAGGATGTTCAACAAGAGGATTTGTTTACTAGAATAAATGGTAGTTATTATAGTAAAATAATATTTGATGATAGAGTTTATTATTTCAACTTCCTCTTTATTGAATAATTAGTAGCAAATTATGAAAATGGCTTAAAAAAAATACCATATTAGTGAATTGGAAAATATTATGGAAAAATGTTTAGTCATATAAGTTTCATTCAACAATAGAAGTTGAGTCTCAAAATTAAGGATATTCCATACTATAAACTAGTTTACCTATTTAAGGATGCATTAAAAAATTGAGTATCAAATGTAAGGATATTTCAAACTATAAATTAATTTACCTATTTATGGATGAATTAATGGAAAATGTTCTATAATATCATGTCATTTGAGACTAAACCCTTTCATATATATTTTAATAAATAAAATGCATTTGACTATGAATATATGTATATTAAAAGAGTTGTCATTAATATAGAAACTATATGAATGTTATCCTTATAACTTTATTCAACCTCGGTAGGGTTGATCCCTAAAAAAAAATTGATATATATTTTAATAAATAAAATGTATTTCACTATAAATATATGGATATTAAAAAAATTGCCACTAATATAGAAAATATACGAATGTTCTCTTTTATAACCTCACTCAACCTCTCTAGGGTTGACCCCAAAAAAAACTCATGAGAGAATGGTTAATGTTTTATAACTTCACTTAACCTTCCTAGGGTTTCTCCCTAAAAAAACTAATGAAAAAAAAGAAAATAATTAATGTTTCAATTAGCATATTAAGAACACATGCGAGAAAATAAAATGGTTAATGTTTTAATTAGGATATTGAGAAGGGAAAATAGTTAATGTTTTAAATAGGATATTAAATATAGAGAGGGAAATAAGTGAGAAGATAAAAAGTCATTTTCATATATAGAAGAATAGCTAAGATGATAACATTTTCAATATCCACACCCAATGTAAATTATTCCTACCATATAGTGTTACAATTTAGAAAGACTTATCCATAACTCTTTTTGGCTAACTCTTTTTGGAGTGTATCCTTTTCTATAATATAATGGACAAGAAGTATATGTTCCAAAATATATTGCTACCCTCCAAAATCATGAATATTCAACTAAGGCATGTGTGGTAGGTTTTGTGTACCTACCATCTTGGATGAATGTCGAAGGTTGGTTCTTCGCTACATGATGGATTGTTTTGGATAGTTGCACCTAGCAAGGTTGATCGAAGCAAAGGTTCAATCAAGCACTATTGCACTCAAAGGTGAGTGGAAAGGTTAGATTGGCGAATTACTAAGTCCAACGATACCTCCCAACATTCGTGGGAGGCATTAAAGGCCTCTAGAACATCAAGGTGATAATGGGTCCTCGATGACTCTAGACTATAAAACTGTGTGTGATTTTTGTCAGTGAAATACCACCAAATTGTCCTTTTGAAAGTAAAATAGGTTACTTAAAGAAAAGAACCAATTCAATTGTTTTTAAGTTCTAAAATGTACGTAACAATAAAAAAAAATTCAAATTTTGAATAGTTTGTTTGGACACGATGAGATTTTTTTTAGCGCGAGGGAGTGAAAACACTAAAATAACATGTTCTATGCTTCCTCTCAAAGAGTCACTAGTACTTCAAATATATTTAGACAATGGGGCATGAACCAGCAAGAAGAAAGGCCAGTGAAGGTATGAAAAGATTATTTACAAATTATAATGAGCGGTACTATGCGCATGTCCCAGAGGAATCGAGAACATTTCTCAATAGAAATTCATAATATATCCTAGGTGGAATTGAAACCAATGACCTCTAACACTATAGAAAATCTATGTTTTCGCCACTAGGTTACATCCTTCGAGCGTGGGAAAGCGACTCTCAGCCTCAAAAAGAGATCATGGGCTAGACTTTTTAAGATTTGGGTGTCTCAAGAAGGCTTGGATGAACAACCAGACATAATTCCTTACGCCTAGATGGGTATCTCCCTTCTTTGGTTTATTTATGAGATCGAGGATTTTAAATGACTTAATTAGTCAACCTGTTTGTTTCAAATGAAAACTAATAATGGCGGATTATCTAGATTCCTAGAATAAAAATCCTAACTTGTATTAAAATGTTGTTTTGTGACCTTGCAAAGGAGGATTTTAGTCGGTTATTTAGAGTTGTGTTTTAATAGTTTTGGATTGTGGTCATGAGCCAATTTGTTTACTTAAGGGTCCGCTGAGGGATCACTTAGAACTCTCGAGCTTCTTTCTGTTCTCCTAGATTACTTTCCCGCAGTCGGGGAAAAATACTCAACAAGGGAGAACTTAAAAATCCTTTGGTGTGTGAGTGGGAAATATCTGTAAGTGAGAAGTGTGTAAAAATATTTTTATGAATGAAATTTCGGCATATAGACGTTGTGGGGTTCATTAATTTTCCCTGAATGTTATTTACGTCTTTACAATAGCTTCAATTGCTTGAAAATGAAACTAAGCCTAGATAATTAATATATAACCATTTGGGGTCCTTACCATCTTTAATTCCCTAGATGATTTTGAAAAAAATGAAACTTTCCTAAATTGCAAAAATATCGGGACAATCATGGTCGTTCAAAATATTTAAACTTCCATATATTTTTAGTTTGCAAATAAGCAATGAAGATCAACAGATATATGGGTGGTTTTACTGCACCAAGTTATTAGTATGCGTTAGTTTCGAAAAACATGAAGAGAAAAGGGAAGTAAAAGATGCCCAAACTTGGTCTTGCTTACTTTCAACCTTATTTTTCTCCCTTGTAGTTTTCAAATAAAATAGTTTTTACATAAAAAAAAGGACATCGTCAAATATTTTAGTCCTATTCTCATCTACCAAGATCAATGAATTAGTATGAGGTAGAGAGGATAATATCGTAAGAAGATAGAATCCCATTCCCAAACAAAAATCTCATCTACCAAGATCAACCAATTAGTATGAGGTAGAGAGGATAATATCGTAAGAAGATACAATCCCATTCCCAAACAAAAGGTAAAGTTATCGGCAAAGCCAAAAACTGAAACTAAAAAGATCACATGCTCAAGAGATTATCCATGTGGTAAGGTAGAAAGGAGACATTGTTATTTTTTCCTCCATTACCTATCTAGTTTGGCTTATCATCTATTCAAGAATAAACTAAAAAGCTTATTTTTGGTGATGCTCACACAGTGCAATAAAAATATCTCTTATCTCGTATTAATAGGGTAAAGTCTAAATCAGCCAAGGCTTAAGAGAAAAGAGGGTTTGTGCAAGTCCCTTTGGCAACAAAAGCATGGATAGCGTAACCTGTTTTGTATTTTTCGTCACTTGGATGAGCTAGAAGAGACCATTTAGTGTAAGCTATATTCAATTTACATTACAATAAATAATTCATGTGCATAAATCACCATTCCAAGATACATAAATCACAGACCATCTAGTGTAAGCTATATTCAATTTACATTACAATAAATAATCCATGTATATAAATAACCATTGCAAGATACATAAATCACCAATGAAATATAGATAAACAAAAACTAAAAAGAAACACAAAGAGCAAGGAAGGATCAAATGCAAGGAAGGATGAAATGTATACTAGTATATTGTCAAATACACGGTAGAGAATTAGAAGAAGTGGGTGGGATTCCATCTCCTCCTCGGAGGGTATTTTTTGTTCCTTAAGGTCTTATCTCTCTCTTCGAACCAAGAAATATGCAAAAATATATCCAAAGAAATATAGACTAGCAACAACCACTTTTATAAAGTGGTTGATATACGTTGATCGGCGTCATTTTCCACCTTTTAAAATTAATGACGCTGATCGGCGTATATCANGGGTGGGATTCCATCTCCTCCTCGGAGGGTATTTTTTGTTCCTTAAGGTCTTATCTCTCTCTTCGAACCAAGAAATATGCAAAAATATATCCAAAGAAATATAGACTAGCAACAACCACTTTTATAAAGTGGTTGATATACGTCGATCGGCGTCATTTTCCACCTTTTAAAATTAATGACGCTGATCGCCGTATATCAACCACTTTATAAATGTGGTTGTTGTTAGTTGACGGTCGGCATGCCTTAAGGACTACCATTAATATATTAGTACATAATTAATTTATTAAATAATAATAAGTCATTCTTAATAAATTTATTAATTAATAATAACCTATTATTAATAGCAACAATCACTTTAATAATGAATTAATATTAATAATTAATAATTATATTA
>SNQJ01S0003162.1:0-10675 GCA_010110895.2 Picea sitchensis | reverse complement strand
GAGTGATGCAATTTTTAGGAAGTCCATTTTGTTTCAGATGTACTTATGAAAAGCCCCAAAGTATTTCAAAACCAGATGCCACTCGAAGTCTTTGATACCCATATTGGTACGCAAGGTATGGAAAGTATTTTTGAACTCTGGCACTGTTTGTCTCTTCTCTTGCCACAGTGTGGTCCATCTCATGTACTTCTTTTCATAGTTATCAACAGTGTAATATTATTCCTTGACCACATCCACACAAAAATACCAAGTGGTTTCGTCCCCATATATTCTAGATTCCTTATTGGAACTTTGCTCCTAGTAAGTTTCCCACCAATGTTTTACATGGGGGAGACCCTTGAGGAGTGTGAAACTGATCTTTTCCCTATTGGAAAAACTGTGAATAGAGAAATAACCTTCTAGCAAATTTAACCATTTTTCTATGGCATTTACATCTATCTAACCTTCAAATATGACAATATCAAAGTTAACATGTACCTTGAAGGGAGTCGTTCCTCCAAAGTGGTCGCTTGATGAATATTCTCTTGTTGTTATCGCAAGGCATTGAAGGATGTGGGAAAAATTCTCCATCATTTCATCCCTCTGTCGCACAAGAGATTTCTCAATCTATAGGTTAATAGAATATTATGCTATGCCCTTTTTCTTTTCTTCCTCCATGGAGAGTTTCTTGGGCATATGAGAGAGACTCTTCTCAATAGAGACAATCTCGAGACCCAACTTGCTATACTCAAAACACGTTGGGGACATGCACTAAAAATGATTAAGAGCAGCCTGCTCTGATACCAGTTATCTGGATTTATGAGCAGAACCAAATGAAAGAAGAGATATTATAATGAACTCATAGAAATATTTCCAGAAACAGAGAACTACAATAATACATGAATTCTATTAATGAAAGAACTATAGAGAGACTATAAAAATACATAGTGAAAGACTCGCTATAATGGTGACAACCCTCTGAGAAAAGATGTGATGGATATGCTCATTCGCAAGAAGATGAGTACAATGAGTCTATGAAGGACTTTTTACAATAAAAATGAATGCAAAAACCATGGACATCCAAAAACCTATCCCTAGGATATGAAGCGCCAAAAGTCATGTGGGCCCTGTTGGGGCAACTTAGTACATCAGCTTCTCAGGGTCATAACTTTTGCATACAATCCTCATTTTAGGTGTGTGATATCCCATTGGAAAGGTATTTTCAATAACTACACACTATGTTGTCGAACTTTTACTTCGCCAATAGTTTTATTTTGGAAAGCCTAAAAAATGTTGTTTAGGGCCTCAAAACGGCCTCGAAAGTACATAAAGATGTACTGAGATGAAAACTGTCAAAATAGGCTAGTTGTACTAGATGGTCAGACACCAATATACACCTGGATGTTGTGTAGGGATTCAATATAGCCTCATAAGTGTAAAACCCATAATTTCAAAAAAGTGTTCCCATTATAGAGAAAAGCATTGAACTGAAAACTATCATGATGAGCCAGTTGAAATTTGAAACATGTGGGTTACCACCAATATCCACCTGGATCATCAATAGCATGATTATGTTATTTATCTCATTTTATTGAGCCTCCTTCATAAAATCAAGGCCTATGTTTATCACTATGCTAATAAAAGTGACAATGAATGAATGGTAAAAGGCATGTGAGAGTTTGGCATCATTAGATAAAGTCAAAGTGATTTATCCTCTATAGTGGTGATGGTTCACAATAAGGACTTATAATGGCATATGTGTCTCTATTATTGAGAAGTTAATAAGATCAACATTAAAAATAAGCTTCATATTAACTTTATTGATGAATTGTCATATGAATTGCATGGACCAATTTTTCAAATAATTTGGATTTTTCTATAAGAAATAATCAAATTAGAATAAGGGAATAAAATCTCTCAAAATGTATTCTAGGAAAGATGAAGGTGATTATCAATTTTTGGTAAATGTATTTTTTTTATTAGTAATGAACATTCCACATCTCTAATTTATGTGAATTTTATTTCAATCCCCTACTCTGCTATTATTTATGGATGGTATAATAATTTATAATAAATCATGGAAATAACATGTAAAACATGTTGACATGGTCTTACAATATTGATGGAAGAATAACTCTATGGTGATCATAATAAGTGTTATTTTATGGTTGAAGAATTCAAATATCATATTGTATCTAATGAGAGAGTTAAGATAGATGATAAGAAAGTTAAAGCTATGGTGGAATAACGAATTTCTAAAACCTTGAATAATATTAGGGGATTCTTAGTGTTAACGGGATATTTGCACAGTTTTTTTTCAATAACTATGGTGGAACAACAACACCTCTAAGACGATTATTGGGAAAGAGACGTATTTTCCTTAGCTCAAGATGCCATTCATTGAGAAACTTGAGGGAGCCATGTACAACGCTCTTGTCATGGCCATAATTGAGTTCATAAAAACATTTATCATTCAGGTTGATACTTCATGGTAGGTCATTGTTGCAATTGTAATGCAGTAAGGAAGACCCTTTTGCTTATAAATATCCCAACATAATGGGAATAACTTACTCGAACCCGTTAATGAGAGAGAAGTAAAGGCCACGTTGCATGTAGTTAAGAAATGACAAACTTACTTGTACAAAGACATTCCAAAGTAAGAGTAAATTGTCTTTTGCTTATAAATATCCCAACATAATGGGAATAACTTACTCGAACCCGCTTATGAGAGAGAAGTAAAGGCCACGTTGCATGTAGTTAAGAAATGACAAACTTACCTGCACAAAGACATTCCAAAGTAAGAGTAAATTGTGATACTTTAAATTACTTGCTAGAATAATGGTTATTTATTGAGGAGTAATAAAAATGAGTGACATATGTACTAGGTGATGACTTTGAAATTATGTATAAAGAAAGAACGCAAAGATAAAGCGGTGGATGCACTTTCAATAATATAAGAGGATGTTGAGAAATTTCATTATGTTATGTCCATTCCATATCATGATTGGGTGAAATAGATAAGCATAGAATATATGCGTGACAAGATTATATGGTAAGTCATTCAACGGCTACAACATGACACTATTAAATGAAATGATTAAGTGCAAAAAAATTATTCATGATCTTAGTAAATAAAATGAATAGTTTATTTATTTATTTTTGTTTTATGCATGACGTTAGAGTTGTGACTTTCGTATGCTTATTTGTATATTTAATTCATAATATAAAATATGCTTTTGAAAGGCCCATAATTTGTTTATGGATTACTTTCTATCGTTTAGTTTGTTAGGACATAAATAGGTAAGGGTGCGAAACCCATCCTCTTCCTTATTCCCATTTCATCAAGAACGAGAGGATATTTCCATGAGGGTTTCATGAATGATTTAGTTTCTCTTTATCTTGATTTTTTATTACTATATCTCCATGAGGGTTTCAAGAATGATTTATTTTCTCTTTATTTTGATTTCTTTTTACTACAATACTTTTGTACTTGTACGATTAGTTTTGTATTTGTAGGATAGCCTAGGATTCATTTTGTTAAGGTGGAGAAAGGGTTGATTTTATGATGTCTTCCTTGTTCATTGTCAATAGTTTTTTAATCTTGTTCATGTATTTTAATTTAATGGTGAAGTAATTTAATATGTAGAAACGTGCATGTCACTGTACCTTTGCATTTTTGGTAGGGAATCCCTTATTTTTTTTACATGAAAATCTTCTTTAACGAGAAATTGCATGGAATGATAATGGTGCCCCACAAGTTTTGACCAACTTTTGTCGATATAAATTATTCATTAGATATATATTTCTTATGGCTAGTCATTATTGTTTTTTATGATTTATATTAAATTTTTTGTTAAATGTGGAGAAAGATGAATTGACCCTTGAGATTTCCATTTAGTCACTTGGAAGGGCTCCCTAAATGAATGTTTTTTTATTGGGAATGGATAAAAATAACACCACATCACACTTACAAAGAAATTAATGAATGTTGTTTTCTTAGGAAAAAATTCCTTGGGAATGGATAAATATAACACCACATCACACTTACAAAGAAATTAATCATGTCAAGGTGAAACCCGCTTTAGAAAGGATGTTTCTAAGTGGATCGGCCCTTTGAAAAGGAGCATCACTCCCTTGTGAGCCATCCATATGCAATATGAAAGATATCCTATAAAGAAATTAATCCCATACAATAGGATCTACCATAGGGGAAACTAACAAAAAAAAATATCAAGTGTGTCTGGCCCCGTTTACAAATGGAGTGGCCCAAGGGAAGGTCATTCCCTTTTCAAAGGGAGACGACTCTCACAACGACATAACTATTACTATCAAAGTGTGAAACCCATGAAAGGTGCTAAAAATTATTATCAAAGAGTGAAACCCATGAAAGGGTGCTTGAGATGGTTGTATATACCTATGAACATAAAATCTCAAACATCATGTTAATGTGAGTGAAACCCATGAAAGGTGCTAAAAATTACTATCAAAGAGTGAAACCCATGAAAGGGTACTTGACATGGTTGTACATACCTATGAACATAAAATATCAAACATAATGATAATGTGATAATGTCCTTATTTTGATTGTAGAAACTTCATAATTATTCCCTGTGAGAATGAAGGTGTGTGGATGTGCATGGTTGTTGTTTGTGGTGAATTTTTTTCTTTAACACAAGATGAAACCATTGTCTTTCATTTAAATTAATCAACATTATTGTAATTTTTTCAAACATGTTTTATAGGTATCTACTAAATCTTTCATCACAAATTCAATTTAATCTTGAAAACACTTTCACCATCACTCAACAAGAATGTATTCACCAACCATATATTTAATAAAATGACATTTCACTTTCCAACTCATGAAGAGACCCTTCATTTGATGGAAGCAAGCAATGACATTTACTATGAATGATACAGTTCCACTATTGGAGGGAGAGGTTGAGAAAATCTCTCAACATCCTCCATCAAACCCAATGAAATCCCTAAACTCTAGTATGTAGCATTAATTAGGCATTATCTCTAACACCCCCCGTTAATGCCTACATTACCAAACTTAAAAAATTACATAACAGAAAAGGTTACAACACTTTGTCTCGCATGATCTTCATCAATGAATACACTCACTTTGACGCTTCTGGAATCCACTGTTTCTTATTGTCATCTTCGATCTTTCCTTTCAACTCATTTAAAGTATAAATGTTTTAGATCATCATTCTTGCACTTGTACAATAGACAATATTGACAAAATCGACTCACTGGGGCTTCCATGAGAAGAGTTGTCAAGTTATGAAGCATCCTATGGACATACCTCCATTTGTCACATATTTCACTTTCGACTATCTGTTAGTGTCTAGAAGGGCATTCTAGATACAAAATGTCCTCAACATTCAATTATACAAGGTGACTTCCAATAATAACGGTTGTTCTTGAAACCAAGACTGCTAGCTTATATCAAGATACAAGAGTTCCTACTTTCTTTTACATAAACATATAAAAATTTAAACATTAACACAAGAATAATGTTTAAAAAAAAAATTTAATTCTAATACACACTAATTCAAAAGATTAAAAAAATTAACTCTAATACACACTAATTCAAAAGATTAATATGGCTTCTCTTTTCTTTAGCATGCTTCCTCATGCAATACTCGAGCAAAAGAAACGTGGAACAATGGATCTGCATACAATCCCTCAATTGATGAATACATGTGGGTAGCTTTCCTCTCGTTGGCAGAAATCGATCTCACAAATCACAAGTATGAGCTGGAACAATCACATCCTTGGCATCTTCAAATTCATAGCGTTACAACCCTCCCCTTTCTCACAGCCAGCGATTCTTATGGATCAATTTCGGTGTGAATTCCTTTCAAACGTGACACCTCTCACAATGGCGATGGTGGTTGTGATATTCGAGGAAATGGCAGATGTTTCTTTGTATCCTTCATGCATCAACACATAAAGGAATAAAAAATGGCTTCCTCTTATCTTAGTGATGGCCCCTTCGCGTTGGCTGGTATCTTTTAACAAATGTGAAACTCTGGTGACTGTTCTCCACAGTGGCAGGGCGATTCTCGACTTGCACAGCAACGCTAATACTACAAATGATGGCTCTGTATGCTGATCTGACTCAATTATGGTTTCTAGGCAACGATTCCTTCAGATCTCAGGTAGGACGATATTACACAACAATATATTTTTTTTTATGAGGCAGGCACCTCAACAAACTCTAGACGGCTCTGCGATTCTCCAAACAACTCAATGGTTACACAGGAACAACACGCAACGATCTCTACCCACACAACAACCTCGTTTTAAAATCGAGCAGCGGATTGAGAGCATATCATTAGTGCTTTTGGAGCGCTCAACAATTCGAAACTTTCCAACAATTAGATCCTGCAATCTCTTACGATTTCTTCTCTTTTCAGAAATGCTGACTGCACTCTCCAAGGACTCACAAATATTCTCTTAAAAATCTATCCTACTCTCACAAAAATAAAAAATAAAATCACTCCACTCTCCTAATCCTAATATTAATATACGTAGATCAAGTCTACATCTTATTTCATCTTCTTGGCTCACTCATGATACCAATTTAGAGATTGAGATAGATTTCATTGCACATGATTCACATACAAATAACAATTTGTATTATCTTATTTAACACAATATAATACACACATATATAGTTGGACTCAGATCCAACCAATTCCACTATTGGAGAGAGAAGTTGAAAAAATTTCTCAACATCCTTCAACAAATCCAATCCAATCCTTAAAATCTAGTATGTATCATTAATTATGCGCTATCTCTAACATCGTGCACTATCACTTATGCATTTCTTCACAAATGAAATCTAAATATATATAAGAGAATAATGTAGTATAGTTTTCTAGAAAGATCTATGTTAAAAAATTTGTAAAAAAACCAAAAACTAAATTTAACTAAAAATCAACCTTACAACTCACATCACAACTAATCTAAAGACTTTTGATTAGTAAAAGTAATTATAATATTCTTACAAAGAAAACCTTTATTAATTTTATATAATTAGTTCAGAATGAAAATATTTATGTAAAGCATAAATAATATGGTTTAACTAGGAAAAGGGAACATGAAACTCTCATTTTTTTAAGACTTATTATACTTTGACACTTAACCATCATATAATAATGATAACTCTCCTTTTCAGATCCAGATATTGAATACTTGTTTAATGTACCGAGTGACATGACCATGTTGTGACAATGCTTTCGTTCAAATGAAAGTATGTTTGTTATGGTTCTTTGGAAATAAATATGAAGGCATGAATTTACCTTAAGAGTGGGGTGACAAAGTCATTCTCTCGTCGATCTATTTAGGAACTTTAATCATCACATATGTTTTCAGCGAGTTAGTTTTTTTAATAGCGAGTGTTATAACATTTTTCCTTCAAAGAATGAGAGATTTCATAAATATTGCTTATCCATTTTCTGTTACATGTTTTATGAATCTATGTAATTTTATTTTTAGATAGTTGTTATTGTTGTATTTGTAAATGCGAAAACACAAATATCATAAGCCAAGCATAGTCACATAAAATTAAAAGACACAGAGACTTACGTGGTTCACCCAAACATTGGGCTACATCCAGCAAGAAGAGGTATTGGTTGTCTTATTATTTAGATCAAGGAGATTATAATAGCTCAGTCACTCATCTCACTCGTGCTTCCCCTGCTTCTATGGGCTTACATGAATTTATATATATTTACACAGGAAAACTAAATATTAAATGCAATCTCATTCATATTCTAACTTGGTCTTATTGGTTACAACCAACACTCGATTATAGGATCTGAAATATTAATCCTTTAGGAATTTTTTGTCATCCGTTTCCAACAATATCTACCTTTACAACAATTAATGTGATACCTTGCTCCTTTATTTATCACCATTTCTGCAATCCAAGAGAGACCAAGCACCATTGTAGATTCTCTAACAATACTAGTTTTGTGAACATGTCTACGCAGTTCTCTTTTGTATGCACTTTCTCAAGAGAGACTCCACATTCATCGATGACCTAACTTACAAAATAGTAATTGATAGGTATATGTTTTATTTTACTGTAGTAGGTTGGATTCTTAGCCAAGTGAATAGCAATTTGACTATCACAAAGTAACTTTACTTTGTCCTGCATCCTTCCAAACTCACCAAACAAACCTTTCAACCAAACTACCTCTTTGCAAGCATGTGAAGAAGCTACATATTCTGCTTCTGTAGTGGACAAAGAAAAGATTTGTGAAAGGAAAGAGGATGCCAGGTGTAACATTGAAGACCCCGATTTATGGTCTCGTGGTCCCAAATTTGTTAATAAATAAGTTGTTTCTTGACTGGTTCACTTGAAACAGTGTGTGTGAATGAAGGGTAGCTTGTGAATTGAAGAGGGAGATATGGACCTGAGGTCGGTGCAAATATAAGAGATATACGCAGAAGCAAAGATTGGGTGATGAGATCAGAGGAAAGAGAAAGAGAAGAAGGCGAGAATTTTAGAGAGAAGATGAAATGCGGTGATGAGTGTTTTATACCTCTTCTCTTGAGATAGATTTCATTCTATAATGGATCACTACTACTATACTGGGTTCTATCAGCAAGTTGGGTCTTGCAGCAAGCTGGGTCTTGCAACAAGTTGGGTCTTTCATGATATTTGGTGCTCTCCGAGGAGTTGGTTCTCCTTGCTTCAGTTGGTGCTGAAACAAATTAGTTGGTGCTAAGAAAATCCTCTTTAACATATATTCATATTACTATATTCATATCAATTATACAAAATCTTATACAAAAGTATGGTGTCTCTATGTGCATTGTAATTATGATTTGATTTCTCTTAATCTGTTCAAATATGTTTTAACTTCTAACATGTGAGAAGAAAAAGTCAGAATAGTCCACACACTAATTCACCCCCCTGCTCTTAGTGTGGGAGGTGTGTTCAACAATTGGTATTAGAGGGAGTTCATTCAACACATTTTAACCACTAGAAGGTAGATCCTAAAGAAATGTGTCGACAAATGTCTCTCTCCACAATTGAAGCTCCTTTATTTGATGGAACATATTATTCCTCATGCATAGAAAATATGAAATAGTATTTGAAGTCAAAAGGATCTGAAGTTTGGAATTCAATAGTAAGCATGCCCTTAAAATCCTCTTTAACATATATTCATATTACTATATTCATATCAATTATACAAAATCTTATACAAAAGTATGGTGTCTCTATGTGCATTGTAATTATGATTTGATTTCTCTTAATCTGCTCAAATATGTTTTAACTTCTAACATGTGAGAAGAAAAATTCAAAATAGTCCACACACTAATTCAATTCTGCTCTTAGTGTGGGGAGGTGTGTTCAACAATCGGTATTAGAGGGAGTTCATTCAACACATTTTAAATCCACTAGAAGGTAGATCCTGAAGAAAATGTGTCGACAAATGTCTCTCTCCACAATTGGAAGCTCCTTTATTTGATGGAACATATTATTCATGCATAGAAAATATGAAATAGTATTTGAAATCAAGAGGATCTAGATTTGGAATTCAGTAGTAAACAAGCCCTAGGACTTAACTAATCAAATAATCTATCCAAAATTATAATCCAAAGAAAATAAAGGAAGAACAATGAAGGGCATTGAGATTCTTCTCAATGGATTATCAAACACCATTAACGAAAGCATGGGACTATGCACATCCGCCAAGGACTTATGGATGAAGTTAGAAAAGATGTATCAAATAAAAAATGAAGACACATAACAAATTCCTATCAAGGATGAAGATGAAGACTCAACCATCAATAAAGGTAAGGAGTCTCCACAATATTTTGATTTCAATAAAAATGATATTGAATCCTCCTTTGTAAGTAAAGAAGAAGACTCAGATATAAGAAAAAATATTTGGTAACATTTATCCATTGAATAAGTATAAGAAGAAATATAAAAGGCCAAAGAAATGGTTTATTGGAGTCTCTTTGAATACCTCTATTACCATAATGAATCAGACTATAGATATCTTCATGACTACACTAAATAATTTTTTGAAAAGAGTAAAGAACATGTCTTGGAAATAAATGAAATGCTCAAGGATAGTGAAAACATAATATATGAGCAGGACAATCAATTATAATAGAAAGAAGAGGAGATCAAGAAGATGAAGAAAGAAATTAGTGAAGTAAAAGAAAATGAGAAGGAATATGATGAGCCTAGCAATCATAAGCATATCCTGGAAATAAAATAAAATATCAAATACAATGAAGAAATCATGTCTGAGTAAAAGATTCAGTTAAAAAACAAATAACAAGAGATCAAAATATTGAAAACAAAAATTGTTGATCTAACAAAAGAAAAGGAAGAGGAAATCGAGAGACTAAAAAATGAAATCAGTCAAGCAAATATAGACGAAATTGAGAGACTAAAAAATGAAACGAGTCAAGTAAAAGAAGAAAATAAGGAAGATGATGAATCAAGAAAAAACCTTGCAGAACTAAGGGAAAGCTATGTCAATATTAAATTTCAAATTGAAGAAGAAAACAGGAGAGAAGAGGTAGTAAGGAACCAGTTGGAAAAAAAGGAAGAATCATGTCATGAGATGGAAGAAGAAGTTGTCAATATTATAAATAAGGTGAGAAGTCAGACACCCAAATCAAGTTCTTGAATATCTCCGGGACCCTGGAT
>SNQJ01S0003161.1:431288-450163 GCA_010110895.2 Picea sitchensis | reverse complement strand
GTCGAGGAGATTCATTTTGGGGTCTCAACCATGCCTTTGGATATCATTGAGAACCTCGATCTCGAAAAACCTTCATTTAGGCCCTCAAAATGGCCCCGGAAGTTAAAACCTGCTAAAAATAGTAAATTGCCAAAATTGCCAGAAAGCCATTTTGAGCCATTTGGAAAATGTGGTTGGCCACCGATATCCACCTGGATCACCTAAACTCCAGGCTTATGGCCTCCGGGAGAGCCCCCGAGACATCCATCTCTATGCAGATCCTTGCATATGATGTGTATCTTCCTTTTAATGTTGCTTCCGATGTCTTGACATATTTTCTGAGCTTGTTCCCTATTGCTTTGAAGGTGGACAACAACCAGTAATCAAGCGGTAAGGAGTAAAGCCTTAGCCAGACTGGGACATTTTTAAAAGTTTCTTTCTCTAGGGAGAAATTTTCCTTCCATGGCCACATGTACAGCCCCGCTGAGGCGTGGAAATATGCCCCCCCCCCCTTCAAAGCTTTTATCCCTGTCCTCTAGGTTCATGAAGACTGTTGTAAAGAAACCTTTCGATCCCAGGTGTTCAACTTCTCCACTTGGCTTCCATTGGTATTTTATCCAGCTGCGCAAAGTCTTTTATGTGGGCCACAATCCCATAAACTTGCAGATCAGTGCATGCATCTTCATCTGATCCTGGAAGAGTTGAGTTTGGGGGTCTTCCAGGATAACTTTGGGGATTAAAGTTGTTTTAGGTTTACACGGGTTATGCCCACATACCCCACTAGGGTTCATCATTTCTTGCGTATTGTTCTGGGCTTCTTTGGCCTCCTCCCCCACGCGATCACTTTTGCCTTGGTTGACCTCTTGATTCTTTTTTGTCCCTGATCCCGATGTGCATGTTAGGGGTTCCTTAAAATCGACGTTGTGTGGGCCTTTCCCTCTGCCCACCACTACCTGCTTGTAGGAGGGAGTTCCACTCCCTCCCCCTCTGGTAGCCATGCTGGCCATCGCTGCTGAAACCGTAACTGTTAAACCCTAGACCTGAATCTCTCGTCAAAGGATGTCAGACCGGGAGCCTCCCCTTGAATCTAAGAAAATAAATAAATATTAAGTTGAATATAGAAATTGAGAAAGTAAATAAGAAATACATAAAAAAAAATTGATAGAAATTGTTACATAAATAAGTATTTGTCTTCATAAAAACATAAACATAAAAATATATAAAATTGGTCACATCAAAATCAAAGTATATGGGAAGTGATAACATTTTTTTAGTAACAAAAGTCAACGATTACATATGAAAGTTTTTAGGTGACATTTTTAGAAAATTCCATATTAAATGTTTTAAATTTTATTTTATGTTTTTAAAAAATAAAGTTGAAACTCTCAAGGATTTATGTCCCATCCATAATCTTTCTAACCAATGAGAAAATTGAATAAATGAAATTTAAAAATTTAAAAATTTATTTTTAATTTTCAAAAAAAACAATTTAATAAATTGATTTTTGAGAACATTGAAAAACTTTATAAAAAATCATAACATGAAATTCATTTAATGCAAAATCAAAGCACTTTGACTTGGAAATGAAAAAGTATACTCCATGATTTGCTTTGGTGACATGGACTAATAATAAAAGGTCATGTATATGAATGGGCCATGTCAAAATAAATAGAGAAATGGGCCATGCTCTTGTATATGGATAAGTTGAGCATCTTTGTAATGGCCACAATTTTTCCATTGACACACGCCTAAAGGCATTGTCTAAACATTCAATCTTTTGAACATTTTCACCGGAATCTAGTGAAACATATCATGGTGAAATCACTATTTTTGTTGTTGTTTAAATTGCATTTTTGAATGCATACATGAATTTAGCATGTTGAAAAACCTTCGGGGCACTCGAATTATACAGTCTCAATCACTCAAATATGGAGTTCCAACAATTTTTGGCCGGATTTCGAGCAAAATTGATCGCAAAATATGCCCATAAAAATGCCCAAAAGTCGAACGTTTAGACTACACGCACACCTAAATTCCTTATCGTAATTTCAAATTTTGTGTTGTTCTAGTGATTCTAAATATTTGTTCATTTGAGAAAGGCTTTAATGGTCCAGTTGAATTTTGATTTCTATATACATTTATTTGCTTTAATTAGTGAATTTTACCTATATTGCATTGATAAAGGTAGCCAATTTTACAATAAAAATGATAAAGATTAAACATTCAATAGTCCTTGCTATGTAAAGATATGTAACTTTACTCTATACTCTCAACAAATGAATGAGCCTTTTTGTAAGGGCCCTACTTGAGGTGCAAGTGTGAGTGGCATGTCATATGGCACGTTAGGACAACTTGCCTATGGGTGCATGATGACTCTATATGAATTGGTAGCCTTGGTGACCGACTCATGGGTGGTCGTCATGAGATGGTTATGGTGATGTACTAGTGTGTAGGCTAGGAGGACCAAGGATGTTTATCTGAGTAAAGGTAGGCAACTAACGAGGTGTTGCATAGTAGGCTTCGAGAAAAGATGACACGATTCAGTAATTTGATTGATTATGTGTTATCTATGCTAAGGCAATAACATTGATGAGTGTATTAAAGGTATGTGAACACTTAGTGTAGAAGCGACATGATCTTCAAGGACTATCAAATGTTGGCCTAGATGGATGATAACATAATCTTATGCTGGGTAGTTGGTTGTTCAAGTGTGGTTGGGTTGGGGGAGGAAATGGTGGGGCATTGTTTATGGTTGGGTAGCGATGGTGTAGCATCTCCTATGGTGAAACAAGCACTTGGCATTCCATCCACTCTAAGGAAGGTCCTTGGTTTGGGGTCGATCATGACATGTTGGTTAGGCACGGTCCAAGTGATACTTGTGGTTGATGACCATGCCCAATTAGCAAGGTGACGTTGATGCCATGTGATGAGCAGGTTTCTTGAGTAATATGGGATGCTCAAACAAAATGCAAAGTCTAAGCCTAAGAGAAATGGTATCAGAGTCTGTAATGTCCCCACTTTGGGACATCAGCACAGTGCAGAGGGTTATGATGACCAGAGTAGCCAGATGGAGGTTATAGCGAGTACATGGGTTATTGAGAGGCATTGTGGGGTCTAGCTTGCATTTCTCATCATATTCCATCATTGTGAGCCATTCTGCATAGGTTGGATTTGGTTCCGTTGCATTCCGACGATTTCCATGATTTTGACTATTTTGAGCTATAAGTCAATGAAATTCACTGAAGAGGTCATTTTGGGAACATTACTTGGAGGAACCTCTCAGTGTAATAGCTCATTGGAATCGTGAGAAGCAACACTACATGATGGGATGGCTAGAAGTGACTTTCAGTGGCTAGGGAAGCCACAAGGAGAGATAAGGAGCTTTTTAGAGGTAAAAAGGTTAATTAATTAATTAATTAAATATTAATAAAATGAAAGTCACTTTGGAGGGACAAGGTCAGTCAAAAGTATAAAGGAAAGGCAAGGGCCTCTTCTCATTCATTCATGTATGTTTATCTTTTGATTTCTGGCTTCTAGCTAGTGAACCCAACATTGGGGGTTTTGAGGGTTTTGACTTAACAAACCCTAGAGGACGATTCGGTGGTGAATTAACAAACCCTAGAGGATTTTTCGGTGGTGAAAGATTCCACTTAACTTGTCCCAAGCTTGGTCTAGGAAATTCAATACTCTCCCACACCATACTAGCTCGGTTCTACATCAGTGAAGGAGGGCTCTACACAGCCACATGCACAGGAAAAGAAGGAGAGCTGACCATTGGGGGTTTCCCTGGGGGGCTTAATTCATCTCTTGAGAGAGAGGTTCAGTTGTAGGAGATTGGCAAGGCCTTGGAGGATTCTGTATCACCTGGGTTTTCACACAGTATCTCCTACATCGTGATCTAGTGCTTCGAGAGATTTATGGCTCGACATTTCTCGAAAGTAAAGGGGACGAATCTGTTATAGCGAGGGCTGCCAGATCCGTGATCTAGTCATTGAGGGTTACACCTCCGTGATCTGATCTCGAGACTTCACCCAGTGACTTGCAATGTCCCGACCTATATATTCCTCGAGAGTTTCAGAGCATTTGAGGCCTCCTTCATCAGGGCTGAGTTATCTAGGGTTTCAGTCTTCTAGTGGGGTGCACCATTCAAAGGGGGATTTAGATCTACAGATCGAGAGGGATCTTGGAGATTCTGCAACCTGGGTTACTCTACCGACACACTGGCCCATCGCTTGACACCTTCTTGGAGATGATTGGACATCTTCGCAATCGTATCGTAATTGTTGATGAGTCAGCTTATCCAAAGAGCTGGCATCTCTCCCAACCTGAGGGGGTTTGGCACTCCTGGCATTGGTCTTCATCTCTTTATCCAAATTCTTTGGAGGCTTGTTTTGTATCAGCGAGCATTTTGTAGCAGCTCATACTTGTTATCTATTGTCTATCATCTTGGCCATCCTCACTGAAAGCATTCCAGATCGACATTTCCATCAGAAGCGTGCTCTTCTATTTTATGAACAAAGAAGATTTTGAGATGTTTTGGCTTGTTTATTTTATTGCATATGGTTGAGGTATGTTCCATGGTTATCTCTTTCCTCGTGTTTGTTGCATACACACATAAACACATCTAAACAAATAGATCAACAACCTGCTTGATCTAAATACCGCCAACCAAAGTTTCAAAGACTTAAAACCGCGGATGATCCTGCCACGGTTTTGGGATCACATGCTGGTACGAGAGCTTAGATTTCTTCCAGCTAGTGGGAATTATCACATTTATGTAGA
Source organism: Picea sitchensis (assembly GCA_010110895.2). Classification (NCBI taxonomy): domain Eukaryota; kingdom Viridiplantae; phylum Streptophyta; class Pinopsida; order Pinales; family Pinaceae; genus Picea; species Picea sitchensis. The sequence continues at coordinate 445,402 of SNQJ01S0003161.1, read as the reverse complement.
GCCATAGAGGGGTCTCCATAAGAAGAGATGAATATTAGGGATTTTTCTAGAGAGATTGTACGTCGTAGATGGGAATATTTTTACGACCTTAGTGAGGAAACTATGGCTCAAGTAACATTCCAACAACATTTATCCATAAAAAATCCGGGTGGAGCATAGATGAGATTACATTCTAGGTTAATAAGGCAATGGAATACATGGCATGGGAGGAAGCACATGCAGGAAACCCCACACTCCATTAGGAGCACACAACTTTGCTACAGCTTGTAAGGTGGCCTTGGGAACCAGATCATAGGTGTAGGGTAAGGGTAAGAAGCATATCATCAAGGTACACTATGATCACCGCGGATGATGAGGACCAAAGTGCTCTGGATGATGACGCTGACTGCACGTGAGGCTAGTGATGGTGACTCCCATCAGAGATAGTGATGATGATCAAGGTAATGTGAGGCTAGTGGATGCTTGCACGCTTGAGGGAGGATGATGACCCCTGCGGTAGTGGATAAAGTGCTTGGATGGATGTGGGTGACGATAGCCCCTGTCTCGCCAGCATATGTCACATACCGGATGACCTTATATTCTCTGGAGTGGTGACACTAGTGAGGAGTCACACATGCTAGCACCTAGATCTAATGAGCTCACTATGAGGGCCGTGATTACACCACACCGCTCGCATTAATTCCATGATAGCCATGTCACATGAGGAGGTTAGTGGCACGTCAGGTATGATGATGAGCCTAGTGTGAGGGATGCACAATCTAAGTGACGTAGACCCAATAAATCAAGAGGAGGTATGCATGATAAAAGCGCTTGACCTCATTACTACGCTGTGTCGCAGGGGAGAGTTGGAGTCACAACCACCGGAGACCTGCTGGTTGAGAAGACTGCGAGGGCTTCCATTGTGTTGATGGAGCACTTACTTCCAAGATTATCCTGCATTGATGAGGATGCACTTTAGTATCCAGGATGACCATAACACGTGTCCTGATACATCATTATGGGACCCAAAGCAGATGATAGTAGCAGTTGAGTGCACAGGAGGATACAAACACTCACACCATATACAATATGATTCGCAGGGTTTTAACAACGAGGATGATGCGCTATGTATGGATGCACCTAGTAGCACCATGTACGCGCTTGAGCATCGCTATTCATGCAGAGTGTTGTTGGGGACTCTAGAGTTAACACTAGAAGGAGTGACAGTAGCAGTGAGGGATATGAGGTGGCACCTCGCATGACCATGATCAAGAGTCACAACACTCAAAGAAGACAACAGAGTTAGTGAGGTCAGATCATGGCGCCCACTAGATGTATTGGATGACATGCATGCAAAGTAGGGATGGCAGATTACTGTTGGAGAGCCTTAGTGGCATATGGTAGTTCAGACGAGGGGATTGCCATGGATGATTTCACACCGGAGGGAGACCGCGGATGCAAAGATGAGTCTACTAAGAGATAACATACAGTATGCCTAGTGAGGAGGACAAAGGCAATGTGAGACATGTCGATATGCCGTACTGTGGTCAATTTGCATTGACTTGTAGGGGGAGACGCACTTAGGGGAGTATGTAGATGTCACTCATTTGCAACACAAACACATAGTTGTGGGGATCACCTTCAATTTTCCAAAGAAATTGCATGGGATATGAGAGGGAGGTTGGTTGACCAAATTGGAGGGGTTACTCCTGGCTGGGATCTCAGCTGGAGACCACAGAGTATACCTCATGGATATCGATGGACGAAGCTCGGTCAACTTGGGATTGACCAAAGCATGTGATCACTTTCACCTACAACCACCGCAGATGTTTCTATTGAAGTCTCATTCCGACACCTTTATCATAGACAACCTGATGAGAGGATAGCCACAACAGGGTATGGAGAGTGAGAGGCTGAGACTACATGTGAATGTGAGTACTTTTACATCATACGTAGGGTCAGAGGTGGACCGTGTTAGACACGTATTATTTGAGACTCCAGCGTGATGGTGAGAGCATCATAGACCATGACGGCCAGATGAGCACATAGGGCTTCTCGGCTGTTAATTGGCACCCTCACATGAGTAGTTAGAGGAGATCAGCGATAAACTCCCAAGTTTGCCATGGGACCTGTGAGTCCTGCTTTTGTTAGCATGATGTTCATGTTGACGCAGGTTGCACTAGTGAGCCACACACTCCACCTTGGTCTAGGTTGGAGTGGGTCTACAGGTACTATTCTTATGGGGCGATATCTTTTCTTCCACTTCATCATCACGATAGGGCATGTAAATGTTTGGACAGGTACTTCTACAAAGGTGTCTATGCCAATAAAGTTTATGGGCAGCATGTTCAGTGGTCACAGGTATTTCAACTAGAGGACCCAGGAGAGGAGGACAAGTATTTCAGCTAGAGGACCCAGAAGAGGAGGATTAGGGATGTATGCAACGGGTAGATAGTCATGGTCAGAGTAATACAGAGCCATCAGTGTGATCTTCGACATAGGTTAGCATAGGAACCAGGGATTGCAAGGTTGGGAATTTCACTAACTGACAGAGGAGAGTGGACCTTTGTAGGGGAAAGTTGTTCTAACTTTCCATTTAGAGGTCAGTTGTTGAGGGAGCACAAAGCGCAGGAGTCTCACGGAGGTCTGGCAACACCTCATTCTGGCATCAACATGAGCAGCTGATGGAGGCCGTGATCTTGGTAGAGATTTGGAGGATGGACTCATTCCAAGATGAGGCCATGTGTCATATGTGTGAGGTTCAGGCTGATATCTTTAGGGACTATGCTTCGCAGAGTATTACAATTAATTTCTTGATATGGGATCTAGGGGTGGAGTGTACCATTGTTCGCCTTGGATGAGTTCTACTATGTATCCCAAAGGTGGAAATGGGATCCTAGTATTTTATTTGAGTGGATTTGGTTATTGCCTGAGGATAAGCAATTTTCTAGCAGGGAGGGACCCAGAATGTCCCCACTTTGGGACATCAAATACGCACAGTGCACAGGGTTATGATGACTAGAGTAGCCGAATGGAGGTTATAACGGTAATGTGGGTTATCAGAGGCACTGTAGTCCAACTTGCATTTCCTTAATACATTCCATCATTATGAGCCATTTCAAACAGATTGGAGCTTCTGTCTCATGTATCCGGACATTCGGATTTGACTATTTTGAGCTACAAGTCAATGAAATTCACCTAAGAGGTCATTTTGGGCACATTACTTGGAGGAACCTCTTAGTGTAATAGCCCATTGGAATCTGGAGGAATAGAACTACACAATAAGATGATGAGAAGTGATCTTCAAAGGGCTAGGAAGCCTTAAGGAGAGATAAGGAGCTTTTAGAGGTAAAAAGGTTAATTAATTAATTAATTAAATATTAATAAAATGAAAGTCACTTTGAGGAACAAGGTCACCCAAAAGTATAAGGGAAAGGCAATGGCCTCTTCTCAATCATTCATGTGGCTGTTTATCTTTGATTTCCTGGCTTCTGCCTGCTGAGCCCAACATTGGGTTTTGAGGGTTTTGACACAAAAAACCCAGACTCCATCTCTACAGAAGATTCCACCTAGATTGTCCAAAGTTTGGTCTTGGAGATGCAATACCTCCCACACCATTCTAGTTAGAACTACATCAGTGTGAGGGTTCTCTACGCCCACAGGCACATGAAGAGAAGGAGGGTACACCATTGGGGGTTTCCAAGAAGGGGGGCACACCATCTTGGAGAGAGAGTCGTTGTAGAAGACGGTAGGGCCTTTACGATCTCTAATAATTTGGGTTTCTACTACAGGCCTTCTGGCATCGATCTAGTGCTTTCCGAGAGATTTATGGCTCATAATATTTCGAGAAGTGGGACTTTTAATTGGAAGAGAAGGAGGGCTTTTGAGATTCAAACGGGCTAGTTTGAGGTTGGCACTTCTAGATCCTAATTCCTCGAGACTTCACCCAATGACTTGCAATGTCCCGATCTATACTGAGAGTTCTACATTTGGATGCCTACCAAGACAGGTCAATTATCTAGGGGGCTTCTACCATCCAAAGGTGCACTCATTCAGCTGTGGGATTTTAGACGACAGAGATTGAGAGGGATCTTGAGATTCAGTCACCTAGGTTGTACTTACCATCACCCGATCTACTAATTGGCATCTTTCTTGAGGTGATAAGACACATTTGGCACCCGGTGGGTCAGAATTGTCGATGAGCTTCAGCTTTATCCCGCCAGAGCGGCATCTTCCAACTTGAGTGGGGTTTGGCACTTGGCATTATCATCTTCATCTCTTATCCAACTTTTGGAGGCTTGTTTTGTATTGTCTTGAGCATTTTGTAGCAGCCCATACTTGTTATCTATTGTCTATCATCTTGGCCATCCGTTGAGCACTCCAGACTAAGATTTTCATTGTAGCGGGTTTCTCTATTTTTATGAATAAAGAAGACGGAGATGCTTTGGCTTGTCTATCTCATTGCATATGGTTGAGGGGTATATTCCATGGTTATCTCTTTCCATTTTTAATGACAATAATACATAAACACATCTAAACAAATAACCAACAAACTGGCTTACCTAAATACCACAACCGTAAAAAGTTTAAAGACACTAAAACCGATGATCCTTGCATAATGGTCAGATCACATGAAACCAGTTTGAATGTGGTAATTGTAAAAGTGTCTTCTTCACCAACACCAACACTTTTCATTAGAGGATTAGATAAGCCACGCTGACAAGGATGTCAACAATTCAAGTGGGAAAATGTAAGGACCCTAGTTGAGGTGCTAGTGGCAATGGCATGGTGGATGGTGTGTTGGGAAAACTTGGTTAAGGGTGCACATCGAATCTATATGATTTTGTAGCCTTGGTGACTAACTCATGGGTGGCAATTTTAAGATGGATAGGATGGTATGTTAATGTGTAAGCTAGGAGAACCAAGGATGTCTAGTTGATTAAGGGTGGATGATTGATGAGGTGCTACATAACAGACTTCGACAAAGGACGGTGCGATCTGCTGATGTGATGGATTGTGTGTTATCCATGCTAGGGCAATAATGCTGATGAGAGTATTGAAGGTATGTGAATGCCCTGTGAAGCAGAGACATGATCTACAGGAATTATCAAGCCTAAACTGGATGATAACATGATCTTACATCGGGTAGTTGGTTGTTTAAGTGTGGCTAGCTTAGGGGAGGTAATGGTGCAACATTGTTTATGGTTGGGTAGTAATGATGGAGCATCACCTATGGTGAAATTAACACTCAACACTTCGCTCACTCTAAGGTGCTTTACTTGGGTTTGGTCATGATATATTGGTTATACATAGTCCAAGTGATACTTGTGGTTGATGGCCATTACCAATTAACAAGGTCACACCGATGTCACACATTGACTAAGCTTCTTAAGTGCTATGGGATGCTCAAGCAAAACAAAAAATTCTAGCTTTGTGTGTGTGTGTGTGTGAGAGAGAGAGAGAGAGAGAGAGAGAGATGCCCAAAATCCCAAGGGTTAGCTCAAACAATGTACAACAATGCACGTCTAGTTGTTTTGATACTCTAGGGACATGCTAGAATACCCTTGTAGAGAGGGGTGTGACCACCCTCGTAGAAAGGAGTGTGGATGTTTCTCCAAGGGGCAACGGGCAAATACTCTCCTCTGGCCAAGGATTGAGTAGCATGGAACACAAACCTTGACCATGTGGAATGGTTAGTTGGCTCTTGAGGTTTGTGTTGTGATCCTGCGTGGATCACAGAAAGGGAGTCTAGTCTTGCCCATGCTAGCATCTTAGCTTCTCTAGTTCACGAGGGATGACTAGGAGTGAAGCTATGGTAGTAGTCCTCCCTAGTGGATGGGTGAGATAGATGACTACACGAGAAGGGAGAACATAAAAGGAATGGCAAAACTCATAGAATATCTTCTGTGTGAAGATAAGAAAGAGTATCTTCTGCGTGAAGATGAAAGAAAGAAAGAGTATCTTCTGTGCGAAGATAAAGAGAACAAAAATTCTTTAATATGGATTCATGGAGAACCAGTCAGTGATCGTGATGCGAGATGACCAAGTGGATTATATTGATGCCTCCTGTTGCCCAATTGATAATGTTATTCGGTTGATGTTGTTGCCCAGTTGATGATGTTGCCCAGTTGATAATGTTATCCAATTGATGTTGTTGCCCAGTTTATGATGTTTCCCAGTTGATGATACTATCCAGTTGATGCTGTTGTCCAGTTGATGATGATTATCCAGTTGATGATATTGCCCAGATAATATTGTTCAATTGATGATGACATCCAGTGACCTACCAAAAGATAAAGAATGTCCTTCTTGTTAAGAGGGAGTGTTAAAATATTGTGTAACTACAAAGAATATTCTTATCCCCTTTTGTGGATAAAACAAAAGATAATATATATATATTGACAAGTCGGCCCTATTGTGCCTAGACAAGACAAATGTGAATTAAAAAGGTAAAGTCGACCCTGATCTAATTATCGAGGGGGGTACAACTTGTATTTATAAGAGGCCTAACACCTCATTTGTACACACACTTATCAAGATCTCAAGTGCGCAAGTCTGAGAGTGACGCAACTACAAGGAGAAGTGACGCAGCTACAAGGAAGAGTATCTCAGTAAAGGTGAAGGTCATCTTGGTGAAGGACTATCTTGGTTTAAGTGGTGCGCTACTATGTTCTGGTTAGGGTTTCTGGTGGATCTTCTATTTGGTGAGATCTCTTTTGTGAGAGACACTGTACTTGGTTATTGAATCTATATTAAAGAAATTTTGTTGGGTTTTCTTCCCCTTGAGGGTTTCCCAGGATAAATGCTTGTGTACTCTGTGATTGTGTTTCCTTCAGTAAGATCCTTATTATGCTGTTGTTATAATGAAGATTAATAATAATAGATTAAGCAAGAAACTTTAACAGTTTCAACTTTGATACATCCAAAATCACGATTTTGGAGGTAGAATGATATATGCCAATCAACATACACCAATGATCTTTTATACCGTGGGGTAATTAATATAACCATAATACTAGAAACAATAAAGTCACGAAGAACTCTAATCTTTAAAAATATGACGTTTGATAAGGAGTATTCAAAATACCCCATTTTTGATGAGCTATGCCATAATTCAATAAAATATCAAGGCAATGTTTCGATGGATCCATTATTTTTTGGAGTTTTTAAGGTTCTAGGTTGATTCAGATAGCACTGAAATCCTAGGGGTAGACTTTCATCACGAAATGAACTTTGTTTGTAGTGGAACTATGATTTTTGATAGAATTTTGGTTGGAATTTGAATAGAAAACCTCACCCAAAATGGGGGCGGTTTGAGGAACTTGTCTAATCTTGTAGCAAACTTTTCTCAAGTTGTTGCAACTCGATGACACATGAAGTTAGAGTTCTGTTCAATTTGAAACTTTAATTGATATTTTGAGAATTGAGCGTGATTCAAAATTGAGCAAAATCCGAACACATCAACCTTGGATCATGATGAAACCTCGATTATACCTAAAATTTGTGCCAATTTTAATGTGGAAAACAAGATGTTTTTGCTAAGGGCGTTGTCTAAACATTAGACTTTTTGAACTTTTTCACCCGAATCATATCTTAATGAAATCTCCATTTTCTATTGTTTAAATTGCATTTTTTAATGCATAAATGGATTCAACACCTTGAAAAAACCCCGAGAGCACTCAAATTTTATAGACTCAATCACTTAAATCAGTGAAAATTAATAAGAAAATATGCCGATAAAAATTCCAAAAAATTAAACGTTTAGACTAAGCTTTTGTTAAGCAACACTTATCCCACATCTTAATGGACCTTTATTCATTAAATAATATCGAGAATTTGGATCAGGATAGAAGTCTAATTATACCTAATTTATCGAAATCGTAAAAAAATACTCTTATCCAATGGAACCTTAAAGGTGAGCAATAAAATTAAAGGGCAATAGTTCCGGGGTTCAATCCTCGTTAAAACATTTGACCAATTATAATAAAAGCTAGAAGGGCATACAGCCCAAGAATAGACCGCTCACGGATTGCTACAGATTTTCCAAGCGAAAAAACGAAGAAAAAGGAGGATGGACTATAAAATTAGAAACCACCTCTGGTACGGAGAACGAAGGTATTTGACTGCATTTATTCGTTACTTCAAAGAAAAACAACTAGACGTGCCTAACGGAGGAATCTTCCCGGAAGAAAATCAGCTAAAATCCTATGACGAGGGATGGCACAAGCCGGCGGTAGACATAGCTGCCGAAGAACACGAGAGTCTGGTGCCACCCCAGAACCTAATATTGCAAATTCCGCATTGAAGTCATCGCCGCCGTACCTCCATGAGCCACCCCGTTTTATACTCCAGAATCGAATATCATGAAATTGGCATGCCTCCGAGACTATATTTTCACCGATTGTGGGGCCTCTCAGGAAGACCGATCGTCAATTACTGCAGGAAGCTCAGGAATTTTTATTGCAGATGGAGGCCGGCGCCGATATATTTGTCACCCAATTGCCCGAATTATTCTCAGCTATGGCGAGCTAGTGAGAATTATCTAAAGCTCGGTGGTAGGAGCAACGGCATGGCGGAGATGATTGTGAAGCCGAAGAATGTGAGGGTGGTGTTCTGGATCTTAGGGATTTTGCATGTGTTGACACTTGCAGTGGCCGCACTGATTTGCCATGGATGCCCCGGGGAATTGGCGGTTCCTGCCGCCATTATTGGGACTGCTTCGGCGGTGCGCTTCTTTTGGATGTTTGGCAGCGGCATTGCTCAGGCGGCCACGGCGTCCACTATGTTGGTTCAGCAGAGGGGCAATACAGTTGTCGATAATGCCTTCCGACACCAGCGCCGGGTATGTGCAATTTTTTCTCGTTTAGTTTTTTTATTCGTTGTTTATTTATTTATTTTTTATTTTTTTAAACCAGCTTGTGTTTAATTAATTTTATTTGTCAAGTGTTCATATAAGAGTATGGCCCATATTTTGTGGTCCGGACGGCTTTCAGAGTGCGAACTACTCACCACAAGCACTTTTGCTTGGGCTAAGCTGCCTCAAAACTGGATTGTCTTCCATCACCCAAGATTTGCACCTACCCCAACTGTTTAATGGTGCCCTCTTCACCTTTCCCATTGGTTGGTCTCAGCCATTTTTTTCCCGATCTTGGAGAACATCTATGTGTGTAGCTATCTCACAACATTCAAATTGGAACCCTTCTACTGAGAGGCTGGGCAAACTACTAATCACGAGCAACTTTCCTTCAGTTAGCGACAATGGGTTGTCTTCCATTACCCAAGAAATGCTCCTGGAACCAACTGCTTAATCGTACCCTAATGCCACCGCCTTCATCGCCCACCCACTTTCCCATTGGTTGGTCTCAGTTTTGCCTAGCCACTTTCCCATTGGTCGGTCTCGTTTTTATCTTCAATCTGGGAGAATATCAATGCTTGTACCAAGCTTACAACATTCAAATCGGAATGTTAGAATTTAAGGGAAAAACAGAAACAAAAATATCTTTTAACTTTTGTTTACTACTGTAGTTAGGATCAGCCATCAAATTACAAGTTTCGATAAAAATTCAATAACAGAAATTATTATTACTAAAACATGAACAGATCTGATCATTTAACAAAACAAAAAATAATTCTGAGCTTTAACTTGAACAACAACATTTGAACATTAGCAAAAATAAAATCTGATGTTACCTTAGACAAGACAAGGAACATACATACCTGATGTGCAGTTGTCCTCTTTTCTGTATGCTCAGAAAAAGCTAATAATGGTCATGGGATCAAGGGTTTGATCTCATCATGATCTAGGTGGACAGTTTGCCAAGAAGAACAGGGTAGAACTCAAAGACCAATCAGCATAAGTCTAGGGCTGATATTAAAACCTCAAACAGTCCAATCAAGACTGTCCAAAATATATAAGAATGCTACAGCAATAAGGGCAGCTTAGGGTAGCAGTCTTAGGGCTGTCTTAACAGACTCTAGAGGCTGTAAAGACAGCAGCAACACCAGAAGAACACCAACAGCAACCAAGAAGAAATAGTGGCAGCCTAAGAGGAACCAGCTGCAGTCTGGAGAAGACACCAATGGCAACCTAAAAAGGAACCAGCAGTAGCCTAGGAGGCAGTGGCAGCCTAGAAGGAGCAGTGGCAGGCTGGAGAAGACCCTTAGGGTCTGCAAGAGAGGGCTGCACCCTATACCAGTCACCAAGGAGAGGTACGATCTGCTAAGGAGGGAGCCATAGCACAGTTCCAGACCAAAAGAAGAGGCCGCACCCTAAAAAGACAGCAAGAGAGGAGGGCAGCAGTACTTAGACAGTAAGAGGAAGGGGCTGCTCCACCTTAACCAGCAGGAGAAGACCGGAACCAGGGCAGCCATACCCTTACACCAGCACAAGAAGCTCCAAATCAGCAAGAGAGAGAAAACCCAAGGAGGCCACACCACAAAGACCAAAACTGAAGAAGAGTAGCTGCAGCAAAATTCAGACCATGAGAAGTGTGGGAGGAAAAATGTGAATGTGAGAGTGAGGGGTAAGGTTCTTTTTATGGTTTAGGAAGGGGTTAGGGTTAATTAAAACCCAATTAAAACAAAATAAAAAATAATTAATATTTTAATTAATAAAAATATTAATTATAAAGTCAATAAGTCAAAGTGACTAGAAAAGACCAACACCACAATAAACATTAAGAAGGACGTGGCCTAAGTAAGGGGAGGCAATAAGACAAAGTCAAAGGGGTCTTCTTCAATGACAAGATGTCCACATAAGTCTCATGATAACTATTAAGCTTTTATCAACCCAACATAAGAGGAATGTCACTAATGTGATCATGTCCTTCTTCTTAACTGCTCCTAGGTCTCATGGACCATCTCGAGTGAGAAGAAGATCACACATCATCTTGTCTTGGCATTTAACCAAGAACCACCTGGTCCTAGACCAGGATACCCCATAACACATCTGGGGTCCTAGATCACCACCAGGGTCTTATCCACCAAACTACACAACCAAGGATCAATCCAAACAAGGATTCCCTGGAACACATCCAGGGGCCCTAGAACACATCTAGGGACTTATATCCACCAAGGTACACAATGAAGGATCAATCCAAACAAGGATTCCCTGGAACACATCCAAGGGCCCTAGAACACATCTAGGGACTTATATCCATCAAGGTACACAACAAAGGATCAATCCAAGCACCGAGCAAGGATTCCCTGGAACACATCTAGGGCCCCTAGAACACATCTAGGGACTTACATCATCAAACTGCTTGGTCCTTGACCAAGAACCCCAACAATACATTGGGGGCCCTCACTAGGGTCTTTTGCCATGGCTCTAACTGCTTGGTCCCAGACCAAGAACCCAGGAGTGCACTGGGGGCCCTAGATATCAGCTAGGGTCTTATGCCATCCTCCCGGAGAATGGCTCTTGCATCTGCTTAATTTTAACATAGAATCCTATCGTTGAGAGGTCGAGTGAACTATTAATCAGAAGCACTTTCCTTTGGCTCATTTGCTACAACAGTGGGTTGTCTCCCATCAGACAAGACTTGCACCTTGCCCCAACTGCTTAATCATGCCCACATGCCACTGTCTTGACTACCCACCCACTTTCCCTTTGGTTGGTCTTATTTCTTATTTTTTTTCTCATTCTAGAAGAATATCAATGCATGTACCCAACTTACAACATTCAAATATGTATCTTTCCGACTAAGCTGCTTCCACATTGGGTTGTTGTTCACCACCCAAGACTCAGACCTGGCCCCAACTGCTTAATCGTGCACTCTTCACTTCCCACCCACTTTCCCATTGGTTGATCTCAATTTTTTTCCCAATTAGGGAGAATATCAACATGTGTAGCCAGATTACAACATTTAAATAAGAATTCTTCCGCTGAGAGGCTGGGAAAACTACTGATGACAAGAATTTTTCTTTGGTTAAGCTGCCGCACTAGTGGGTTGTTTTCCATCACCAAAGACTTGCACTTGGCCCCAACTACTTCATAGTGCTTGCAAGCCACCATCTTCACTGCCCACTCACTTTCTGAATGGTTGGTCTCATTTTTTTCCCCCCAACTTGTGACTATCAATTTGTGTAGCCAGCGTACAACATTGAAATTGGAATCCTACAACATTGAAATTGTAATCCTTCCATCAAAGGGCTAGAAGGGGTATCTATTTCGCCAAATTCACCTGGGACTTGCACATGGCCCCCACCTCATTTGCAAGTACATGCACACAACAAGCACAAACAAATTCACCAAAGACTTGAACCTTGGTGAGGGCTTTAGCAAGTTCACCAATCTTACAAGTTGTTGATATTGGTCTCAATATATGAAATTCTTTTCAATTCTTTTTGAACATTTGAAGTACTCTTCTTTTTACAGGCCTGTGTGAACTGTAAAGTTAAGCAGGTGCGAAAATGAATGTGTATTCTTATATTGGAAGTTGGAACCATCTTGTGTTGACCCTACCACCAGATACTAGTATTAAATTGGAATAAAGATAACATTGAATCAAAATAAATAAAGATGATGTATTGCCTCAATACTAGAGTCACGATATCTCTTTAAACAACATTCTGGTTCAATTTCGGTTCAAGACAACTTGATATATTTGTTTAATTAGACCCACACATATGTATTCTCCTGGCATTTATTAATTATTAACTAATCAAAATGAGCAAATTTCGCTACTATCGTGCTTTTTTAAAAGAAAATCTTTGACCAGTTTCCAATGGGGTGTTGTTTCACTGGTGAGTTCAATGCAGTATGAAGTCCTCCACCAGGGCTTTATGATCACTTTGGGAACAAATGCTCATCTTGGCAAACACGTACTTATGAATTACTTTCACAAAAAATTATCTTTCCAGGTTCTTTATCCTTAAAGAATTGATGGTTTTGAAAGCTTTAGACTCCATACAAAACACAATATCAATAGATGTCCAAAATTTCATGTATCAATAGGTATCTTATGTATGATATGAGCCCAAAAATGATAAAAACTGAGAGTTGGAAGCATCTGTTCATGTTTATAACTTTGTAATATATGTAAACTTAATTAAATAGTAAAAACAACTATAAGAAACTTCTCCGTGTCTTCCGTTGCTTAACTTTCAAGGTTTTCCAACTCAATGTGAAATAGAGGGGCCTCCTCCGATGTAAACCTCTCCGATGTAGGATCTACATCATCCAGGTCAACTGCTACATGATCCAAACCCACTATCATCATGAAACATTGAAAGAAGATACAAGGAAATTAATTAAGGTTTTGTTCTTGGTATCTGTCCATCCATCACTCATGATGGTGCATCTTGATTTTGTCCCTGATTAATGATCCTCAACAAGTATCATGTTGACATCATCGACGGATTCTAACAACAAATTTGTCCTAAGGCTCTCACATGAAGGGGCTTTCAACCTCAGACCTACAACAACCACTGCATCAATCATAGATTGATAGTCTGGGCTTCTGGCAGTGGAATGGAATGTCGTAATAGTACTAGAAATGAGCAATGGCCTTCCTTGCTTGCATATGGAGATTGTTTTTGCAACCTATGCCATACAAGCTAGGTTGGGAACCAAGTTGAGTGAGGAGAAAAAATTGTTTATATTTCCACCCCCATAGCTAAGATTTGTGGGAATGAGAGGAGTGTTGATATTATGGTAGTTGCGGGAGGTATTAACCTCCACGTGTAACCCTGACAAGAACAAAATATTCTGGGAAGCAAGAAGAAACCCTAAAGCTTTGGACATAACCCTAGAAGACAAGTCGACTAAAGGAAATATTTAATATTGAGTTTTGAGCCTCTAAAATGAGAAGTCGGCCCAGACAACTAAGGAGAAGCAGTATAAATACAGGACGCCAGATCTCGTTTGATACACACAGCTCATAACTGCAGAAATTTAATTGTGTGCAAGTTTGGAGAGTAGCTGCAACTACAACTACTACAACTTATATTTTCAGTTTTAGTCTTGGACACTCTCTTGGTTATGGTTTGGATTTTCTGCTTGGTATGCTAACTCTGGAGAGTGATACGCTACCTTGATTGGCTATTAGGCCTAGGGTTTGCTTCCAGAATTATTCTCTGTCAAGGTTAAGGTGCTCGGGGGTGGCTTCGGCCTATGGTTGGGTGACAATATTGCT
>SNQJ01S0003161.1:379584-418987 GCA_010110895.2 Picea sitchensis | reverse complement strand
GATCCTTCTAGAAGCGAAAGCTTCTATTAGGTCTTCTTACATTGGACTTATTCTTCCTTATTGCTAGGCCTTATTAATATTGACCTTTATTACATGGAAATATATTATTCTACCTACGTGAGGGGTTAGGTCCCTAACATGTCTGCCCCCTTAAAAACAGTCTTGTCTTCAAGGCTTGAGATGAGGAAATTGCTGTAGAATAGTAGCTGGTTCCCAAGTGGCATTTGTTGGAGTGGTATCTTTCCACTGGACTAACACTTCCTTGATGGTTCGCTGATGCAGATGACGCTCACGCTGGTCCAAAACTGCTTGTGGCTGTAAGCCAAATAGAACCTTCTTCATCCAACTCGGGAAGGTTGGTTTGAGTTTGGCACTTAGTTCCAATCACCTTCTTTAAGCAGGAAACATGAAAAACAGGATGGAGCTTAGAATTACTGGGCAAAGCTAACTGATATGCCACCTGTCCCACACGCTTGAGAACTGTATAAGGACCATAAAATTTTGGGCGCCAGTTTCTGACAATGGTCAGCCTTGAGGGAATTTTGTTTGTAAGGTTGTAGTCGAAGAAACACCTGATCCCCTTCTGCAAATTGATGTTCAGAGCGACCTTGATTTGCTTGTTGCTTCATGCGATTCTAGGCCATGACCAAATTCTCTTTGAGGCTACGGAGAATAGCCTCTCGAACTGTAAGCGTTTGATCAACTGCCTGGACCTTCGAGACACCTAGCAAATATGAGAGAACTAATGGTGGCTTTTGTCCATAGACCGCTTCAAAAGGAGTCATGCGGGTAGTTGTATGGTAAGAAGTGTTGTACCACCATTCAACTAGTGGTAACCATTGAGCCCACTGATTTTGCCTTTCCGATGCAAAACACCTCAAATATGTTTCCAAACACTTGTTGACCACTTCAGTTTGACCATCAGTCCGGGGATGATAGGCTGTGCTGAGATGCAATTAGGTGCCTTGGAGCTTGAACAGTTCTTGCCAAAAATTGCTGGTGAAAGTTGGGTCACGATCAAAAAACAATAGAATGCGACATGCCATGAAGCTTGAAGACTTGATCCATGAAAAGTTGAGCCACAATGGATGTTGTAAATGGGTGTTGAAGAGCACAGAAATGGGCATACTTGGAAAGACAATCAACTACCACCATGATGACTGATTTATTGCCCGATTTAGGTAAGCCTACAATAAAATCCATAGAGATATCCCGCCAAATAGCAGGTGGAATCGGAAGCGGTTGTAGTGTGCCAGGAGTTTTGACTGTTTCGCCCTTGTTGCGTTGACACACATCACATTTAGCCACAAAAATACGAACGTCTTGTTTCATACCATCCCAGAAAAAAGAACGTTTGACTCGGTCATAGGTTTTGGTAAACCCTGAATGCCTAGCTGTGGGTGTAGCATGAAGCTCAGAAAGTACCATGGATTTAAGTTTTGACTGTGTACTTAAATACAAACGGCCTTTGTATCGAAGCTCATCATTGAGCCAAGAGTACCTTGGGGAGACTGGAGAATTGGACTGCAATTGTTGTATCAGATGTGAACTTTTGGGATCTTGTAGCCATTCCTGACGAACAACTTGGAGTCAATCTGGTACAATGAAGGAGAGAGAAAAAAGGGACCCTTCATCTTCATATTTTTTGGAAAGTGCATCAACAACCACATTGTCTTTTCCTTTTTTGTAAATGATCTCATAATCATATCCCAAGAGCTTAGTCACCCATTTTTATTGCTCGGGGGAGGAAAGGCGTTGTTCCAGAAAATACTTGAGACTTTGATGATCTGTCTTAATTTGGAAACGTTTCCCCAATAGATACAGGCGTCAAAGATCCACAACATGTAAAATAGCCAACATTTCCTTGTGATAGATTGATTTGCCCAAATTTTACTCTGACAGTTGTTTGCTGGTAAAGGCCAAAGGCCGACCCTCTTGCATAAGCACGACGCCAATTCCTTTCTCGGAAGCATCACATTCCAGGACAAAGGTCTTTGTGAAATAAAAAAGGGTTAGGATTGGAGTGGTGCACATGGCCATCTTCAAGGTTTGAAAAGCCTGAGCAGCTGCTGGAGTCCAAGTGAAGAATTCTTTTTAAGGAGAGCAGTGAGAGGTGTCGCAATCTTTCCATAATTCTTAACAAACTTGCGATAATAACCTGTTAAACCCAGAAATTCACGCAAGATTTTGAGAGTCTTTGGGTGAGGCCAATCTTGCATAGCTTCAATTTTTTTAGGATCCACCCTGACACCGACCTTGCCAACAAGATGACCCAAGTACTCGACTTCCGAGGTATCAAAAGCACATTTAGATTGTTTGAGGAAAAGTTGGTGCCACGAGATTAGATGGAGAGTTTGATCCACATGGGAAAGATGAGATTGCCAAGTTTTACTATAGATGAGAATATCATCAAAGAAAACTAAGACAAAATGACAGAGAAAAGGATAGAAGACATGATTCATGAGGCTTTGGAAGGTGGAGGGTGCATTACACAAGCCAGAGGGCATGACCAAAAACTCATAGTGACCCTCATGAGTTCTAAAGGCAGTCTTGGGTATGTCAGCTTCTTGCATACGTATCTAGTGGTAGCCAGAACGCAGATCACGTTTAGTGAAGTACTGAGCACCACTCAGCTCATCCAAGAGATCATCAATGACAGGAATGGGGAACTTGTCCTTGATGGTGGACTTATTGAGGGCACGAAAGTCAGGACACATGCGCCAAGTACCTTCTTTCTTAAGTACCATGACCACAGGGGAAGAATAAGGGCTGGTATTGGGGCGGATAACACCCGCTTGGAGCAATTCTTGCACTATTTTCTCAATTTCATTCTTTTGGGCAAAGGGGTGGCGATAAGGGCGAACATTGGGAGGAAGAATGCCAGGAACAAGGGGAATGGAATGGATCATGAGCACCACGAGAAGGAGCACGACCTTGAGGGGTGGAAAAAACAGCTTGATGTTTAGAAAGGATAGCTTGGAGTTCAGGATGCACAGAGGGTGTCTCAACGACTTGAATAGAATGGAGTTGAGCAATGATACCGAAGTGGCCTTTCTTGAGGAGCTTTTCCATACGATGGGAACTAATGATCTCAGGAGAACCAGCGGTGAGACCTTGGAAATTATACTTTTGTCCTTCCTGTTGGAATTGCATGGTTAATTCCTTAAAATCCATAAGAATGGGACCCAAAGTGCGTAACCATTCAACACCTAGCACAATGTCACAACCTCCCATGTCAATGGCAAACATATGAGATTTCAGTTGGTAATGTCCAATTTGAAGACAAACATTTTCCCACCACCCACCACATTTCATGGACCCACCATTGGCTATCACGATTTGAAAATTATTGACAACACGAATATAGCAATTGGTTTCCTGGGCAAATGCGACGATGAATAAAATTGTGGGGGCTCCCATTGTCAACAAGGATGATGACCTTCCGATGCTTAATGTAGCTAATGAGCTTGAGTGTTTAGGGGTCTGAGAAGCCAGTGAGGACATGCAAGGAAATAAGTGGGTCAACTTCAGGTGGGTTAGCAGGCTTTTGGGTGGCATCGGGAAGGGAGAGTTCTTCAACAAGGGGAACTGTCACATCCTCTTCAGGAACATCTTCTGAGATGGCCATAAATAGTTTTTGTTCCTTACACTTGTGCCCCGGAAAATATTTTTCATCACAATTATAGCAAAGACCCTTCAGTTGGCGTTCAACCATTTTAGCCCTAGTTAGTTTCTGCCCCTTGAGGGGAGTAACAAGAGGGTTAGGATTAGCGGGTTGAGGGCGAGGAACAAAAGGGGATTTTTTGTTCTGGGAAAAAACAACTTGTTGGGCCTCTTTAGCACGTTGAGTAGCTTCCAACCAAGTGGGAGGGTGGGTCATGAGAACCTGGGATCGAATTTCATCCTTGAGACCACTGATAAAGCATTCATAGAAGAACGCATCTGACATGCCCTATGTTCGAAAAGCCAAATGCTCAAAAGCAGTGACAAAGTCTTCCATTGTGCCTGACTGTTTCAACTTTGTCAAACGACCTAGATAGTGGGTATCAGTATCAAAGCAGGCATAGAGCTCAGCAACAAACTGGGTCCAGGCAATATACCCCTAACGTGAATTTTTTCGCCATTGCCACCATTGCCAGCGTTCAGGATCTAGATAGAGGACACCATAGCGAAGTTTGGCCAACTCGTGAGTAATACCATGCAGAGAAAAATAATGCTCCATTTGAGTGACCCAACTTGTAGGATTGGAGCCATCAAATTTATTGACCTCTATGCGGGGAAGACGATGTTCACGATGAAAGGAGTTGGAGTGAAAATGTTGAGACTGAGAGGAATCAATAGCATTGGGTTGTGCTGATGAAGAAGGACCCGCAGGGCGGTTCAACAATTGATTGACAACAGTCTGGAGGGAGGCCAATTGGGTTGTGAGGTTGGCTTCCAAGTTGTCAATGAGGGAATTGGTGGAATCCATCTGAGATGTTCGATGGAGACATGGGCTTGATTGACGGAAGTTTGGAGATCTTGGTTGTGAGTGGTGGCCATTTGGAGAGGGGAAGTGCGGGTAAGGAAAAAAATGGGTGGGTGGGACCACACAAAAAAAGACTTAGAAGTGATAGGTACCATGACGATTAGTGCTTGAAGGGAAATATAATGGGATAGGCGACAAAATAGGGAAACTAGGAAGGGGTCGGGTCCACTGAAACAAAAAGGATTAAAAATGAAGGGTATGACCGCGATCAGGGAAAAAAGGGGAAGCCAATGGAATAGGTCCCAAATAAGTGTTATACTATAGCTTGAACAATACTGCAGTGACGAAATTCCGAAATGCTTAACAAGAAGAAATGTGTAGTAATTTTGCAACTAGAATGCAGAAGACAATGTAGCATGGCAATAGATCTTGTTGGTTCTATTTCTGTTTCCTTCCCACGGGTTAGGGTATTCAAGGGTTCTACAGACAAGGGTTTGCCCTGTGTTATAGCTCTCTGATATACGTGCGGGGTCCAACAGTAGTATTCAGCCCAATATCTCAGAGCACCAACTAAGGAGGCTAGACCGTACTCTTAGCCGTACTACCCGACTACCCAGGTACTAGAGAGTATCTTCTTGAGTGCTCTTCTCGGTGGCACTATAGCAGTCAGGCGGTCGATCGATTTATCTACGGAGGGCTTCAGGAGATCTAGGCCGATTTGTATACAGGTGCTATCTGATGCGTTACCACTTGAAGGGGTACCAACAGGGGTTACAAGGGTGGCCAACAGATGTGCGCTTAAGTACCACTTGTATTTTCTGCATGTATGAATCCTTGACCGCGGGTTTATGCGCATAGCTTAAAGACGTTGGAATACGTCTCTACCCTGAAAAAAAATTAACCCACAATTTTCTGCCGAGGAAGGTGCTCTGATACCACTTGTAATATTCCAGATATAAAAAGTATGCAGAACAGAAATAAATAGCTAGAAATGGCAGATGAACAACAATATAACCAGAACAACACCACAATAATACTAAAATGATAGCAAAATGACACCAGAAAGAGCACTTTGATTACTGAGAGCAATGTTCACTTGCCTCTTCGAGGGGGCAACCTCCAGTAGAGCAGAGCTCTATTACAATAATATCCAAGACAAAACTTCTCATACCCTCGACTACTATTTATACTAAATATGTCTATCAAAAGAACAATCTAGAGGAAGATCCTTCTAGAAGCGGAAGCTTCTATTAGGTCTTCTTACATTGGACTTATTCTTCCTTATTGCTAGGCCTTATTAATATTGACCTTTATTACATGGAAATATATTATTCTACCTATATGAGGGGTTAGGTCCCGAACATAATTTTTCGAACTGTTCTTCGGGCTTACAAACATTTAATTTGTTTGAGGGATTTAGAAAGAGCTAAATCATTGCTGGAAGTTAACTCTTTGAAATCTGATGACCAAAACTTTTCATTCCACTGTTTACACAGTGCATGAAATCTAGAGATGGCTTTGATAGGCAGTGTTGCCAAAATTTGAATGAACAGGTGTTCTGTTATCCTACTCCACACCTCTGCCATTTTCATTTCTCTGATCGTTTGCAGCTTGTTTCCACCTCGTCTTGTCACATTCATGGTATTGGAGGCACAATGGAATGTGAATTCAACAATTAAATGAACCTGAATATGATTGCTGTTAGCTTTAAATTGAGGGAAGTCAAAATGCTTTTTCCATCCCCCAGAATTTTCCTGTGTTACACAGATCCATCATAAAGATTTCCATCTATCCATTCCCGGGTTATATTTTGAAACTTCAATGAAATACTTACAATTTTTTACATCAGGAATTGGTCATCCAGTATTCTTGATAAATGATATGCTTCGGAGACCACTAATTTTTTATCTCCCCATATTTCATTTCCATTGCTTACATTTCTTGGAACATTCTCCCGAAGAGGATTATCTTCCCATATTTCATCTCTATTGCTTACCTTTATCGGAACATCCCCCCGAAGAATATTGTCTTCCCATATTTGATTTCCATTGCTATCCTTTTGAAGAAGAAGGACCATTAGATTCAGGTTTTGAGATTACGATAAGTCCAATTAACCTTTTCAATCACATCAAATCTCAAATCTCATGGCGATTTTTTCTTTTGCAAATCCAATTCCAAATTACAAAATTGAATTCCTTAGCTTCCCTTGGAATAACCCATACTAGAGATAATTGTTTTTTATGATATTACTTAACTTTTATCAAGTTCTTGAAACAATTCTGACCCACGTTCTTGTGGAAACATACAATGCAATGCACGGAATGACGTATTTAGGATATTATTTGAGAAGTCCCTGTCTTTACTTCCTGTTACTGTGTTCAACCTTGTTCCAGTAGATTACTCCTACCTGAGTTTCGTAGATTAAATTAGGGATGACCGATGTTTTCTGGTATCCAAACCTGCATCTGAATTATTTCTAAAAGTACGGATACAGTTTGAGATTGTTATAAATTCATCACTCTCATATGTTTAGAAGTTTGTTGGACTGCTAAATTTATTTTATGGTAGTTTTGTGACAGAACTGAATATGTTCTTTAACTATCTTGGTCGTTTATACTATTTACTATCATTATTATAGGGATTTTATTTAGTAAAAGAATATATCCAATTGCCAAAAAAACTCGTTTTTCCTTCATGGCATTTTTTGTTATTATTACGTTATTTTAAGTGATATATATAGTGGGTTCCGCCGAGAACCAAGAATAGATTCTAGTGCAAGTGGAAATAAGTAAGTAGTGTGGCAGACAGGTAAGGACAGAAAGCTAGCCCCAAGAAGAAGATATATTAAGGAGGTGGCTATATATATGTATTTTAGTATTTATGATTTAATTTTGACGTGACATGAAATGAAAGTTACTGTTGTGTCTGTTATGTCATTAAATCATCTCATTATGTACTAAAATGTAATATATGGTATCTTGTGAGTTTAGTGCAAAGATGGATGCAATTTAACAACGGATATAACAGTTGTTCATGAAGTATGGCTTTCCAACTATAATTATATATCCGAGCCACAACCTACACTATGACAATTTAACATCACACATTTTATCGACATATGTTTGTACCACAAGGGGCAATTGCTAGTTACTTTGCTTGGTTGGTTTCTTGGATTTGGTTCAACAATGCTAAAAATACAATGGTCTATCTCAATAAATATTCTTTTCATCTTATGTATTGCTGCTGCATTTATTTGGGACAGATTACATACAAACGTTGGCTTTGGTGGAGTAGATTTGGAATACTTGTGATGGCATTGCAAGTTGCAGGAGCAACTTATTTGGCTATTGTGCTTATTAAGAAAGCAATGAATGGACATAATTCATCTAGCTGCTATCCAGGTACTTTAATCTAAACTAATTTGATGTTTGATTTTGACTAGTTGCTTTCCTTTCCTTCTTTGGGGCAATGCTAAAATGAGCTAAACTATTGTCTCAAAAGATTGCCCTAAGAATTTTGTAAACTAATTCAATGTAGACTTGACATGAGTTTGGGAATTAATCTTACTTCTTCATTGTGACATGGTTAAGCGTTGATCCAGTTATTGATTATTATTATATTGAAGCTAGTTTGTTATGAAATGAGGATTAGGGCATGTAATGGAGAACTCAAAATGTCATTTGTAATTGATAATAACTCTAGATTGAATACACACCATGAGAAATGGTTCATAACTATAAGGTTATAGTAATGGAAGTCAAAAGTGTGCATAACATAATAACAACTCATTATAAAAGAAAGGTAAAATTTTGAGATTGAACGTAAACCATGATTAGTATCCTTGGCCACAAGGACTTATGTCAGGAGCGTTCTAAGTCAAAATCTAAGTGGATTCAGAATGAGAAAATTTGTTAGAATGTAGCATTCACTTTACAGTGATTGAACTACTTCTCGCTTCAACTCCAGGATGCCATGTGTGACTTGAGTTGGCA
Organism: Picea sitchensis; assembly: GCA_010110895.2. Lineage (NCBI taxonomy): Eukaryota > Viridiplantae > Streptophyta > Pinopsida > Pinales > Pinaceae > Picea > Picea sitchensis. The sequence goes on along the minus strand of SNQJ01S0003161.1, from coordinate 410,527 downwards.
TGAGACATTTTTTACATTTACCCACCCTGCACATCTCGCTAAGTCTTATGTTTTGGGTACATTTGACAAGCACAACTACCTATTAAAAGTTGCCTAATTACATATGCTAACCCTTGTTGATTGTGAAAGGTAGGAATTTGTTTATTGAGGAATGGTCAATGTTGCATTCTGTCTCCAGTATGTGGGGATGCGGAGATGTGAACCTAATATGTCTGGAGAGATCCCTCAAATTTTAGAGAACGACAAGTTGCGTTGGGGGTATACCCATACGGTGCCCTGCCCCAAATATAAAAAAATACTTTTTACATATTTAAAAATATAAAAATATTAGGATTTTTTTTGCAAAATGTGGGATTTTTTATTAGTGGCTAGCTTTGTAACATGATTCGTCCAAACCCCCCTCCGTGTCTTGTGTCTAGCAAATCCGACACGATTCGCTTTGACACGTGTCGAATTCGTTGGAGTGACGTGTCATGTGCATGTGACACATGCTTAATGTTAAAGTTTCTTGCTTAATCAGTTGTGTAATCTTGATTATATAACAGCAACATAATAAGGATCTTACTAAAAGAAACCGCAATCCTTGAGTACTGTTGGTACTATCACAGAAACCCTCAAGGGGAGAAAACCAAGCAAACTTCGGTGTATAGATTCAATAACCAAGTAGGTATACAAGAGATCTCACTTAAACCGAAGATCACCGGAAACCCTAACCCGGAAGCGGTAGCGCCACCATAGACAAGATAGTCCTTCCACCAGACAACCTTCACCTTCTTGAGATATATTCCTTGTAGGTAGCCACTTCTCCTTTTAGCTACGCCACTCATAGACTTGAGCACTTGATAGAGAGAGCTTGATGATTGTGTGTACAAATGAAGTGTTAGGCCTCTTATAATCTGGTTATTGCTCCCCGTAAGTAGGTCGGTGACCTATTCACTTCACCTTTCTAATTTACATTTTGTCTTGTTTTAAGGCACAATAGAGACAGACTTGTGAGCCTCAATATATTTATTTTATCTTTTGCTTTATCCACAAAGGGGATAAGAATATTCTTTCGCGGTGACACAATGTTTCGAAAAACGCTTAAAGCGTGCGGAGCACTACCTAAAACGTGCCCGCGAAATCGCTGACCGTGTCAGGTAGAAAGGCTGACCCAGCGGACCCTCAAAAAGCGATTTTTAGCAGTTTTTATCTCATTTTAACCGGGTTGGAACCTTGAAAGGTTAGAGAGTAGCAAAGGGCTTTGGTAGAGTGTGAGAAGGGATTCCAAGTGCCAAACAAGTGGGTTTGTCCACCATTCTTCAAGATACTTTCTATAGCATCAATCTAATAACTTTGCTACAATAGTCATGGCTCAATCATCAAGAGCTGGAAGAAGGCAAAAGAAAGGGAGGATTTTCCCACTAATGTCCTCCTCCATTTTCAATAGAATTGACTGATGTTCCATCACAACAGAAGTGGGGCTAAAGCAACAAAGTTAGGAGAATTTGAAAAATATGCTTTTTTAGCAAGGCAACAAACTCAAGATTTAAAGTATCCATTGTGGAAGTATTTCACAAGACATGAAGGGCCCAGGTACTAGTTAAAGGGGGGGAGGTAATACTCTTTGGACATGTAGTTTTGCAAAACTCAATTTACAACAGCACCCTACTTCGAGTAAAGGGCCATTTGTTGGGCATACCTTGTGGACTTGGAGCATGTCAAAGAGTGAGTGCATCCAAACAAAGAAAACTAGAAAGAGAGGCCAATGTTGGCCGAGAGTTGTGGCGTGACATCTGGGAAAACCAGAATGAGGATCCTCTTCCATTTCTTAGGAAATTATCCTAGCAAACTGCCCGTTTGGGGGTGGGGTGCAACCTGGCAGAAAGGGGCATGCAATGGGTCCAATGGAAAAGATATTTTAGCAAGAGAGGCAAGATGAGTTAGATCTTACCATTGGGTTTTTTTCTATCTCAACTTCATTTAATGTTGCACGGTCTGCTTTGTTTATTGAGATGTCTAGGATTAACTCAAAGGAGCTCCGGTGAGGTACATACCTCCCTAGTTGAGGAAGGCCAAAGAACCATTGTTGGTTAAGGCAAAGAAGCAGGTGGAGAAAATGCTAGACCCAATAAAGAAACTTGGCCCTCATTTGGTGTTAGTATTGTTTTAGATGGATGGACAGATGCATCACGCCATCCACTAATCAACTTCGTGGTGTCTTCCTTGAATGGACCAATTTTCTTGAAAGCGGTGGGTGCTCTTGGAAAATACAAGGATACACACTATATGGGTGAGTTGTTCATTAAAGTTATTGAAGAGGTAGGTGTTGATTCTTGTGTGCAAATTGTCTGTAATAATTTGCACTTTGTTTGCAAAGTTGTTGGTATGGTTGTGGAAGCTAAATCTCCACAAATATTTTGGACGCCTTGCATTGTTCATTCCTTGAATTTAGCACTTAAATCTATTGCTTCGGATGTGACATAGATCGGAAGTCATATTGAGGATGCACGCCATATCCACAATTTTGTACAAACCATACCAATGCCCTCACAATCTATAGAAGTACACACAACTATCATTATTGAAGGTTGCAGATACACAGTTTGCATCATCATTCATCTATGCTTAAAGAGGTTGAGGGAGGTCAAGGCAGCTCTTGGGTCCATGGTTATTTAAGAGTTTTGGTCTTTTAGGAGAAAGACAAATCAAACTTCTTCAAAAAGGTCCAAGAGATGCGATTAGATGATGCTTGGTGGGAAGTGGAATCTTTAATTAAGATCATGGAGCTATAATCTCTTTATTACGATTCCCAGAGACATAGACAAACCCGTAGGAGAGGTTTGTGAGCATTGGGATTCCATGGTTGATCCATAGGAACCATTATTTTCTGAGAATGAGTCCCCACGGGTATGGGACACTTAGGTGGTGATCTTTTCACACCACCATAGCCGAATATTCTTATCGGTGGGCTGGAATAAAGAGCTGCACCTTTGCATTGCTTGGCTCACTCATTGAATCCCAAATGCTACAACAATGGGTAACAGGTGGTGGGACTTCCATGGATTCACCTCACATGGATCGGGAGCTTTGAGAGGAGGAAGGAGGCATTTAGGCGGATATATCAGGATAGAGCGTCCTTTGGTGAGGTGGAGGCAGGCTTTATATTTTTCCATTGCTAGCAGGAGATTTTCTAGCTATGATGTGCTTTCGAGACAAGAGACTAAGAAGTCCCATGCTTGGTAGGCAATTCATGGGGCAACATGCCCTCCTCTACAATAGTTATCTATGAGGATCCTCTCTCGAGTTACTTCATCCTCTTGTTGTGAGAGGAATTTGAACAAACATGGGAATTTGTACAGTTTCAAGAAGAGCATGCTTGAGCGGTCCATGGAAAAGACAATGGTGTATGTGCACAACAACCTATGTCTTATTCACAGTGAGAGGGAGGAATTTGAAAGACAAAGATGTGGGATGTTTTTCCTGATGATATGGTTTTGGATGGCAATATTGAGTTGGCAGTAGCCAACATGGATCTTAATGACCGATTAACTAGATGCGATCACTTTTGAGGATGGTATTTTTCCTCACCAGAGTCATCCTCCCACTTGACTGAATCAATTCCATAGATTGGATTGGATGATCATGTGGAGCAGTCGGAGATTGGAGGAGAGGGCAGTGGCGACGACGTTGATTTTTATGATGATGAGTATGACATGGATCTAGATGACTAGTGACTACTGACTAGTGACCAGTGACGGTCTTGTGCTATGGGATTCTTCCATCGATTTATTATCTTGTTCTACACTTATTTGTATTTGCCATAGCATTCCACCTATAGTGAAAAGCTTGTGAACATGAACAACAACTTTGTAGCAGTGACTCAGGAGTCTGTATGTATGTAACACATTTGATTTTGATGACTTAATGACAGGAAAATTAGGTTTATGGTTTGAATTTCTTGTGTGTTTCAAATTTCAATGTTTGTCATTATGATTTTAATGTTTATCATGATTCATGATTTATGTTAGTACTAGTTGTATCATTGTATGATTGAATAATGAATTTATAATATGTATCATCATCATCATTCATTTAAAATTTAAATGTTTAATATTCAGTAATTTTGTGTGTAATTCATAATTTAATATATATATATATATATATATATATATATATATTTTTAATATATATATATATTAATGTCCTCATATATATATTTTTAATATATATATAATGTGTCCTCCGTGTCCTATTTCCAGGGGTCGCCGTGCCCGTGTCTGACACTCGTATTTCCGTGTCCTCCGTGTCCACGTGTTTGGTGACTTAGGTGGCTAGTGATTAATAACAAACAATGAATCACAAATAAATTGCATTTTCAAAGACACATTGAAATCCCCAAAGGGGTTAAAATTTAAATATCCACCAATGAGGAATTGGGGGTTTTCCATTAGTGACCAAGGTTCAATTCCCATGAGGGCATTGAGTCCTTTAGGTTGCCATGGGGGCACCCAAAGTTAGTGGTCAAACATGTCAGGCTTGCATTGCACTGCCCACACACAAATAAGTGGATTGAAGCCCACTCTCTTGTCATCCTTAAATTGGACACTAATTGTTTTGACTGCGGCCAAATTTTTTTGATTGGAAATGGGCTCTGAGTCAAATCTGCATGTGCAGCTAGGGTTTCTTCCCTAGCCACTGCGAGTCTGTGCTCAGCTGCTCAACATTGGATGGATCTGATCTATGGTGTCGCTTCCCTTGGATGGCAGCACTCCCCACGTCGTTCTACAGATCTCTTCCTCTGCTCAACTTGACCCTCCTTTCACCTCCCAAAGCCCCTTAGTGGTAGGGTCACGTACACTCTTTGGTGTCATTGGCGATGAGAGCAACATGCCCCACAAATCTGTTTCGATGTCTTTGGCTCCACTTTCCTTGTCTAGTTTGGGTGCTTCTCAGGCAAACACAATCACCCCATCCTTTAAGGAAGTGTTCACCTCTCCTATCTCGTCCAAGCAGCTTCCTCAGGGCTGTTCCCCCTCCTGCAGACCCATAGTGGAGAAGGCGACTTTTACTCCCTCCATTCTAGTGGACAAGGGCACTCTAATTTAGATGAAGTTTTAACAAGAGTAGGTCCTGATCTGCCGATTTAGCAGTTTATGACCAAGATTAACTGATCTTTGTGTGTGGATTTCCTAGTACTGGATGTCCTATTGGTCGGAGGAAGCATGCATATACCCTTGTGCTCAAGGTGTCTTTATAGTTGAATTCAACTTAGCGTGGATAGGGATTGCATCTTGCATTCGGGTTCATGGTTTTGGGGTAGGGATGGACTCTGCATGAAGGCATGGCACCCCTCCTATAACCCTTTTAGAGAATCCCTAACCTCCACTCCGATGTGGGTCTGAATCCCAAACCTCCTTGTGCATTTATGGTCCTTTCAATCTCTGCATACAATTGGAAATGGGCTTGTCAAATTACACTACAGATGTGAAGAAAAACAGAAATTGTGCATTACCACAAATTTGTGTAGAAATTGACTTCTCCCACAGTCTGTTGGAAAAAAACCAGCTGGAAGCTAAAGATTATGTATGGGTTCAAAAACTGGACTATAAATAGATTGCTTTTAGGTGTTCATCTTGCTTTGAAGTTCTGCCCAGTTGTTGATTCTGCCAGTGAAAAAAAAATAAATCTTGCTTTGAAGTTGGACATATAGTGGATTCCTGCTCCAAAAAGCAGGGAAAGATTGGACATATAGTGGACTCCTGCTCCAAAAAGTAGGGAAAGAAAGTTGACAAGAAAAGCAACACAAAAAGCCCCTTATGGTGAACTGGAGTGACAGAGCAACACCATGTTGTGAAAGTAGCTGCTCCCAAAGAAGGGGCTATTGAAGAGTTGACAAGAGCAAAGGACCCTGTTGTTCCTGATCAAGCAACTTCACCTCCGGAAGCAATTGTAAAGCTTAAGCAGTGGCTGGTTGAAGACCTCACGATTCTATAGGGTGAAGGAATGCAGCAGAGTATGATTTTGCTGTAGTCAAGTATGCACCAGGAAGGGAAGAATCTAAAGCCGATAGAAAGAGAAATGGAACATCTTTTGAACAGGGAAGATATCTTGTTAGTTCCATCTACTCATCCCACTCCTCCAAGTGTATGGGGAGGATGGGCTGCAGAGGTGGAGGTAGGACTGGCATCAATAAAAGAGCACCAAGGGAAGAAGCAGGTGCCAGGTGGGACAATGAGACCAAGGAAGAGGAAAGAGAACTAGAACCACAGAAGCCAGTCACTCCCCTCCAAGAACAACAAGGAGAATGGACAATAGTTACCAAGAAGATGACCTGCAACCCACAACTGGGGACTTCAAACTACTTGACTAGGCAACGCCACAGAAACTTGTTTTAATTATGCTATGCTTCTGTAACATTTTAGGCAACCGTTTTGTTTGAATCTATCCATGTAACCCAGGGAAAGAAAGAAAGTTAGGAGAAAAAGGAAGACTTTCTGCAGGAAGATCTCTTTTCCACTAATGGACGGAGGATCCCCCACAGTAGACAAAGTCATCCTGAAAACCATTGTCTACGTACTTCTTGGCTGTACTTGTACAGCCACTTTTTGACTCAGTATAAAATATCCATTTCTTTTTAAAAAAAACACATTGAAATTATTTTTAAAGCAAACAACGACATCCCATGGGCTTGAGAAATGGCCTCTCCAACAATTTGCAGGTGGATTTTAGTGTGTAATCATAAAAAAATTCACTGCTGTTATAGGTTTCCAGCCACTTTTCCAGTCAGAAATTGCCAAAAACAGACCGCTGTCACAAATTTTTGCCTACAAGAAAGTTAAAAATTAAACTTAAAATCCCTCTCCAATGTGTTCAGTGTTGAATCTAGTGAAAACTGCCAAAATTACTCTGCTATTATAATTTTTCAACCACCAAGTTTCCATTGACTATGTAGAACCAACAATCAATCTTCAAAATGATGGTTTGTTTTCGTTTAGGGTTTCTAGTAGAGTTTATGCTGTGTAAAAGCATTGGTGGGGCCTGTTAACCTCAACCGTCCGGTAAAAGGTAACTAGGGAAGGTGCGAATGTCACCTCGCATGATTCTTTTGTACTCAGGTCTAGCCTCAGGGTGAATCCCTAAGCAATCTAGAGACAAAATATAAACTTGGGAAACAAAATCCTTCCAAACTGCGAAAAAAACTTGCTGTTTTTTTCTTCGGAAATAACTCTCCTGGAAATTCCTGGGCACTTCCCTCCATTTCAAGGATGGTACCCAGTGTAAAGTGGGCAGTGTAGACTTAGTGCTCCTGACCCTGTGGGAATCAAACCGGAGAGCTGCACAGCGTGTTGGAATGTTGGCAACGTCCTTGAAACAGTGTTACCAATCGATTGAGCTAACCCTCGGGGCTTAAAATAACTTGCTGTTAGGTAAAAATCAGAAGTAAATTATCTGTGTGTAATAAATCTGGAAAGCAAGCTACAATGCTGAGTTACACTGAAATAATTAATTCTTCCCTGGAATCCATCAAATGTGCCTTAAATTCATCTCAAATCAGTGCTGTTAAAGCACAGATCTGCAGGAAAACAGCAAGCTTAAAGTCTGGAATATCTTTGACCACAGGGCTTGAATTCCGGGGTTGGAGTATAAAAACAATTAAGTGGTAGTAATTCCCAATGTCAGTTGATTCAGAAAATTCAAGTAAAGCACACACTTCAAAGATAAGTTACCAGGATTCGGATCCACCAGATTTTTGAAAAGCTGGGATCCGGAAACGGCTAGCCATATTTGTATGGGAAATCCTAGCCTCTTTAATCCAAAAGTTGTGTCTTTTCACAAAATTGAGCCTACTTTTTAATTTGCTCATTCGAATTACATAAGTACAAAATTTACATAGAATAACGCTAAAAAGGGTGACGTTAGACTCTCAATGAGGGACGTTGAGCTGGGAAACTGCAGTGCTAGGCCTCCAAAGGCCACATACCATGCCCACACTTGCCAAAATCCTCATCAAGCATCTCCCACATCATCCATCCATCATGCCCTAGCTATGAGGGTGACATCCAAGCCTCCAAGGATAATGTCCAAGTGTGGGAGGATGAGAACTGGTTTCTCAAGCCATGCCAGAGTGCCTCCAAAGGCAACGACCCCCTTTCTTCATTGTGCAATTGGTGATCACAAGCGTGGCCCAGACGTCTCTACATCCATTATTGGGCTCCAAAGCCCTCATGAAGGTCCGAACAAGTCATCTTCCCATGAATACATTTTCGCCGTGCAAGGTCCTGCAAAGACAAACTGATATGCTCTCCAAGGGTCCATAAGTCACAAGAATCATGCCAAGTAAGCCATGTCTAATAATCAAACCACCCGAACATGTGTATCAAACCCCCCTTTTCAAACTAAACAAAAGCTCAAAGACCTTATACAATTTGTCAAATTTAAGTGTGGGAGGGGTGTCAAGGCATCCTATTGGGCTAGTCAATCCCCAAGTCAAGGGTGTTTCCCAAGGGAAACCCATCTAAGTCATGTATGAGTATGAGGTGGAGTAGGGTAAAACTTCTAGGCATGGGGTTCATGACATACAAGGGTTCATATTGTCTCATTTATGGGTTTCTTTGTAGAGGGTGTGTTGCACCTTCTTTTTCAATGCAACCTTTTTCCAAGCACATTTATTGCCATTAATTAATTAAAGTCCAAAACAATTGGGTACTATAAGACATGGAAAGAAAAGAGTACCGCAATGTCACTTGAAGCTAGAGGTACACAGAGTGCCATATGCATGGAAAGAAAGGGACACCACATACGTGTACACACCTCAACAAGCGAGACATCTATATAATGTGAGTTTGTTCTTGCAGGTCTTTCATTTCTTTTAGGGGAAATGTTTCATCGTTCTCAAGACCTCTTGGGCGAGCATCTAGAAGGTTATGATTTGGCTTCTTTTGCCATCTACATTTCCCTCTAGGCCTTCAACCTCTTCTTCCCATGAAATGAGGTAAAATCCCTTCTTGGGTCAGTGCGCTCGAAAATCCCAAAAGATGAGGAAACAAAAGGGAAGAAATATGGAAAGTGATAAGTGTGATCGGGAATGGTATGATGACTCTTCAAGGAACCCCCCAGTAGCACCCTATTCTCGAGGGTGACCAACTTACTAGGATGGAATGACACCCACCAAGGTTAATTAAGGCAAAGAATATAATTTCCAAGCAAACGTTCTGTAATCAAGAAAGAATTCTTTGCAACATATCCAAATGCTTCAATTATTAGGGTGACACTTACCATTATACCAGACTTATTACCTAATGAAGCAAGACCTGCTGTCCTCTGGGGCCAGGCTGGTGCGATGGATGCTGTTCTGCTGCCCGTGATGTATGGTGGTGCATCAATCAATAGGAGGGGCCTTGCAGGGCTATGCTAGTCAATCCGTCTCTCAACACTCCATGTTTGCTACCTGTGGGCCTCAAGACATGATCTCCTTGGTTACTCCTAGACTGAGGGGGTAACAGACCTCATATGAGAAGATAGCAAGAGATCTGGAAGAAGATAGAGTGTATTAGGAAGAAAATGAGCAGATTTGCGAAAGAGACCAGCAAGATACCGGTAGGCCATACATACTGTACCACTTCTGTAGCTGTCGTTTCTCTATGCATAGCCCATACACCTTCAGATCTGGCCGTACACTATCTTCTGTGGATTGTTGGAGTGTGCTTTAGTGTTGAGAGGAGTGGAAGAGCAATTCACTGTCCAGGAAAGGAAGAAATAGAGCAGGCCAATACTACTGTAATTGTACCCTCTTTTACATAGTCCGTACACTTCTGTTTGAGGTGATTTTATTGACTGTACAGTGGCTGGTTGAAACAGGCTGCAGAGGTCACCTTGTAAGCTTTGATCAAAGGAATGAAAAGCTGAGTTGAAGGAGAAATCCCTGTGTATGTATGTGTTTCATTTTTGCTTTTGCTGTTTATTTTTCAGCTATTGCGTGATTGATGCTATGTTCAGAAATTTAATTTTCTTCTGTTAAATAAATTCTGTTTTGAGTTATTTAATGAGAGAACATCAGGACAATAATCACCTAGGGTTAGAAAAATTTACATTAACCACCCAAGTTCAAATCCATTTCACTAAGGAACCAAACTAACTGTTCTGTTATTAACTAATTGCCATCAACAGGCATGGCACTACAGATTTATGCAACCTAAATGCAACCATTCAAGTATTCATGAACCCATAAATCACACATGCAGGCTAACACAAGTAGTTGAAAGAACAAACTAGAAATTAATTGAACCATGACATAACCATAACGATTCAGTATTAAATACAACACAATTCACAGATATAATTAAGAACACTTATTGCACCTTGTTGCGACAGTTCTCTCTACAACAGAGGGAACCCAGAGCCGAGGCTATGAATCCACATGGGCACACTCTTCTAATTTTTGGCTCTAATTTCTCTTCTCACCACTCAATTTCCAGGTTAGTAGTCATCTACAACAATTCCCAATCCATATCCCTCTTCCCCATCAACTTGCACAACCCAAGGAATGTGATCCTTTTTTTTTCTCAACAACCCTCAATTTATCCCACTTCTCTCCATGTCTTCAAAACAGGCTGGCCAAGTAATCTCACTGCTAGGATTCTAGGGAATTATCAGCTATGGCGAATTTTCCTCAATCACAACCAATATAATTCCACACAGTCACAATTCTCTGTTAATTCATGGTTGTAGCTTTCATAGCTCGAATTTAGTATACACATTGTTCTCTCTAGGGTAATTGTCTCCAATTTGAAAAACAAAAGACAGTTTTGCACGGTGAATTCCCAAATTTTTGGAAGTTTGGCTCCCTGCTAATTGGACGTCAGTCTTCTTTGAACTCCCCTCTCCCCCCCGAACCTCCAAATTCGAACAACAAATAATCACCATAATAATTCTCTTGCATGCAAAGGTAAGCGCTTTAATTGCATATGGCATGAAGGGGTCACGTGCCCCTTGATGCACTAATTTCCCCCAAGTTTATTTAAACATAATTAGCTGGTAATTAGGGACATAATCAAGTTTTATAAGACTTTGGGTTAGCTCCCTTACTAAGGTCCTTTCTTTAGCCTACTTAGCCCCCTTGTCTTTCCCCTCTTGTGGAGTCATAGCCCCCCTTTCTTTCATCCTCCTCTTTTGCAGCCAATGATGTACTGTTTATAAACTTTAATGCTCGATTACAAATTACATTTGCCGGCTTCTAACCATTCATCATGTATATACACAAAATTAAACTGGGGTATTACCGTATTACACATTAGATTGAATTGACCGAGTCGAGGAATCTAAAGTTTACTTTCTCTTCCTGAATGACTTCAAAAATTGCTGCCATTTGATGTTTTAAATTAGTGGGTGTTTCCTGCAGTATTAAGCAACCTATTCCCCTTCTTTGTTTCAACTTTCAATCTTAGAATCCCACAATTCCTTGCTTAGGGGGTGAGGGGAAAAGGGAGTAGGGCCTTCTTTTGCATATAATGCTAAAACACTGAAAAAGTTGTAAACTGTGCCAAAAGGCAAAAAACTCCCCAATTTCTATCTTTGCCATGTGAGGTCTATTGGGTGTTATCTTTTTAGCTCGGGAGGTACTCCGCATGTGTGTCTTGTATGCGGAAGTTACCTTGTACCTACACTACTAGACACTTGACTTCATAATGGGTTTTTATAAAGTGGTTCTTTTATTAAAGTGACTTTTTAATGAAGTGTACCTTCTAATATTAAAGTGACTTTATTTCATAAAGTGCACTTATGTAATAAAGTGAAAATGTACTTTAATATTTTAAGTGATTTATTTTGGAGGGAATGAATCATGGCCCTTGATCTTGTAAAGGCAAGATTAGATCTTGGCCTTTGGATTTAGCGTTGGGGAAGGTGAAAAGACACTTTGGAGGGAAAAAGGTCATTTTCAGATTTTATAAAAGAATGCATTGGGTAGTGTGCAAGAGACATTGAGAGGAGGAGTTTGAGATATTTTCTGAGTAAGCTTGAGAGAGGAAAGAGGGCAGCAAGGAGGGCACATTTTCCAAGAGAGCTAGGGCACAAATCCCAAGGAGGAATTTCTGTTTGAGTGCTGGGTCATTTTTCTGCTGTTGGAGGCTGTACTGTATGGATCTGTACAGTCCATACAACAACAAGAAGAGGGCACATAAATGGAGGCAGGCTGGGCATGATTTTCGAGGCTGTTTTGAGCATTTTTCTTGCTACTGCTGGGCCATACAGAACAGTCTGTACAACAGACTGTTTGCACAGATTTCGAGGTGCATATTTTCTGGGTGGGTCATACAACAGTACGGACTTGGCACATAAATCGAGGCAGAGATTTTTGGGTGCTGTAAGTGGTTTTTCTCTTGGTTGGAAATGTGTTATTGCTGCTGATATGTACTTTCCTGAAGCTGAATAATAGAATCTCTCTCTCTCTCATTAGGTTTCCCCACATTGGGGTTTTCCCTGGCATTTGCCTAAATTTCTGAGTTATTCATGGTTGGATGAATGTTGTTCATTGTGTTTATTTCGCTGCATAATTACTTAGCAATGTGTATTTTTGCTTATGGTAGTTTCTGAATGTGGGTTTTAGACATTTTCTCTAGGTTGCTAAGTGTATGCCAGAATATTAGCTTGCTGAGTTTTGTCATTAAATTTCTACATGGTATTAGAGCTTGGGCTCTAAGTGACAATGAGCAGTGAGATTTTTGGGCAAGTTTGAAGGGGGAAAATATGTGATTGTTTTCCTTGAGCTGTGACAGAGAATATGGCTGCATGCATTAGATTTGAGGATTGGTTGGATGACATTTCCAACTATTTGCAGTGGAAGGTCCAGATGTCAGCTGTTCTCAAGGAGAACAAGATTTGGACCTATGTCAGTTCTGTTGTTATGGTTTCCACAACAGATCCTGTTGCTTTGGATTTGCATGAGGTCAAGGAGGCCAAGGCTCAGAGGATTATTCTGGATGGGGTGAAGGATCACCTTATCCCACACTTGGCTGAGAAGAAGACAACCAAAGAGATGTGGGATGCACTTAAGAACTTATTTCAGGCGAAGATTGAAAACCGGAAGATGGCCTTGAAGGCTATGCTACATGATACCAAGATGGGTAAGGAGGAGAGTGTTTCTTCTTATCTTAACCGGGTAGCTCAAGTGAAAGATGAGCTGGCTGTTGTTGGAGAGGTCATATCGGATTTAGAGTTGGTGAGGATAGCCTTGAAAGGCTTCACCAAAGAATGGGAAGTCTTCGTGAAGTGTGTGGTGGGTCGTGAGCATCTTCCAGATTGGAGCAGACTGTGGGATGATTTCACTCAGGAGGAGATCCGGGAAGGATCTCAGAGTAGTGGACAGAAGACAGATGGAGCTGATGAGAATGTTGCTCTTGTTGCAAAGAGTAAGAAGAAAGGAAGTTTCGGGAGGGACTTGAATAAAGTCAGATGTTATTGCTGTAACCAGTTGGGACACCTTTCTTCTCATTGTCCTGAGAGGAAGAAGAAGAAGAAGGAACCAAAGGGGCCTGAGACAGCGGCTACAACAACCATGGAGGACTTTGCTTCCAAGTATGACATGGAATTTTCTTTGGTTACCCTAGTTTCCAGTGTTGGTAGTGGAGGATTTGGAGGTGATATCAGATGGATCGTGGATAGTGGAGCTTCCTGCCACATGACGGGAATTTGGCGAATATTCCTAATTATCATAGAGATAGGTCCTGACCAACAAGTGGTAAATGAAGGTGGTATGGCGCGAGTTGTACGTGGAATTGGAAGGGTTAGATTTCGACTCGAGTATGGAGGATTCCGAGAGCTTGATGGAGTTCTCTTTGTTCCAGGGTTGAGGGTTAACTTGCTCTCAGTCTCAGCCTTGGAGGATGTAGGATATTGTACATTGTTCAAGAGGGAACATGTCTTTATCTACAGGGAGGGAGTGGACTCGGTGGAACTGTAGCTGATCGGTGATCGGGTGGACAGGTTGTATATGTTGCGAGGACAACCTTCAGGGTATGATTCAGCGTCCGATGAGGAGCATGAGGAGGCTCCTGAGATTGCGGTGGTACCAAGGATTCAATCTTGCATTCCGAGAGAAGAGAGCGAGTCTCTTCTGAGCACTGACAGGAGGCTCAACTGGTGTGGTCGAACCAATGCTCAGGGTGGAGNCGGGTGGACAGGTTGTATATGTTGCGAGGACAACCTTCAGGGTATGATTCAGTGTCCGATGAGGAGCATGAGGAGGCTCCTGAGATTGCGGTGGTACCAAGGATTCAATCTTGCATTCCGAGAGAAGAGAGCGAGTCTCTTCTGAGCACTGACAGGAGGCTCAACTGGTGTGGTCGAACCAATGCTCAGGGTGGAGTGGATTCTCCAAGGAGCTCAGGGTTTCGGGTAGCTGTCAGGAGAAGATCTTCTAGTTCGAGTTCTGTGCAGGTGTTGAGGATGGCTCCAGGTTCAGAGGGAGCTCCTTCTGAGCACAATGTGATGGAACCAGATGATAGTGATGGCAACGAGTACTTCCTTCGCTAAGAGGGAGTGTTAGCTGTTTAGCTCGGGAGGTACTTCACATGTGTGTCTTGTATGCGGAAGTTACCTTGTGCCTACACTACTAGACACTTGACTTTATAATGGGTTTTTATAAAGTGGTTCTTTTGTTAAAGTGACTTTTTAATGAAGTGTACCTTCTAATATTAAAGTGACTTTATTTCATAAAGTGCACTTATGTAATACAGTGAAAATGAACTTTAATATTTTAAGTGATTTATTTTGGAGGGAATCAATTATGGCCCTTGATCTTGTAAAGGCAAGATTAGATCTTGGCCTTTGGATTTAGGGTTGGGGAAGGTGAAAAGACACTTTGGAGGGAAAAAGGTCATTTTCAGATTTTATAAAAGAATGCATTGGGTAGTGTGCAAGACACATTGAGAGGAGTTTGAGAGATTTTCTCAGTAAGCTTGAGAGAGGAAAGAGAGCAGCAAGGAGGGCACATTTTCCAAGAGAGCTAGGGCACAAATCCCAAGGAGGAATTTTTGTTTGAGTGCTGGGTCATTTTTCTGCTGTTGGAGGACGTATTGTATGGATCCATACAGTCCGTACAACAAGAGGAAGAGGACACGGAAATCAAGGCAGACTGGCCACGGTTTTCGAGGCTATTTTGAGCATTTTTCTTGTTGCTGCTGGGCCGTACAGAATAGTCTGTACAGCAGACTGTTTGCATGGATTTCGAGGTGCAGATTTTCTGGGTGGGTTGTACAACAGTACGGACTTGGCATGGAAATCGAGGCAGAGATTTTTGGGACAGTTTTTGGGTGTTGTAAGTGGTTTTTCTCTTGGTTGGAAATGTGTTATTGCTGCTGATATGTACTTTCCTGAAGCTGAATAGTAGAATCTCTCTCTCTCGCTGGGTTTCCCCACATTGGGGTTTTCCCTGGGATTTGCCTAAATTTCTAAGTTATTCGTGGTTGGATGAATGTTGTTCATTGTGTTTCTTCCGCTGCATAATTACTTAGTAATGTGTATTTCTGCTTATGGTGATTTCTGAATGTGGGTTTTAGACATTTCAGAGTTCATGCAAGACAGTTATCTCTAGGTTGCTAAGTGTATGACAAAATATTAGCTTGCTGATTTTGTCATTAAAAATCTACATTGGGTTCGATTCCTTCACCAAACATCACGAAATAGGGGTCCCACTTCAACTTTTTATGTTAAAATTTAGTTTAATGAATGTTTAATATAAGTAAAGGTAGATGCCAACATCTGAAAATGGGGGTGCCACTTTAAGTTTGAAAGTTAAATACAATTTCATAGAGGAGGTTGATCGGACAACATGACCAGGGTGAAGGTGTTGTGGAAATTTCTGAAATGCTTCAATACCATGTGGAAATTTTGAATGGATAAATGTCCTTAATGCAGAACATAAATTTCACCTCTTAAGTATAGGTTTCCTAGATCTTAACCTTGTGAATTCAGCCTTAGGGTTGCCATGGAATATAATACAAAACAACGACGGAAGTGGACAATATTTCAATCCTTAACAACCTCAAACTTGTAGGCAATCCAAGGGAAAATATACCAAAGTGTTCTGATAAGTTTCAGCCCTCTAGGGAAATCTTGTAATGCAAAAACCAGATTTAAAAACTTTAATTTACAACAATAAATACAGGAGTAAAATAACCCTTATCTCTTTCAATTACAATGTTAAATCACTTAACATAGTTTCCCTTAAGTTATGTCAAATCAACAAGACATATATAGCTGGAAATTACAAACCACGAAGAACATAGATGGCTGAAAATCAAGTCTGTAATTTACACAAGTATTGGACAATTGAGAACTTCATTAATATGCATAAGATAAAGTTCATCTACACACCATAGCCTTATCACAAGGCTAGTACAATCCCACTAGCTCTCCAAAATCCTAGCTAGGGAAAACCAATAAAACCCTAGCTCAACCAAGGAGCTTCTACATTGCATAAATCACTCAAACAAGTCCTCCAAGGAAAGATGTCTCCTCTTTCTCTTCTTCACCAAATAAACTCTAGGGTTTCACCTCAAAACTCTAATCTAAATTCTCCAAGGGATGAAACCCCAACCTTAAACATCAAGATGCTCCAAGAAGATCAAGAAATCCTAGCGACTCCGAGAGAGAGAGTCCAAATACAATTGAAGACTTAAGAGAGAGATGGTGACTAGTGTGTTCCTCTTAGTCACATTTCTAATCAAAAGATGAACAAGAATGATGAGTACAACATGAATGATCATCACGAACGTGTTCTTCACAAGAGTAAACCTTAGTATCTCAAAAGCATCAAGCTCCAAACCTAGATGTCCTCTCGAGTCTTCATAACTCCTCCCACGGTTTCCTCATGAACCCTAGTGACTTCCTCCACGAAGACAAGTACAAAGAAAATAGTACAATGATGATGATAATGAAAGGACTCTCTCCTTCCTATATATATATATATATATATATATATGAGAGGTAAGGGAGACCATCAATACATGTGGGCCAATGCCCTTACAAGAAATCTACAATAATCACATGTAGGCTCACACATGTGGAAGGCTACACTCCAAGAGTACACATGCCAAGATCCAATTTCAAGTCATCCACATGCAATGCTCTAAATGCAAGGGTGCTCCATGAGGTGTCCAGTGCTCCTCCTACAAGCCTCCAAAGGATCCACCAATCCTGCTAAGCCATGCACTCTCTTGGGTCCACTCCCCCTGCATGAACATTGCCACATCTTGTGCGTCCCTGAGCTAACTCTAAGCCTCCATATAGAAATCCAAGCTACCCCATGCTATCTAGTGGTTTAATGCCCTCCTTTAAGATGCATAACGCTCCTACTCCTAAGTAGGGCGTTCTCCAAGCAAGCAAACGTCTCCATGTGGCCAGCATGAAGGACGTCCCCCAAGCTGTCTAGAGACATCTAATGCCCAAGGGAATAATACCAAGCAAGCACCCAACTGAGATCAAGCAATCATTGAGTATGCGATCTCCAATGTGCAATTCCATCAAGGACCATCTCCCATGTGCCAATCCAACACGGATCATTCAGGGGTTAAACATACACCATCTACCCCAAATCTCATGAAGCACCCCCAAACATGGTGTAAATACTTTTTGGAGTAATCCTAAAACTAATACTCCCTCTTTATAAGGAATGTGTTTACACTAACACCCGTTGACTCCCTTTGCAACTCCACTAAATCTTATACCACCTGCACATTTTTACCTACTACAGTCCTGGAACCAACCATTGTCTCCCGTAAAGAAATTGACATCCATGCTATCACAACATCTCGATCCTCCAAAGAATATTGATCACTTGTGAATCTGAAGGAACATAACTTTAGAATAAAAGCAACTTGTTGAACTCCAACACCCTCAAGTCATCATAATGGGCCAAAATCTTCGATAACCACATCATGAGCTATCCAGGACATCTTGTAAAGATAATCACATCTCCACACAAGACCAAGGCATGTGGATCATATTTATCAAAGTCACAATCATAGATGTTTCCACAAGTCAACTCCTCGATCCTGAAATACAAAGCGCGTGGTATAGGTAACAACCCATGCAAGGCTATCAGCAATGCATGAACATGAGAATCCCTCTCATGCACCTCAAATTCTCCATCAATTGAAACAACTTGAACTAGGTCAATTCCCTCATCCCGAGAGAATCCTTAAAGTAAGAGTAACATCATGGGCAACTCCCTCTGTCTTAAGAGAATCCATGAACCCCGCCCCTGTACTTTACAATGCTCCCATTCGTTACAATCTTCCATCAAGGCATCACACCTCTCCTCCTCAAGAGAAATGGAAGGCTCATAGATGGAAGAAACCATTGCAATATGACTAGCATATCTCCTAGGAGGTATACTCACCCTAATACACACTTGCAAACGTGAGCTAAGTTCTGCTCACTTAGTGTGTCCTTGGAGGCACAATGCCTAGGTTCAAAGCCCACGCTATCACTTTGATTTGAACCTCTTCCGTCTAGGCTTACTTCTAGGGAAGCCAAGGGGGGTAGACCCTAGTTACTAGATGAATTATTAGATGATTTCTAGGATTTAATTTTGGTTTATTAAAGGTGAGGGGAAGCTAGCCTATATGGCAAGCAACAATGCAAATGCAAATCTTTAAATGAAAGTCAAACCTTTCCCTAAGGTCAACTAAGACTAGTGCCTAAGGTTGGGCAATGGGGTCAATTAGATTATACAAGAATTAAATACAACTATACAAGATATAAACAATGCTAAGGAATTATTACAAAATGAAACAATTACAAAGTGAGATATGCAAATTGAGTATGGAAAGATAATGAACAAGATGAATTAGATAATTGCACAATAGATATAAGATGAAACTAAAGAATTGTTAGATTGTGAAACATTCAACTCACATCAATAAATGAAATATATCATACAATTATACAAAGAAGACTTATATTTTATACCAATTAGTTGAGATATCACAATGAAGATATTGCTTGAAATGTGAAATTGCTTGCAATGCCCAAATATATGAAAAAGTAAACTGCCTTTAAGTGTGATTGTCAAACTTGAAATGAATACTTGCTTGGAAAATAAATCAGACCACCATAAGATTGCTTGCAAAATGAAATTGAGATGTTATGTTGTGAAATTGCCTTAAAAAATGTATTGCAAGTGTTGTGAATGTAGTGTGTAGCTTAATTTTAATAGATTTTAGATGTCACTTTGATTAGGGGATCAAGTTTGATAGATTGAGTCCTAGACTGTGTGACTACCCCAAAACCATTATTATTCTGACCAAAAGGGAGTGTTGGGTGCTCAAGAAGTATGACAACAAGGCCTACCCTAGCTCCACAGGTCAAACCCAAAGAATCAAGGTATTCCACCCGGAGGACACCTAGTGCCGTGAGATCATCCCTGACCTAGCACCCTGAGATGCCTAATTACTACCTCCAACCTTTGCCCTTTCTTGTCACCTAGGATCCAACTAAATGGCAAGGGGAGAGAATACGGGGCAAACGTTGGGAACACAAATATTACTTGAGCAATGGTTTTAAATTAAAACAAGCCTTCCGTTATTGCAAGGAATGGCTAGGTGCCAGGCTCTTGCAATATGGGGCAAAATAAATGAATTGAAAAGTTTTATTAGTTTGCTTTAACAAATAATGAAATTAGTTTATTTCTTGTTTTACTAATTGAATGAAATTACAATCCCACAACTACGGTCATGTGGAGGCACTGTGCCTACCTTTTGACCAATGTGGGTATTAATTAAAGAATTAAAAATTAAATTTGCTTGAAAGAATGAAATAACTTGAAAGCAAAAGTACCTCAACTATGACACATGTGGAGGCACAATACCTACCTTTTGGGTCAAAGTGGGTACTTAAAAAAAATGAAAAATGCTTGGAAATAAAATGCAAACCACACAATGGCTCAAGTCGAGGTGCAATGCCTACCTTTTGGCCAAGTATGGGTGTAAAAGTAAAAAGCAAGAAAGGAAATCCTAACTATTACAATATCAGATTTTTATGTAAATTTACAAGAATGCCACCCAAAAGACTCTAAAGGGTGGCTTACAATTAATAGAATATGTAGGAGGGAAGTGGATTTGATATCCCAACTTAGAAATGCCCTTTGGAGGCCTTTGGGACTAAAACACTTGTATCAACTCTCCTTTGATGCTAAAAATCTGCATAAAATATGTCAAAGGATATTTTCTTATGTATGCTACAAAAACATGAAACTTGTTAAGTTTAGTTAGCCCAATGATACATAAACTTAAATGAAAGCTTGAGATTGATTTTGAAACTTTTAGAACCTATTCTATATCATAACAATATTTAGAAAAGAGAGAAAGGAGGAAGAGAAGCAAGGTTAGATAAATATTTGAAACTTTGGTAGACAAAAGGAGTTGACTTTCCATTCTAAAGCCTATCTTTCAATCCCTTAGTGAATCTCAAGTAAGCTTGCCTCTTGCCTCTTGCTACACAAAGAAAAATGGAGGTGAGAGCATCCAAAGAAGTTTGCAAAATACTTTCCAAACTTACTGTGAAACTACCACAAAATCAATAGCAATACTACTACCAATAACACCCAAGCAAAATACTTTGCTTGGGTCTCCAAGCATAAACTAGTGAAGCAAAATGCAAAAATAAATGGAAAGATATCACCTCACAAATAAGCAATGGAGACATCAAGAAGACTCCCAATGTACACCAAAGATTCTCCAAAGCTTCTTTTATTATCCACCAAAATGTCACTACAAATACTTGGTAGCAATATCTACACATGAGAGAGCATGAGAAAGAGAGAGAGAGGAGAGGAAGAAATTTGGCATAGTAGAGATGCTATGAGAAGAGATGGTAAAATGAGGAGGAGAGGCCTCAATTTATAGGAAAGGAGGAGGAGGGAGCCTACTTGGATGGACTCCAAGTGTCACCCATCCAAAGGAGGAGGGAGCCTACTTGGATGGACTCCAAGTGTCACCCATCCAAAGGAGGAGGGTGCACTTTAGCTTCATGAGAGCAAGTGGATGGATGAGGGGTGAGTTGGGAAGGGGGAAACCCCTTTCCCTATTATTTAAAAGTCAAGTGGGGTTAAGTGGGGAACTTTTGTAAAGTATTGGGGGTCCCCATGGCTTATTTTAATTTTTATGAGATATTGGGCAAAGAGGGGGGCGCCCCTCTTCTAAGAGGATGGTGAGTGTGGGTTGTGGGTTAGGCTAAGGGTTTTTTTCTAAGTTGGAAATTGTTTTCCTAACTTAGGGGAGGCTATTGGGACATTTCTCCCATACTCTCTCATGACTTTCATGACTATTACAAAATTCGACATTTTTAACTAAGCCAATTACATGCTGATTTTTGACTGACTTTGACTCCTCATGGACAAAGGCCTAGCTAAACTTGTCTGACTGAGCTGAAACTTGGTCCAAGGGTGTAGGGGGTCTCATTTCATTTCTTTTGAGCACAAATACCCCTATTAAAGCCCAATGACCTAGTTTTTACAATATTTATCAAAAATTAATTGATTAATTAATTAATTAAATTCCCAACTTTAGGAAATTTTAATTAATTAAAAAAAACCTATCTAGACTCGACGGAATTCTGCAAAACTTTTTGAGCTGTCTTACATGGTCATTTACGTCATTCCTAAACACTAGCTACTAGAGGATGACTTCATTAGAATGCCTTTCACCACTTTGGAGAATTTATTGTGGGAGTAGAAAACTCAAGGGAAATTAATAAGGCTGGTTAAGTCAAATTAATAACCCGAGGATAAAAAACACTCGGTTAAAGGGACTCTTTTAATGAATAAATCCTAAGGTAACCGACCTAACTATGATCCATGCAGACCTATTACATTATTATCCCACGCAGGGGAGCGGAAATTCCATTTACAACAAAATGGTGAAGGCCAAAACTGCCTTGTAGAACCAACAAGTCTTCAACTTGGTAGCACCATCAGGTGCATATCTTTATGATACATAGAGTTGACCCCCTAGTTGAATAGGTGGTCAACAAGCATCACACCTCTTCTCCTCAAGAGAAATGGAAGGCTCATAGATGGAAGAAACCATTGCAATATGATTAGCATATCTCCTAGGAGGTATACTCACCCTCATTGAAGATCTAGACACTTCTATATGCTCTTGAGTTTCCTACAATCTCTAAGTGAGCCATCTCGGCCTCCTATGTGTTGGGGTAGATGGTGAGGGCATATCCAACCCTATTCTCACCTCATCTTCCTCTGAATCTAATTCATCTTGAGTATTTGAATCAGTCTCTGGAACAACCTCCTGTCTTTCCTTAATCACTGAAGGAGAATCTTGTGAACTGGAAGACCTCATTTCCTCATCAAATATTGCATCTTTGCTGAGCACAATCTCTCGCTATGTTGGAATATTGATCCTGTAAGCTGCAGAAGTATCACTGTATCCATCAACACAAGATGCTATCATAGCATCCATAATAGGTTCTAAACTTGTCTTCATGGCATCCCGCCATGCATGCTCTGCATATGCCTCAAAGCTAGAAGGCTCTTCCAGCCTCTATCTGGAATGTGCAAATGCCATTGAATCGACAAGTAACATGACAAGGTCACCCTCTCTCACCTCTCTAGCCAAAGTCCTCAGACTATTTAGACTACAATCACAGATGGTGCACTACTGTCCTTCAAAAGCAACTACCTGCTGTACATTTGTCGTCCAAGACATTGAAAGAAGTTTCTTCTTCAACCCAAGAGAAAACAAAACATTATCCAACTCAAGAACATCACCTGAAGACATCTGAAAAGAAATGTAGCCAACTCCTCTCACAGTATAAATAGCATCATCACCAAGTCCCATTCTCATGCATCCCTCTTACTCTTGAATTATGCTGAATAAAGACTTGTGATATGCCATATTTCTGGATGCTCCATTGTCCACATACCATCCAATGCTAGACATAGTTTTAGAGGACAAGCAAGTGACTAAATCCATATCCATCCTATAAAATCTGTAATGTGAAGAAGATCCTCCACCTGCCAGAGGTGAAAAACACTAGCATCTACTGGAACAAATCAACCACCTGTCGCAGGTCCTTTTGAGTATCTCACTTGCTGAAAATAAAACCATACTAGTCAATAATTACATAGATCTACCACCTATCACCAACAATTGCTGGAACAAATCAGCCACTTATCACAGGTCCTCCTAGGCATCATATCTACTAAAAATAAATCCATAACAGCCATCAATATAGTAGATCCATCACCTCTCATCATGAGATAAACCCATCAAACCTCTCACAAGTGAAAGTGCTCATCTCAAGCAACCTAGGGTATCATACCCAACAACCTCAAACAAGGTCAAGCACCTCTTCTAGGTAATCTTCAGCTGAAATACAAGCTCCCTCCCCCCTTATACTTAGAGTGATCTCAGCGACAAAAGCTTTGATAGCATGTGGAAATTTCAAATGAAAAAATGATTTTAATGCCAATAAAAAATTTCACCTCTTGACTAGAGGTTTCCTAGATCTTAAGTTTGTGAATTCAGCCTTAAGGCTGCTATGAAATATAATACAAAACAGCAGCAAAAGTGGATAGCATTTCAATCCTTAACAACACCAAACTTCTAGGCAGTCCAAGAGAAAACATACCAAAGTGTTCTGATAAGTTTCAGCTCTTTAGGGCAATCTTATCATGCATGAACCAGATTTTGAAACTCTTATTTACACCAGTAAAACAGCTCTTATCCTCTTCAATTAGGATGTTAAATCACTTAACATATTTGCTCTTAACTCATGTCAAATCAACAAGACATATATAGCTGGAAATTACAAACAATGAATAACATAGATGGCTGAAAATCAAATTTGCAATTTACACAAGTCTTGGACCGCTGAAGACTTCATTAATATGTATAAGATGAAGTTCATGGACATATTGTTACCGCTCATATTGTGTGAGGCTTATATTATGTTTGAAAAGCTTGCCCAAGTAGGTTGCATTTGAAGCATATTGATCCCAAAGTTAATTTGTCGTTATGGATGCATTTATTAAATTTTGAGCTTGATTTCTTAAGCGGATTATTTCTTTGAATTCTTCAACACTTTGATTCCAGTTTAATACATTTCAACAATATAGAATCATAACTGAATAACAATAATCATGTAGATACGTAAGCATGCACATCAAGAACACATATACCCTGGGGAAACCTTTTAGAGGGAGAAAAACCCCAACAAACAATATTCCTTTGTTGTATTAATAATGTAAGATCACTTACAAATATCAACCATGAAAACTCTGCTCTTAAAGAGCTTGCCAAGTTGACTCTGACCTGACAGAGATCTAAGAGACCTTGCTGATATAGATGTATCCTAGTTGCTTTCAAACATTGAGATATATCAGCTCTGATATGGGTTGTTGATACTGCCTCTAATTGACTGATACGTGCCTCTAATTAGCACTGGAACAACTGCCTATGTATGCTGTCCTAGACAGCACTGTTTGCTGCCTCTATATGCTGATATACAACACTGATGTGCTGCCTCTGTATGCTGTCCTTTACAACACTGTTTGCTGCCTCTATATGCTGTCTTTACAGCACTGTTTGCTGCCTCTATCTCATTGATATGCGCTTCTAGCTTCACCCTTAACCTGCACACGAACTGTGTTGAAGAGAGGGTTCAACCTCTGCTTATAAAGGAGTGAGGAGGAGAAGTAGATGGCTCAAATTAGGAACTTGTTTGCATGCTTTAACATAACTCAGCTTCACACTTTAGTTCGAAATTCGAACTAGACTTGAGACTTCAGTTACAACTCACCCTTGACTTGGCATGCATGCGTACTAACTTAGCATGCACATGTCATGCATGCAACATGCGACAACTTGACAACAATGTCTTTGACTTAGACATGCAACTTTGACTTCTACATGTCTTTGACTTAGACATGCAACTTTGACTTTCACAACTTGACTCTCTATAAAGACAATTCAAATTTCTCTTCAGGATAATGTTATTGACTGCAAGCAACGCAGATAGGATCAATAGACATTTTATATTTATATTGCACATAATTTATATCATTTGCAATATTAGGAATATCGTTTGTTTCTAGCTCATAGGAATTTTATATTCAACCTAACTTTTGCTAGATGCCTTGACTTTTGCTCATGGCTCACAAGGCTTGACTAGGCTCACAAAGGTTGTACGTTCCCCGCGACTTTTGCACTAGTTTGTCTATGCTCACAGAGGTTGTACGTTCCCCCTGACTTTTGCACTAGACTGTCTATGCTCACAGAGGTTGTACGTTCCCCCTGAATTTTGCATTAGACTTACATAGCATCTTGTTCGTCCTGACTTTTCGTTTGACTCACAGAGGTTGTACGTTCCCCCTAGCTTTTGTCAATACCTCACAAGACTGGTTGATTCTCCAAATCTCCCTGGCTAGCCTCAGGGTGGCCCATATGGCCTATCATTGGAGAATGACTGTTGATGCTGCCAAATTTAACAACATTCACATCAGGGATAATCATATAGTTGTGCTTTTAATTTTTCATCACACATATCAAGGGCTTGCATTATGTTTTGGTTAAACACTTGCATGGATGTGGGGCTTATTACTTGTGTGTACTCTCCTAGACTTGCTTCCCTTGTGACAGTACATCTATTGACAACTTTGTGGGTGTTAAGGCATACTAGTGAGAGTAGTTCACTTGTACATTGGTTCATGTATTAGCCCTTGGAGCACTTTTTGGAGGTTATTCCATCTTGGTATCACCTATGTTTGAGCGCCTTGGATGGAGGAGGGTTATTGGCTTATTTTATGGATCCTTCATCATGTTTTATGGCATACCTATTGGAGCGCTCCTCATGTACACATGTTTCTAGATTGATTTAGCTCTCCCAAGGACTATATTTTGGATGATGTATCATGGTTTAAGCCTTGTTGGGTGGACGCCCTAGCACATGTGGATGCTCTTGGCATGTGGATTGCATAATGGTATGGTTGCCTACTAGTTTTGGTGGAGTGCTCCCTTGGTTTCCACTTTCGGCATATCTTTTGAGGCATGGTTGCTCTACTTGCACTTTTGACTAGGCCACCCCATCTTATTTTATAGATCTAGTAGTTATCTTTACTCCTATGCACATGGATCCACGTGTGTCACATTATTTGAGGTTCCTTCCACTATTTAGTTATCTTGGAGGATGAGTTATCATTACCTTGGAGAAGACACCCTAATTAAATTTGCTATTTTTGGCATACATTGGGTCTTCTGAGGTTATTGACTCCCTATTGAGTGGGAGCGCTTCACCTATGGAGGTTATCTTGCACACATTTTTTATACATTTTGGAGGGGTGTCCCATGTGGAGATGCTACACGTGGCTTTTTAAGGATGTTGTATGGTCTTACATCCTAAGACTAGGGAGACAACTAGCTTGTGGAGATGTGTCACATGGCCATCCTTTAGCTCTCATTTTATTATGCATATTTTGACTTGTCATTCGGAGTTGGTTACGAGATGTTAGTTCTTTATGTTTTCCTAGGAGAGATCTTGGATTAACAATTTGCATATTATTATCTTATTTTGGAGGGTTTTAAACCCTAATTCGACATAAGAAAGGCTTCCTCCCATTGTAATGGTTCTTGAAAGTGTGGTAAACTTTTGAGAGGTATTGTTGAAGATCTCATTGAAGGCTTTGGAAAGTAAAGGGCTTCATTCTTGTTGATGTGAGGCATATGTTTGGAATTTATCATGGCTGAATGTTAATACTGAAAACTACTCGCAAAGATTTGTTTCAAGGGCTATTTGTGAAGGGTACTTTACTCCAATAGAAGGAATTAGTTGTGGGCTTTCCTGTCTTAATCTCTTTGTTGTTTTATTTATGAATGTGTGAATATTGCATCTATCATCTTCTAGAATTGTTGCAGAATATTTTCTTCATAGTAAAGTGTACCCTAGTTAACAAGTATAAGAGGTGCACCTTTTAATGGGCCCTCCAAGGAAATTTCTGCATCAATTAACAGCAAATTAGGGCTGGCTGTAGCATGTTTTTGCAGCTCTGTTTTGCCCTGAGTTACTAGGAAACGGATCCGGATCTGGATATGGATCAACCAGATTTTTGAAAAGCCAGGATCCAGATACAACGGGGAAATGCCACATGAAAAATATAATAATATTTAAAAAAAACAAAAACAAAAAAAAACATATTCAAAGTTAAGAATCAAAACCTTTCATGAATCACAATATTAGAACTGAAATCATTAGATAATTTATAAATTTGAAGACTGAAATCATGATGCATCATGCCTCGTCCAAAAAGGATAATTGTAAATACAAGATTGAGTGTCTCAATGGTCACTCTATTGATATGATAATGTAGAGTAGGCCTAACTACATATCTTGAAATGGGTCTACATCCTCATCATATCAATATTTCAACTGTACGTTATGATCAACTGGTCATCTTCCTTAAAGTCTAAAGATTCCCAGCTAGGTATGATGGTAAATGAATGCTGTACACTGTTTGGCAACATGTTATAGTCTATGTATCATACTATTTTAAGAGGACCCTTCACGTAGAGTTGGATGGGATTGATCTAATTAAATTATTAATGACATAGCCATCTTGTGTACACAAAGAAAACTGAAAACTATGTATATACTATTATTTATATAATGTCTCAGACCTTTCCTAGAGGTTTCCTGCTCGCATCATTAGCAACTGAAAATTAAAACTTTAATGTCTCGGACCTTTCTTGCTAACATTATCATATGCTATACAACCTACAAGCTACATGTAATAAATAACTTATCTATATAGCTATTCAGAATACAAATTGATAATAAGTAATCTAAGTAAAAGGTCTAAATATAATATATGCTGCTTAGCGTTTCAAACAGGTGGCAAACATCCTTAATAAAACCTAAAACTCTAATGTTATTTGCTTGGGATTCAGTGTGTGAGGGCTAGCTGGTACAGGATCTGTTTTGGAAGCATGGGCTTCATTTTTGGGCCTGAAGGATCCTTTTACATGGTGGATCTGGGCAGATCCATATCCATATCCAGATCTGAAATGTGGATCCAGCCTCAAGCCCCCATGGATCCAGTAACATAGGTTTTGCTCTAATTACTCATAAAAATAACCCTCTATGTTTGGCATCTTGACCCTATATGCCCTAGATTGGTTTAGACATTAGTCTTTCCTTTCAACCACCTCTAAAAATACAAAAAATCATCTTTTAATTTTTGTTTGCATAATTCTGAAATATACTTCGACAAATATCATATATCAGATTTTCCTAAAACCCTTCCAAGTTATCGTCATAATTAGACTTAGTTGCCTTTAGGGATTCCCCCCTTGTTATCGGAGGATAGCCGGCCTAAATAGACTGAAGAGCCAATGAAGTGATAGTGGGTAGCCCTTTTCCATTACCCCTAGGGTCTCACTTGTGTCTAAGGCTTTGTCACTTAAAGTGAGGATTTTGGGTGGTAACACATACCATCGCCTTATCACAAGGCTAGTACAATCCACTAGCTCTCCAAAACCCTAGTTAGGGGAAACCAAGAAAACTCTAGCTCAACCATGGAGCTCCAACATGCATGAATCACTCTTAAGTCCTACAAGGCAAGACGATGACTCCTCTTCTTCTTCTTCACCAAATACATTCAAGGGTTTCACCTCCTATCCCTAATCTCAATTCTCTAAGGGATGAAACCCTAACCCTAGACATCAAGATGCTCCAAGAAGATCAAAAAACCCTAGCGACTCCAAGAGAGAGAGAGACCAAGAACAAATGAAGATATAAGAGAGAGAAGATGACTAGGGCGCTTCTCCTTTTTGTCACATCTCTATTCACAAGATGAATAAGAATGATGAGTACAACATGAATGATCATCACTAATGTCTTCTTCACAAGAGTAAACCCTTATGAACCCTAGTGACTTCCTTCAAAAGAAGACAAGTTCAAAGAAAAAAGTATAATGATGATGGTAATGAAATAAGACTCTCCTTCCTCTCTATATATGTGAGAAGTAAGGGAGGCCACCGGTATATATGTGGGCCAATGCCCTTACAACCAACCTACAACAATCACATGTAGGCTCACACATGTGGAGCGTTCCACTCCAAGAGTAGACATGCCAAGCTCCAAGGTGATGTTGTGCACAAGCAAGGCTCCAAATGCAAGGGCATGCTAGGAGTGTCCAATGCTCCTCTTACAATCTTCCAAAGGCTCCATCAATCCTCCTAAGTCATTTACTCCCTTGGGTCCACTCCCCTCGGATGAACATTGTCGTAACTCAGGCATCCTTGAGCCAACTCCAAGCCTCCATATAGGAATCCAAGCTACCCCATGTTGTCTAGGGCCCGATGCCCTTCTCCAAGATGCACAACGCTCCTCCTCTTAAGTAGGGCGTTCTCCAAGCAAGCGAACCTCTCCATGTGGCCATCATGAAGGATCTCCTTCAAGCTGTCAAGAGAACTCTAACACCCAAGGGAAGAATACCAAGCAAGCACCATACTGAGATCAAGCAACCATTGAGTAAGCTATCTCCAATGTGAGAATCCATCATAGACCATCTCCCATGTGCCAATCCATCACAGACCATCCATGGGATGAACATACACCATGTACCCCAAATCTCATGAAGCACACCCAAACAAAGTGTAAACACTTTTGGAGTAACCAAAAAGCTAATAGGTGTTACACTGGAAAACGAAGGGGGCTCTACTGGTTTAGACCCTGAACTCATTGGTTGACTGGTTTCACGCTGAACTGACCGGTTTGGTGGCTCAACTTGTTTGCCCCAAAAAACTGGTTCCAACTTCAAACTAGTCTGTTTGGTTTGAACTGACCAGTTTTGACTACAATGTTAAAATTTGTAACCCATTTTCTTTTCTTCCTAGCTTCAGTAACCTTAGCTGTGTTCTCCCTGCACACTTCATGTTGGAGTCAAGTCTTTATTAAGCTGATTGAATAATTTTTTCTTTGACCTCAAAGCCTCTGATATATCATGTAATGTGCTGATGGTGATGTCCAGTGATTCATCTTCATTGAGCCATATCCTGTTTGTAGATATATTAGTGAGGCCCAAGTCTTGATGAAAGAATGTTGTCTGTTGTTTGTTCTGCATCTCCTTGTTTGGTCACTTCCTTCATGCCCAGATTAAGGTATTTAATGTCATTCTGCCTCCTCTTCAATTTCCTCCTGAATGACTGCATCAACTTTCAGGAGTGATGTAGAGTTTGTATTGCCTCCTACAACATGAGTCCAGGAGTGATGTAGAGATTGTATTGCAGCCAATTCTTTTTCTTCTTTGATGGCAATGAATTCTTCTCGGAGGATGGCTATCTTATCTGAGTAGTTTTTAATTGTTTTTTTGATATTTAAATAGTCTAGTTCAACAAGGATTTTTCCAGTATATTTGTCGAAGCGGATTCTGTTCATATATGATATTTTTGCTGCTCATTGAAGATACTATTGATTGTTCACAACGTGGACTCATTAATCATGTACCATTAGGGAATGAATTATGACCACCCCAAACCCTGTAAAAAAAGCCCCTTTTTTATGTTTAGCACCAATTATGATCATTGCCACTCCATATCTGACACTAGCTTGCTTGTCACTCCACAAGCTGTAATAGTCCTGTTGACCGCCCATTTAGCAACGGTGGTCAACTCACGTGCCGTGAAGACGCATCACCAGATGCAAATTTGATGAGGACAGTTTTGGTTCTACTTGGGTATCTGATACCCCAGCACAAAATTTTGTAATCGAAATTTCCGCACCCCTGCGTGGGTTGATAATGTAATAACTCTGCATGGATCATAGTTAGGTCAGGCACCTTGGGTGTTTCCATTGGGGGAGTTCCTTTCACCGAGGGTTTTTTATCCTCAGGTTGTCGACCGGGCTTTAGGGTCTGGCCGACTTCCCTTGAGTTTTTCCCTCCTCACATGCA
>SNQJ01S0003161.1:341953-360973 GCA_010110895.2 Picea sitchensis | reverse complement strand
AAAGTGGTTAGCTTGTTTGATGTATTTTAGCATTCTTTACTTGTAAATCTTGTACTTAATTTTTGATTCAACTATTCTTTTGTATAACTTGTAATCATACTTGTAACGAATCACCCTAACATCTAGTTGACCCCTTGCCCAATCTTAGGCACTAGTCTTAGTTGCCCTAGGAAGAGGTCTTGCTTGACATACTAACCCTTGCATCTTAGGATTAGAATCCCCCCAAGCCTTAACAAATTAAAACTAACTCCTAGAACTTAACTCTAAAACTAATCTAGAAACTAGGGACTACCCCCCTTGGCTTCCCTAGGAATGAGCCTAGATGGAAGAGGTTCCGGTCAAAGTGACAACTTGGGCTGTGAACCTAGGCATTGTGCCTCCAATGACACACTAAGTGAGCCAGACTTAGCTCACGTTTGCAAGTGTGTATTAGGACGACAACACACCCCACACCTGGGGGAGCATGTCCCCATTTAACATTGGTTTAAAGTTGTGTTAGATACACTTGGGACAAAATGTCCTTTGGAAATCTGTTGGATCTAACATCAGTGATGTACTCTCCTACCATGCAAGACTACGAAAAAGAAGGTAATGAGTGTTGTAACTTGTTACACCAAGTTTTGGGAATGTGGGGACAAATCTCGAGGTCATGTGGAGATCACCCCAAATTTAAGGGGATGTCATAGGCACATCAAGGTCCCCAACTTAATACGAGAGTCCACCCCAAATATCAAATATATAGAATAATATAAAAAACAATAGAGATTTTTATTGTATAACTAATCACAAATTTATACACAACAACATCCATGATTTTGTTGTCAATTACATTGTTGAAATTGATATTCAAAATAGGAAGAAATTGGTATTCAAATTAGGAAAGTCAATCATCAACGTTCAAATCAAAATGAAGTACATTGTAAAATTATATAATCACATCTATGATAATTTACATAATAACAAGCCAAAACTGTCATAACAAAAAAAAAGAAATGGAAAAGGCTCAAGCCACTAGTCATGTTCTGTTAGCCACTTCTTGGTCCTTTGCATCTATGTTCTACATGACACTATCTAGTATCAACATCATTTAGGGGAATGTGAAGACAACTGGTGACTAGTTCAAGTCTAACTGCTCCTTTAACTTTTCCAATCAATGAAATGAGAAAAGATACATGGCTCTCCAAGTTTTCACCGAAAGAATGTTTGCTGCATTTGAAATGTTAATTTTCTGTAGCAACATAAGGTGTCCTTTGCACTTTGTTGGCCCTTGGTTATGTAGGGAAGCGAAGATTAAGGAAGAAAGGCGAAGTACGAACTGCGCGGAAGGCACATAAACCGAGGAGGGGTCGAAGTGGTAGAAAAGAAGGAGCGAAGTAAAGGAAAAGCTAGCCGTTGGAAGAGAAGATCAAGGAAGATAAAGCATCAAGGAAGACGGACCGTGGACAACTCAACAAGCGAAAGAAGACACCAAAGGATGCTTTGGAGCACCTCGCGGATAAGGAGGAATAGGCTGGCGGAGCCCTGAAAACACGTGTCAAGTGGACCTAGGGTTTTGACACCTAGACTTTGGTCTAAGGTTGTCCGAAGAAGTCATGTAATGTATAAATAAAGGTCTAGGAGAGTCGAGAGGGTTGCTCAATTATTGGTTGTTGTTCATTGTTGTTGCTATTACTGTTGTTGAGAGCTATATTGAGTCTGTATTCTGGATCTTTAGCTGGGTGCGAAGATCAACCCTGCAGCTGGGTGCGCAGGGAGGAAAGAGAAAGAGAGAAAGAGAGAAGATCTGCAGCTAAATGCACAGATAGAACTGTATGTTTTCATCTAATATATCAAGAAACACAGTTCTGTGGACGTAGCCCTAGGGAGAGGGTGAACCACATATATCTTATTGTCTTTATGGTTGATGCTATGTTATTTGTCATCTTATATACTGCTAATGCATTGTTGTGTTAGATCAGAGATATAACTCGCAAAGTAAGCTTAAGAGTGGTAGAGAATATCTAGATTGTTTTGCGTTGTGTTTTGGAATCACTTTGCATTTCCTCTGGTTGTAGACACCTGTGTCCTGCAACCCCCTATTGCTACGTTGGGTGAGACTGCATCTGCTTCGCAGGTGTTGCCGAAAGGGCCAATAGTTAGGGTTTGTTGGTGCGTTGTAAGAGTTGAACCTTGGGTCTGCCCCTGTGCCAACAAATGGATCCCTTGCTGGGACTGGGATCTTCTTGAGGGAATGTCAAGGTGGTTTCCATCGAAGACAGAGATTCAGAAGTGGATAGAAGAACAAGAGAAGGACTTCGCCGAAGCTCAGAACAAGAATCCTAGCATTAGTACAGAAGACTGGTTGGGAAGGTACATCTTTACCGACATACACGAGATTTTCTTTGGAGGAGTTCATAAGGAGTTATACGAGTGGTTAGCAAGATTAGCAGATACTCAGTTTGAGATCAGATCTAAACCACCCGTGGTTTGGACAACAACGCTGATCAAGAAAGTCAAGAGAGTCGATAACGCTGTGTCTAGGGTAGTGGATCTCTGGGTTGATAGCACTATTGGAGGATACATTACTGAGTTTGCTATTGACAGAGTAGAATCGTATAGTCAAGCAGAGAGGTATTTCTTTAAGGGACCTAGAGGGAAGTTTCTACACTTCTTGAAGCCAAAGATTAAAATGCTATTGCATGAGAAGAATATCCTAAAGATACAGTGAAGCTAATGTTCAAGAATTCAGACAGTGACAGTGACACAAAGGCTAGACTCACGCGCAGTGGGAGATCGTTCAAAGAGGTTCCTCTTGCAAACCTATTTAAGCAGAACTACGGAGACGAGGGATTCTATAGTGGAGAAGAAGCAAATCTAACAGACGAAGAGTATTCAGAGTCCGCAAGAACAAAAGAAGTAGAGGCTAAGGAACTTTGCCGGGGAGAACCAGAAACTTCAGGAACTGTGCCTACTATTGAAGTAAGTACCATTACTCCTCCTGTTGTTTTAGCCGCATTAAGTAACCAGAGTAACCAGAGTAGTCAGAGCAATCAAAATACTGTTACAAGCAACTTACTACATACTCAGTCGAGAAACCAAGGAAGATCTATGGTAGATGAAATGAGGTTACCCATCTTCAGAGGAGATGGATCTGAAGATCCTGATCAACATTGGTTCCTATGCGAAGCTGTATGGAGCATTAAGCAAGTCACCGACGAAGCTGTTAAGAGAGATCAGTTCAGTACTACCTTGGGGGATTGCGCATTGAGCTGGTATATGAAGTTTGCTTCAGGACTCGTACAACCTAAACTGCTGAATGACATTAAGACTGCTTTGAGTGCGGAGTTCAAGAAACCAATCAGAAGTCGGAGTCACAATGCATAACATAGTTGAAAGAAATCAAGCAGAAGGTAACTGAACCTGTTTGGGAATTCAATCAAAGGTTTAAGACCTTGACAGGTCATTTAATTTTTCAGATTCCAGATGAACAGAATAAAGAATGGTTCATCGTTGCCCTCCTGCCACACATTAGGGTTCCTCTGATGCAACATAAGGTCGCTTCGTAGGCTGAAGCACTGGAGATCGCCATGAAATTAGGAGTAGCCCCTGTAGGAGAATCCAATCCAGGTATGAGTCAGATCTTGAATCAGTTAACTAGTTTATCTTTACAGGTGGAAGATATGAAGAAAGATAAAGGAAAAGAGAATAGAGAAGATCTTTGGTGGATCAGATGTAAATCAGAAGGCCATGATAAAGAGCACTGTCCCCTATTTCATGAATACTTGGCCTCTGGAGCACCTAATCCCTTGAAACAGGCTATTGTACCCTGGTGCGAGGTATGTAGAACTAGACACCATCCTGGTGAATGTTATTATATGCAAAAGTATGTCCAGACACCTACCAATCTTTACTGCACATTCTGTAAATCTGTGGGGCATGATGAGAAGGATTGTAGGGCTTACGATCTTATGCATGAAAGATCAAGGGATACATATAGAATTCAAGAAGAAGCTCAACAAGAAGGAAATAATTCGCAGTTCAACTCCCCAGGAAGAGGAAATTTCAACCCTCGTGGTGGATTCAGAGGAAGAGGAGGAGGAGGAGGTATGGGTCGAGGGAGAGGTCAGATCATTTGCTATAACTGTGCATAGCCTGGACATTTGGCAAGGGATTGTTAGAACCTTTGTACTACTTGCAACTAATGTAATTCATTTGATCATGTCATCGAAGAATGTCCAGTGTTGTTAGGTAAACTCCAGGAGAGACGAGGAGGAAACCAACAAGTCCAATTAATATCAGCAGAATCTCGCGGTAAGGACCCCAGAGTCGCTGTCATTACTAGAAGAGGTGCTATTATAGGAGAAGATAGGGTGACTCCAGGAAAGACTACAAAAGGATCATGGATCAGAAGAGCTGCAAAGAAGGCACAATTGTTTGATCCAAGGAG
The DNA here is from genome assembly GCA_010110895.2 of Picea sitchensis. NCBI lineage: Eukaryota > Viridiplantae > Streptophyta > Pinopsida > Pinales > Pinaceae > Picea > Picea sitchensis. The sequence goes on along the minus strand of SNQJ01S0003161.1, from coordinate 356,547 downwards.
AGAGAGGCATACTTTCAAGGAAGCAAGGAAAAATTTTGTAGGAGAACAAGCTTCTTCTTCTAGGGCATAACTAGAAGTCAGGGAATGTGAAATGCCACCAACATTTGATCAGTCTGTCTTAGCTAAACAAGGAAAAGAGGTAAGCAAGCTCATGGATTTCTTATACACTTGTATCAATTTGATTAAAGATGAAAAAGATGTGCAAGAATTACAACACCTAGTAAGACAATATGAATTTGGAAGAATAGACCCTATGCTAAGTAGCGCTGTGAATCAAGTATCAAGGAAAAGAAGGACAAACAAGGAATTACATCTTAGCGCTCAGATTGGAAACTATGACGTGGACTATGTGGTCCTCTTATGACAAAGCAGACTTGGGCACTGATGGGAAAACCTAGATTGATTTACTCCCCTATCAAGCTCAGGATGGCTAATCAGCAGGTAGTGAGCCCCTTTGGAAGACTAGAGCATTTCCCTGTAGACATTGATAGGGTAAGGACGTTTGCAGACTTCGAAGTGATTGAGATTGTTGATGATAGCTGTCCTTATCTTGCGCTCTTAGGAATTGATTGGGCTTTCAACAATTCAACTGTTGTTGACCTAAAGAAGAGAAGAATGACATTCGAAGGTAATGGCCTTAAGGTCATTGCACCTCTGGACCTAGATGAAGGTCACAGATACACAAAACCCATTAGGGAAGAAAACCGCGCATATGAGCTAGAGAACATCTACAAACTGACAACAAGACAACAAGATTACATTAATCCTACAACAGATGGAAATCTCAGCTGGCGAAGTGAAAGTGCATGTTCATCAGATTTAGAGGAAGCATTGGAAAACTGGCAGAACAAAATGTATGAAGTCTCTACGCGGAGATGTGCCAGATTGACCAGAGCAATTCGCTGGATTGGCACAAAAGTAAGTAATCTTCCAACATTTGATGGCTTGAATCATTTAGGGACATTTCTAGTTGAATTTGAAAAAATTGTACTAGTAAAACAGAGGATGTTGGCACTGGATGAAGCCTTGAAAGCTACACTAGCTAGATGGTGGGGAACACACAAGAAGAACATCGTAGAATGGGTACAATGTCACACCTTACTAACAACGCGCTTTTCAGACCAAGCTGAAGGATGCAAAGTTCGTTACACAGGTCAGAGTTGTCCTAAGGACCATATGCGAAGTTGTGAGGAGGCCTGGAGCAACATTCCTAAAGACCAGTGGGTACATAAGTTCATTAACACATTGGACACTACACTTATCAACTGTTATCTTCAAGCAGAACTGCGCTTCGTCACTATAGATTGGTACGATATGACTCAGAACTTTATAGCTACCTTCTTATTTGAAAGTCAGTACCCTACAATAGTTCAGGCTTTATAAATCATAAGACAGAAGGTCTTTAAGGAGGCACCTAACCCCCCTCTTAGTCAAAAAAAAGATGAATGGACTGCGCCTCTTCAACAGTTACAGGAGTGCTACAATATTAATGCTGATGAGGATGATAACCCGAGGGATGTAAACATTTTAGAATCTGAAGGACAAAGAGACATAGAAGGGCCAGGGATTGAATTACCCTTTGTTGGACAACCCATTAAAATTAAGAAGGTTAATATTGGAATCGAGCAAACACCTAAGTTAACAAATGTTGGAGACTATTGGGATGATGTTACTATTAGCAAGATCACAGAGATATTGCATGAATATCAGGATTTGTTTCCAACCAAGTTCACAGACATGAAGGGCATTAAAGGTCCCATGGGAGAAATGAAGATCCGCTTGAGACCAGATGCAAGACCCATCAAGCAGAGACCCTACAGACTGAATCCCAAATATAAGCAGAAAGTTAAGATTGAACTAGATAGAGTGCTGGAAGCAGGAATCATAGAACAAGTCGAAGAATCTGAATGGATCAGCCCTATGGTGGTCCAAGATAAGAAGTCAGGAGAAATTAGAATTTGTGTAGATTTAAGCAAACTGAATGATGCATGCCTACATGACCCCTTTCCTACACCCTTTATTGATGAAGTTCTAGATAATGTAGGAGGATAGGAGGTCTACTCATTCACAGATGGATTTTCAGGTTATCACTAGATCAAAATTGCTAAGGAAGATCGACATAAGACCACATTTGCAACAGAATGGGGTTCTTTTCAGTACACTGTGATGCCTTTTGGCTTGAAGAATACACCAGCCATCTTTTTTAGGGTGGTGGTCGAAGCATTTAAGGACTTTTTACACAAGTTCTTGGAAGCATACTTTGATGATTGGACTGTTTTTAGCCTAATGAAAGATCATATTGAATGCTTGAGATTAATGTTAGATAAGTGTAGGCAATGTTAGATTGCCCTGAATCTGAAAAAGTGTATCTTCTTTTCACCCTTTGGAGTGTTGCTAGGGCATATTGTGTGTAAACAGGGATTGTTGGTAGATCCTTCCAAGATTGCTATCATTGTCGATCTACCCCCCCCCACTTTGGTTAGACAGCTGCGCACTGCACTGGGACACACTGGATACTATAGGAAGTTTATTAAGGGTTATGCACAGATAACAACACCTATGGAGAAGCTATTAAAGGAAGATAGTAAGTTCCAATGGACAAAAGAATGCCAGAAGAGCTTCGACACATCAGAGAAAAAAATGGTTACTGCGCCTATCTTGGTTTTTCCAGATTGGAGTAAGGAGTTCAATGTTCATGTCGATGCTTTGTCCATTGCATTAGGAGCAGTTTTAGTGCAACCAGGTGCAGGAGACATTGACCACCCCATAGCTTTTGCAAGCAGGAAGCTTTCTACAACTGAAAAGAACTATACTACGACTGAAAGAGAAGGCTTGGCTATGGTATATGCGCTGTAGAATTTTCGACACTATTTGCTGGGAGGACATTTTAAGATGTTCACTGATCATTCTGCATTGAAATACTTAGTCAACAAGCCAGTGTTGGGGGGAAGAATATGTAGATGGCTACTACTATTCCAGGAGTATGACTTTGAGATTGTGGTCAAGCCAGGAAGAATGAATAAAGGACCTGACCACTTATCCAGGTTAGAACATGGAGAAGAACCTACCAGTCTGGAGGATACACTACCAGATGCACAGCGGTTGGCCATCGAAAAAGTTGATGATGACTTTGTCGAGATAGTTCAGTTCCTGTCCACAGGAATGGCACCTCGCGAGTACACAGTCATTCAAAAGAAACAGTTGGTAGTCCGCACTGTTGACTTTCAACTTATAGCTGGACAATTATATAAGATAGGACCAAATGAGATCCTGAGGAGATGTGTTATGGAGGCAGAAAGACCATTAATTCTTGCAGAAGCACATGAAGGCATTGCAAGAGGACACTATGCAAGGAAAGCAACAACGCAGAAGATTCTCAGAGTTGGCCTCTGGTGGCCTACTTTACATAAGGATGCTAAGGAATACTATAGAGCTTGCGATGTGTGTCAAAGAGTAGGGAATCCTTCTAGAAGGGATGAAATGCCTTTGGCACTGCAATTAACACTACAAGTATTTGAGAAATGGGCTATTGACTTTGTGGGGCCTATCAACCCACCAGGAAAGCGCACCGAAGCTAGATACATTATCACGGCCACAGAGTATTTGACCAGATGGGCAGAAGCAAGAGCTGTTACGGACTGTAGTGCAGCTACAACTGCGCAGTTCATCTTTTAGGATATTATAAACAGATTTGGATGCCCGAAGATCCTCATGAGTGATCAAGGCACACACTTCATCAAAAAAACTATTGAAGCCTTGACTCAGGAGTTTGAAGTTCACCATCAGAAGAGCACACCATACCACCCATAGACGAATGGTACAGTCGAAGCTTTCAATAAGATCTTGGAGACAACGCTGACTAAGATTCGCAGTGTTAACAGAGATGATTGGGATCTGAGAATTCTGGCAGTGTTATGGGCTTACAAAACTACTTGCAAAAAGTCAACAACGCAGACCCCATTCAAGTTAGTTTACGGCTTGGAAGCAGTGGTACCTATGGAATATTTGGTTCCTAGTTTAAGAATTGCAACATTTACAGGTATGGATGACACAAGCGCTGTCCAAGATAGGCTCGAGCAGTTGCTGGAATTGGAGGAAGACAAGTTCATTGCATGATTTCATTAGCAGGTGCAAAAAGAACGAGAGAAAGCTGACCATGACAGACATATCAAGAGGAAAGCAATTAAGCAAGGAGATTTGGTACTGTTATATGACAACAAGTTCATGAAGCATCCAGGGAAGTTCAGGACACATTGGCTCAGACTATTTGAGGTTGCCTATGTTACAGAAGGAAGAGCTGCGCAGTTGAAAACTCTTAAGGGAGAATGGAAGGATGGGTTAGTGAATGGGAGCAGGTTGAAACTGTACTATGACAACCAACTGCGTGGTTAGTGAAGATCCACCATTTGAGATTATAACTTCTTTTGATATTGAACGGGAGGGTCTTGTATGGACTAGTAGGAGGGAATGTGGACTTCATCTTGACATGCCTCAGACGGTCAGATGAAGGAACCAAGACATTGGTTTCACGAGGAAACCTTGATATGTCTTGTGAGACATTGGTTCCATGAGGGAACCTCGATATGTCTTAGACATTGGTTCCATGAGGGAACCTCGATATGTCTTAGACATGTGTTCCACGAGGGAATCACGAGATGTCTAGTATGGACACAGTTCATGGGTGAAGCCCGAGGTTGGACACTTCAGGGTATTTGGGTGTCCAGTATACATTCATGTACCCAAGGAGAAAAGGACCAAGCTAGACCCTTCAGGAAGAAAGGGTACATTTGTGGGGTACAATGAGTCTTCGTAGGCATACCAGATCTACATCTTTGGTCAGAGACAGATTGAGGTGAGTACAACTGTTACCTTTGAGGAGGAGGCATCTTTCAAGAGATATAAAGGATCTCACTTGAAGATTGATAGTGAGAGACAAAAAGAGATGGTGCCTTCTCCCCCTCACCGTCCAACAGTTCAGAGGGAGACAATTGAGCCTATTGATCCAATTGATACCGTTGATCCTGTAGCTCCAGTTGATGTTCCCAAAGATATTGCAGTAGGTCGGAAGAGACCTACATGGGCTCGTCAAACTTTGCAGGAGGTAGAAGGATATGCAACTCCTCGTGGTACCTTCTGAGTGAGCAAGAGATCTTAGAGATATTCATGCTATGCCGCAACTATGAGCCACATCATTCATTTTGAGGCTTCCTGTTATGAGGAGGCAACTAGTCATCCAGTATGGAGAGGTGTCATGATGGAGGAGTATCAATACATCACGAAGAATGATGTGTGGGATATTGTTCCGAGACCTGAAGGGAAGTCTGTAGTGACTTCCAAATGGATTTACAAGATCAAACACACAGTTGACGAGAGCATTGAGAGCCACACAACGAGATTTGCTGCTAGAGGATTCTCTTAGGTGGAGGGAATAGATTATGAGGAGACATTTGCTTCTGTTGCTCGATACACTTCTATTCAGATGATTATTTCCCCTGCAACATCCATGGGTTAGAGAGTACATCAGATGGATGTAAAGACAACCTTTCTCAATGGAGAGATTGAGGAAGAAGTATACATCGAGCAACCATATGGTTTCATGATACATGAGGAGTCTCATGTGTGCAGGTTGAAGATGGCCTGTATGGACTCAAGCAACCACCTCGAGCTTGGTATGCAAGGATTGATGGACACTTGATGATTTTTGGGCTTCAACAAAAGTGTTGTCGATCCCAACTTGTACTACAAGACTGTTAATGGTGAGTCCCTGATTTTGGTCCTCTATGTTCATGATTTATTCCTCACCGGTACAAAGAGCCTTATTGTTGAATGCAAGTATGCGTTGGCTTCTAAGTTTGAGATGAAGGACCTTGGTATGATGCACTACTTCTTGGGACTAGAGGTGTGGTAGAGAACTGATGAGATCTTCGTGAGTCAGGAGAAGTACACAGTTGAGATATTGAAGAAGCTTGGGATGTTGAACTTGAAGCCTGTGGCTACACCAATGGTGACGAATCTGAAGAAACTAAGTGTGTCTTTTTCCGATTCTGATGAAATTGATTCGACTCAGTACAGACAACTGGTTGGACCATTGATGTATCTGGTTAGCACCACACCAAATATTTTCTATGCAGTGAGTGCACTTAGCCAGTTTATGAGTAAGGCGAGATAGACACACTAGATTGTTGCGAAGCATATGTTGAGATACCTGCGAGTTACAGTTGGACATGGTCTGAGATATACTTCCAGTATTGATATGATATGGAAATAATATATTGACTCTGATTGGGCATGGAGTGCAGTGGATAGAAAGAGCAACTTCCACATGTTTGCAGCTTCTTGAGACATTCTCCAGATCGTACTCCTCTGTGACTGAGTTGAGTTGATCTGTGATGACACTTATCAGAGAAGGGATAAGTGGGACACTTGTTCGAGAAGGGATAAGTGCGTTTGGGCTTATAGCCCAATGTCCCCTGTGGAGAGCACATGAGGACATGTCAAGGGAGTTGACCCTTGACGTCACTCACTATGGGAGTTGACCTTAGTGTATCTAGAGGGTGTAGCCTCTAGAAGTCCACATGGGAGTGCCATGTGTGACAAACATTCTCCAGATCGTACTCCTCTGTGAATTGAGTTGAGTTGATCTGTGAGGATGCTTATTCGAGAAGGGATAAGTGCATTTGGGCTTATAGCCCAATGTCCCCTGTGGAGAGCACATGAGGACATCTCAAGGGAGTTGACCCTTGACGTTACACACTATGGGAGTTGAACCTAGTGTTTCTAGAGGGTGCAACCTCTAGAAGTCGACATGGGAGTGCCATGTGTGACAAACCTTTTGCTACTATGGTGGTTGTGTACCACTGGGAGAGACTGCGTATCTCTAGACAATAGTTTTGTACTACTATGGAATGATACCTCCCTAGCTAAGAGGGAGTGTTGATGTTTCAACATCGGGCATAACTTCTCCTAGATTGGGCTGCAAACCAAGGGAGATAGGTTACATTTATCATAAAGGTGCACTTGTGGTAAATGGGCCCAGACGTAGTCCTTCCTTGATCATGACAAGGAATAATATGGACTCGAGGTGCTTGAAGTACTTTCCACGTGTCAGTTAACATCATGCTAACATTCACTCACATGTGTGTACTTGTGGTGAAAGATCCTAGTGTGGTCTTTGTCCTATTCATGGTGATTTGACAAGGAATGATAAAGACTCAAGATGCTATATGTTATTACATGTAGACCCAAAGTGAGCCTGATCTTAGAGAGAGTTAATTGGCTTAGAGGGGGAGACGTAGGAGTTTCTCCTTGGTTCAGGTGGGAGAGAGACGTCTCTCAAGATTGACAGACAAGTGTCATGAGTCTAGGGTGAAGTTTGTATACTTCAGAGACAAGCTTGGCATGATGCAGAATGTCTCCCTCGTTGAGAGGGAGTGTTGATGTTTGGACAACATCAGGAAGACATTCTCTTAGAATAATAATTAATAATATAATCATTGATTATTAAATATCATATATAATATGTAAATGATAATAATAAATAGTTATTGATTATTCAAGGGACGCATCCTTTCATGGATGGTCACCATATTTCCCTATATATGGAACACTCATCATTGTAATAATATATCGATTATATCTCATATGAAGAAAAACAACATCCTCTGGATTCTTGTCCCCCAATATCCTGTGAGGACTCCTATTTTGCAAATACATTGCTATGTTACATGCCTTTTCCCAGAGAAACGTGGGTAGACCCTGGTCATGAATCATAAACTTTGTAGAACTGATGATGGACCGGTTCTTTCTCTCCGCAACCCCATTCTGATGAGGGTTGTATGAGACTGTTAACTCCCTCTTGATCCATGTCTCCTTGCAAAAATCCTTGAAGTCATTGGAGATGTACTTGCCTCCATTATCTGACCTGAAGACCTTGATCTTATTCCTTGTCTAGTTCTCCACTTGGCCCTTGAACTCCCAAAACCGACTGAAGACCTCATCCTTGGTCTTCATCAAGAAGATATAGGTTTTCCTAGAAAATTCATCAATGAATGTCAAATTGTACGATGCTCCCTGCTCTGATGCTATTGACATCGGTCCACACACATCTAAATGAATAAGATCCAAGATCCCCTCGGACTTACTCTTGTTGCTTGGTAAAGCAACCTTGACATTCTTGCCAAGTGCACACCCTCGACATACGCCCTGTTGCTCAACACTGAAATCTGGAAGACTAGTGACAATCTTCCTTGGAATCGACAACGTCCTATAGTGTAGGTGTCCCATCCTCCTGTGCCATAGCTCACACAGGTTGTCACTGTCATGTACTAAGTCCTGGATAAGCTTCCCCTACAACCTGTATAAGTTGACCTCTCTAACCCCGATCCTCTTTGCTATGTCAGGGCTAGCTTCCTCTGGACGTATGAGTACTTTCCCTCTTTGAAAGATACGAGAAAAGCCTAGTCCTTCATAACTGAGACTGAGAGAAAGTTCTTCTTCAGTCTCGACACATATAGCACATCCTAGGCATCAAATGAACCTCTCGACTCAAGTTGGAACATGACTGTTCCCTCTCCCTTCACTGCATACTTGGCATCATCACCAAGGTCCACATGGATCCTTGAATCTATCTCCGCCAGAATGCTAAATAGCTTCCGTGCTTCTGTCATGTGACGAGATGCACCACTGTCCATGTACCATGCACTCTTGGCAACTTTTCTAGTGGAAAGGCAAGAAACTAGTGAGAAGTCACTCACGAACTTCACAACAAACTCATTCAACTGAGTCTTTGCAGATGTTGCTACCTGCTGCGATTTTCCTTTTCCATCTTCTCCGGACACTGATATGCATAATGTTCACTTTTGTGGCATGTGAAGCACTTGACCTTACTCAAGTCCTTCTTCCCTGGCTCTGAGGTTGACCGCTCACTGTTACCCTTATTATTGGAACCTTTTCCTTTGCCCTTTCTTGTCTGATTGGCAAGGGCCAGGTTCTCATCACTACCTCCCTGCTTGCTAGCTTTGGACTCCTTCTAAGTCTCTTCCTGGATGCAATCATCCGAAAGCATCTGCCAATCTAGAAGTTTCTCCTGAGCGCAGATCCCCTTGATAAATGGTTCCCAAGGCTTGGTGAACCCATTCAATGCCACATTAACAAGTTCTACATCATCCACTTTCTACCCAATGGCTTCAAGGTAATCATGTGTCTGGGTGATCCTCATGAAGTAGCTGGTAACATTATCAGATCTTGACATTTGGATGGACCTGAGCTTGTTTCTCAAGATCATCTTCCTGTTCAAGTTGTCACTTTGGAACACATCCACTAGAGCCTTGAACATATCTTTGGTCGAGTGCTTCTTTGCCACGTGAGGATCAAATGATCCTTCACGACATCCAAGATCACTCTCTGGGCTTTGATGTCCTTCTCGAGAGCGACCTTCTCTACTGCATTTGTCAGTGTAGGAACAACCTTCTCCACAATCTCCTAAAGGTCACGTTCCTTCAAAAGAAAAGTAACACTTGCTTTCCGGGACAAGAAGTTATAGATACTCCATCCAACAAGTCTTCAAACTTGAGACTAGTTGCTACCATTTCTAGATCTGATCAAACCGTCGTGGAATTAACCCTGCTGATTTATAGATCTGCAAAAATCTTCCGAAATCGACTTCCGCTCAGAGTTACAACTCTGATACCATGTTAATTTTCTAATCCCGACCCTAGATAAATTATTTCCTAGTGATTTCCTTGCTGAAATAAATAATTGCAGCTCACTAAATAAAATATACTTGCTGGAATAATTAACAGAAACAAATAGCGAAAGCAAAATGGAAACCAATTTCACAACGACACATGGACAACAAATTTTTGTCCTTCAAATCTGCTTTTCATTAAAATAATTTCCAAGCATACAAGGGCTCCCTTACCAGGAAAATAGCCCACAAAAGAAAAATACAATCACCAACAAACATGTCAAATCTTCCCTTGAGAAACCCTCTTCCTGCAAATCTTCCCTAGCCCTGTACGACCTGTTGTACCGTCACTCTTACATCCTGTATAGCCCCCTGTACGGTCTGTATGGCTTGTACAACTTGCAAAACAAGCCTGTAACTTGGTGTACAACCTATGTTTTGCTGTACGGTGGGTTTTAGTGGCCTGTACAATTGTCGTACTACTCAATTGAGGCTTTACGGCTGTTGCCGTGGCCTGTACAACCCTGTCGGCTGCCTGTATGGCCTGTACGACCTCCACAGAAAGTCAAGGAAGCCTTCGCCCTGTTGGTACGACTTCCTAAAGTCTCTTGGCTGATGTCCTTTGCCTCCATTGTGTTGGCATGCAGGGTGAAATTCCTTCTTCACTCAGTGAGTCACTAACTCCTTGCTTGTGTGTCTTCTCCTCTCACCTTGGCTACCTTTTATAATCTTGAGTTGAGCCCTAACCCTAATCTCCAAAGTGAAAAAAAATTGAGATTAGATCTCACCTCACTTGAGATCAATGGATAAGAATTAATTTAATTCACTAATGCCAAAACTTAGGCATTTCATTAAATTAACCTCTATTAATTGTAAAATGACATTTACTTTAATAATTAAATTATTAAAGTGAATTTCCAAAGTTCTAAGAGGTATTAACGACGATTTCCACATGTTAGATACAAACCAATGTGGAAATACTTGTTCGAGCTACAAACTTCAATAGACACTAAACTCTGCCTGAATAATGGGCTGTGGAACCGTCTGCTTGCAGCGAATGATGCGCATGAGAAGCAGGGCCTGGACTCTCTCCATCCTGGCCTAGTTTTTCTGCAACAAGCTTGGCCCCCAGATCTTGGAGCCATAGAGAATTGTGGGTCTGATATCACCTCCAAAGGCTCTTTTTTTTTGGATACGAGAGGAAGAGGCATAGAGAGCCATGGAAGAATTGTAACCAAAGATTGCCAAAATGAAACACTGAACACCCATTTGAAGTTGGTTTTCCCATTTGGGTTTCTAGGGTAAAATTTTTGATTATTGATGCTCTTACCTATGTTTAATGAGATGCTCTTAGTATTGTTAATGGGTTAGTATGATGAGTTTTGGATTTCATTTGATAACTCAAAATTGAAAAACGTCTTCTTCCTTATATGATATGGATTGCAACAACTACAAAATGTGCATAGTCCAATTCCCTTCTTAGTATAAGATCTATGGCTTTAGAAATTGTTTGTTGCAAATGTCCTCGAAGTTGATAAATCGATCTTTCATGGCCGTTGAAGTTTTTCTCTCACCTACAAGTCATCACTTCACTCCCTGAGCTAAATTTTATTTGTTGGCCATGTATTCACTCCCCACAGATCGAACTCACACCCTTGGCCATATTCTCATTGCTGGACGAATTCTTCCTTTGTTGGACTGTAATTTCATGCCCGGGGCGAATTGATTGCTCTCTAGGTTGTTTTAACTTTTTTCGTGTGGCGGTCGTACATGCATACATGGTCTATGTGAGCTACCTCTCTCTCCATCGACTGTGATTTTTCATTCCTTGGTCGATTTTACTTGTTGGTCGACTCATTACATAGCTTGGTCAACTTAATTGATTTCTTGGTTGATTTTCTTATTATATTGGGTCGACTGGACTTTGCTGGTCGAGTGATCTCTCACTTTGTAATATCCTTGATTCTACTGATCGGAATAGGTGACTAAACTGTCTAGAATCTGATGTTGAACTGATACAGTTTGGGTTTCTGGATGTGTTTATTAATTGGGTTTTAACATGCGTGGTGTTTTTGCATGTGTGTTTCAGGTAAAGAGTTGTTTAACAACATATGAATAAGCATGCAAATGAATAAGGACACCAAACACTGCAATAATATATTATGCGTTCTGAAACTGAGTACAATGCCGCATGCGGCTCAATAAAATAGATCACTCGGTTAGATCAAAGACAAAGGGATCTGAGCCAAAATACAAGAAATAAACAATAACAATGATACCCGGAAAGTAGAAGACTGCTGCTGGAAGGAGATGTGAGCTGTAAGATCTGCTGCAAGCTACGACAACTCGCACGACAACTGTTGCAAGACTGGGAAGTTCGCCTTGGTGGCTAAACTCCGTGGATCTGACTGGACATTGTCCCAAAGAGTGCACCTTGCCCTCACACACAATCTTGGTGACTGACAGCTTGATAGTCAGCCTTCGACGATCTGTATGGACCCCAGATGGATCCCCCCGGGGGAAATGAAACCCAACTGTTGCTGCAAATGTGCCCTAGAGATTCCATTGGTGGAGTCTTGCTGTAAGTGTCTCAAACTGAGTGTCCTAGACTCCTCTGAAATGGGTTGGAAGGACTTTCGCGGGTCTGATCTGATGATCGCTCGGGAATCCCAAATGCGTCCTTCCCAACTGCCGCACCCTCACTGGATGAGTAATTTGCCCAAGATGATTTCTCTGTCGGAATCTGACGAGAAACCAGGCAATATATGTGTCCTGCGGCACTCCTGCCCTCCTCTCAACTGGGTTGGAAGGAAATTACTGGATTCTCTGTGATTGGGACAAGTCAAATCACTATGTCTCCTTAGAAGTGTGCCCTCACCCTGAATAAGCGCGCCCTCACTGCTATAACCTGTATATGTGTTGATGAAGTACGATGGAAGGTCTGGATGATCTTCCTGGTGACTAGGGTGTGTCTCTCAACACCGAAATCAACCTCTGGGTGTCTTCCTCCTAGAATCCACAAAGCTATGGCTCGCATTAACCTGTGAAGTCGCCTCTCTCCTCAACTGTCAACTCAAAATATGCATAATGCTGAATTAGGTCGTTTTTCCTCATACACTCACCAAAATCCTAATTCGCCGTTGATTCTACTATTATCTCCTCACTTAAGCGCTTTCTCTATTTTTAGCTCAAAATCACTTAAAAGTGCTTTTCAGTCACTTTTAGCTAAATGTCACTTTCGAATTATAACCTCATCTGCTGAAGTGACCTCTAGTGACCCTGTTTACCCTTGTCTGGCCCTGGCTATAGTCTAATGGGGCTGTTTAGACTACTTAGCCCTCCTCTCTGCAGCTCCTACTCAGAATGGGACATTACACACTTGGTCGACTTTCTCCTTGGCTGGTCAACTTAATAGATTGGGTCGACTTCCACATAAGCATGGACGACCTTTGGATTGCAGCGGTCGCTGATGTGGGCACTTGTTCGGTTGTAACATGCATCAGTAGGAATCTCATATATTCCCATCCGAGGCTTTGAAGGATCTCTAACAAATACATATTTTCCTTCATTCAGTTTTAGATAAAGATCGTCAATTGATTTCACAATACCCCACATATAAGTGTTCAAATTAATTTGCATTACAAATTCCTTGGGATTGTATCCCTAAACACTCAAAATAGCATGGTTGAAGTGATCATGAGGGTGAATTCGAGACACATAACCTAGCTTCCTAACATCTGCATTTGCAAGAAGAGCTTGAGCTGTCCACTTTGCAAGTTTATTGGCATTATTCTTGAGCTTAGTTTCCAAAATAACACCTCTTTTCTTGAGCTCCTACTGAAGGAGAATGCTCATTTTGATGCTTGTCTTTTCATGGAATAGTAGCACTGGAAACTGCAATTTTGTGGTTCTTCTTGTAGTGAAAGGTTGTCCTCACGTTTCTTTAATGAATTGGATCATTACTTCATGTGAGGTGTTTTCTTCCATCATTGAAAGAAGTTGGTTGAAAAGAGCAAGAGCAGTGTGCATATTGCCTTTCTGGCAATTGAAGTACAGTCCACTGAGAATTGACTTTGAGCATTGGTATTGGCACCTTAGCAACAAAACCAAGTCTTGGAGTCAAGAAGCACATCCATTTGGTGTATGCCTGCCTGGTGTTTAACAACAGAGAGACATTCATTTTGTTTGTTGATGATCAACAGCAGAGAACCAACTCAGAGCCCTACTTATTATTGACACTGCTAACTAGTTGATGTGTGCAGGTTTTACTAGACAACAGTGGGCAGTTGATTGGCATGTTGTAGACCTTACAACCATTAGAAGAACAAAGAAGAACAAAGAACCTTGTACGGGGCAGAGGACAGAGGCCTAGTAGTCTTTCTGAAGGCAGAACAGTCTGTACAAGACTGAGACAGAGACAAGAAGTAAACTTTCGCAAAGGATCCGTGTTGGTAAAACGGGTGGGCTATAAGTCCCTTGTTTATGGATCAACCTATCTTATAGGCTTGCATATTGTGAAATTGTTGCAGATATATGCAAACATTTCTGAATTGCCAAAGTGGGCTTAGATGCATTTATGACTTGAAACCTGTTTGATAATACCGCTACAGTGCATAGGTTGTGGAAGACAAACATAACAGAATCGATGCAACACTTTTCCGTTTACACTTTCTTTTGACTTTTCATTTTTGACCTGTATTCCATGGGAAACGTTTCCCACTTTGGGAAAGGTTTCGGATTTCATAAATTGTCTGGGATTCAAATCTCAGACAATTCTATCATCAATGCAGGGTCCTGTTATCGCACGGTTTGTAGGAGAGGTCCAAGGGCTTGAGTCAGGGCTTGAAACCGGCGTAACGGGAGCTTCCCCACCCACTGTCACCTCGATGGGGGGCTCTTTCTATTTAGG
>SNQJ01S0003161.1:300548-332414 GCA_010110895.2 Picea sitchensis | reverse complement strand
GCCTTCTATTATGTTGAGTTAACCCTAAATCCAAAACCCTAGATCTCCTAAAGTGATCAACAACTGAGATCTAATCTCACTTTCACTTTAAATCTAATGGTGAGAATTTAAGTAACTCACTTAAGTTGCTAATGCCAACAAACTTAAGAATTTAACTTAATTAAACTCACATAAACTAAAACGTCATTCACTTTAATTATTAACACATAAAGTGAATTTCTTAAGGATCTGAGAGGCATTACGAATGATTTCCACATGCTAGACACCAAGCCTATGTGGAAGTACCTATCCAATGCTAAATACATCAACAAGAAAACTTCATCCTTGAAGCCGCAAGAACCACTGATGCTGGAGTTCAAACTTCTACCATGAATCAACAACAATTCATATCCTTCATCCAGTACTTGAAGGCCTCTGTCAATTATGAAGACTGGCAAACGGTTCCCTTGAGCAATCCGAATAATGTCGTACATACGACAGGGATCTGAGAAATAACAAGTAGAGGATGATGCAACAATAGTGTTGCAATACAGATCTAATCTTGGAATTCAGTTGGTAATATAAGATTTTCAAGGAAAGTCACTTTGATCCTTTGGAATTTGCCATGGATTTGTGAGGAAGTGACCAAAACTTTGTCATTTTATGCGGTGCTTACTTATTCTCTAATGAAATTGTTTGAACTTCAGTTTCATCGTCAACATTGTTGAAAATAGGTCTGTCTCAAAATCATCCCGAGTCATCTCTGCCATCTTCAATACTTTCCTTAATATGCGCTTGTACTTTATATAATGTAGTATCTATTTTGGTTAAAGTAGGTGGAATGTCTAGGAATTTTTCTATGGCCTTTTGCATTAATGCGAATAAGTCTTTCATTTTTTTTATATTTAATAATAATAACAAGAAGTGAAAGGAGCAGCATGGCTGCTTATTCCTTGCCTTAGGTGGTTGTGTTTGTGTATGTGCAAAGTTGTTGAATAGGAGCACTGTAATTGTGTGCAGAGTAGACTACATTTTTGGTTCTTTCACGTGTGGTAGATTCATTGCAAGCTAAGTTTTATATCTCACGTCCAAGGAGGAGTGATGATGTGGTAATAGTGTCTAACCTTCATGAAAATTGCATCTGCAGGGGGTATGCTGTCATAAATATGTCCATTGTTATGTTGTATAACTTTGAGAATAATAATGTCTAAAACACATAATCCCCTGATATTTAGATATATGTAATCTCTTGAAAGATTAATTTATAATGAAAGATTAAGGTAGCGACGCAGGAATACTGGGGACAATGGATGGACTTTCATTAACATGAGAGAGATCAAAATTGATTGGGTGGATACAAGGATAGGCATTGATTATCTGACTCAACACTTGTTCAGGCCCTCCACCCACGTCCACCAGTGTGTCTATGTCTTTGAATCCATCGTTAAAAGCCAAGTTATCACTCATCTTCTCCTTTGTGAGGGATGCCATGGCTGGATTGAAGATGTTGTTGAACTCTGGATCGCTAGTTGCGTTAGAACAGTAATCTCGTCCATCACCACCAGAATTCTAGAAATTGTCATTGCCATGAAGTACACACTCATGAAAATGGTCCCTCGTGGCCAAGTAAGTGGAGTGTTTGCAAGAGAGTGAGGGGAGTGAGGCTTAAGGAATTAATGTCCTTAGAGATGTAGTAGGTTTTACTGAGATTGGTAAGGGCGTATCTGGTATACACTGCTATGTTCATTCTGAGGGCAATCCCGTGCACCACCTTTGTTGGCTTGATTGCCACCTTTATTACCATGGTGGAAAGGCAAGTATGAATGTAGGAGAGGGCATGTGATGTGAATTGCTAGATGAGTGTGATGTGGACAATGAAGATCGTCTTACAAGGAATCAGAGTCATCCTTCAAGGCATGGAAAGGTTCACTGGCAAAACTTCCTGAACAAGTTTTGCATTGAATGCATATCAGTTTTTGAGATTGGCAGTGTACAAAAAAAATACGTTGCATGCTAATGGTTAATACAGTGAAAATGAGCTGCTACCTTGACTGCTTACATGATGCAGGGAATTAATTGAAGGAACTGCACATAATAAATGGTCCCATAAACTGTCATAATTTGCGCTTTAGATCATCATTATTAATATGTTGTAGATGCCATTGCTTTGTGCTATGGACTTACGGCTTCGCATGATGGATATTGGGCCTCATTTCTGAAGTTACTTATGCAGGAGGTATGTGTCATTCATCGAATTTTCATATTATTGCTCACTACAGTGCTGTCATAGAGATCAGGACCAAATTAGTCAAATTGCCTACATGAACTAATAACATACAATATAATTCATATTTTTTTAATTGAAAAACAATATTTTTAATCACAACAAATTTTAACATTAGGAGATTGATTTTTGGCATTGAGACTAATTGAAAGTCAAATTTGTTTTGATTGCAAAATGTTTACCATATTCTTGTGATAATAATAATAATAATAGTAATAATTAATAGGTCAATATATAAATTTAATATATTAAACTTATAAATAAATAAATATATTGATATTTTAATATGTGACTTAATATATAAAATAGTTTATAATAGTTTAAAATTACTTCTAAATAAAGGATAACATCCCACTTAAATCAATTTGGCTTGTTGGACATTTGTTAGGCTCCTTTGATGATGGAGGAAAGCAACTTTGAGAGGTCAAAGTTTCAAACTCCTTCCTCACACACACTCCCAAGTGTGTCTATACCTGCCCTATCCATATAGTTCTATGGTTAATGAAGGGTTCTGCTTTGTATCAACTAGAGAAGCTCTCTCTCATTCTTGTGCCAACTTCTGTAGAAAAATTCTAACACTGTAACCACTAGAAGCTTTGTTGGAACTCATCACAATTAGATTTAATCACCCTACAAGCATTGCCAACAAACACTATCAGACGCTGCACAATGTTTCCCATGACAAATGCTGTTTCTTTGCATTGGCATAATAGTTTAAAAGATAGAATGTTTGATTTAGTCATTGTATATAACCTAAATCATTTCTATGGGAATCTCGAGCTGGAAAATGGTTGAGAGAGCCATAGAGAAACAAAATAATAAAGAAAAATAAAATTGTATGTGGAAAGTGTGCTGATAGAATATGGAATTCATGTGCTGTATTTGTTAGGAGTCCTCCCTTTGGAAAAATTTAAAGTTGTGGCCATCCAATGTTTGGCCATTGCAACAGTTAAACATTCGTGCTTGAAGCAAATATCCAAATAATTTGGCCATTGTGACAATTAAACATTTGTGCCTGAAGGTAATATCTAAAGTCTAGACAATGAGATAGAATGATAGGTAAATTAAGTAAAAATACAAAAGTAACCTTACTACCAAAAAATAAAAAAGGAATATTCTTATTCCTTTCCGATAAAATAAAAAATGAATAAAACAAAAAAAGTATTACTTTTCTAATTCAAAGGGTAAAGTTATATTCCCCCCCCCTCCAGCCCAAAAAAAAGGGCTTTATTAAAGTGTCGAGGCCTATTAAAGAGAATAAGGTAATTTTTTAAAACATCCAAGTTTTAACTCAAGTGAAAGGGTACCATTTAAAAATCACAAGGAACATCATTGGTAAAAGAAAAACGGGAAGACTTCCTCACGGTTTAGAAAACATGTTTCCTCTTTATTAAAAATTAAAGGTACTATTCGAGGAAAATATATTATCATTGCTATTAATCCTTGTGGCATTGACAATTACATTAATGTTGAGTTGGCTAGTCAATGACAAATTCTCGAGGCAATTATAATTGAAAAGCTAATTTTTGATGGAAAAAATATGAAATCAAGAATCTACAACTGATGATCAACAATGATGTTATCAAAGCCCATTAAAAGGCTATGTTGGAAAATGTTGACATAATTTTATGTTCTCCATGGATGGAAACATTGAATACATTTGCTTTGAACCTGAAGAAGAAATATTGGATTTTTTCCCACAATAAAAGAAGATAACATTGCATGAGATTATACTGAAGTCATGCACATAAGCTACCTCATTTGGAGATACAGGTGATGTGCTAGATGACATCATTCAAAACAATCATAATCACAACATAAGGAGCAAGATCACAAGGAAAAGTTGTAAAATTTTGACAAAGTTCTGTTAGGGAAGGATAAAGAAATTTCTTGTCTAAAACATCAAAATGACACCTTGCTCATATAAGTTAAACAATTAAAACAACCCAAAAGAATGTTTTTGAAAATTGAAGTGTAAGTTGTCAATAAAGAAATGTGTACAAACCAGTCAATTTGAAAATCCAATTGTTTCTATTGAATAAATTTTATCTAACAAATTGATAGACGTATCTGATGAAGACATAAATTCATAATTTAAGAGTAATCAAGAGTATCCCAAAGTGGATCAAGAAGAAGATTTTTTTTGTAAAACCTTATCATCATCCGAATCACAAGAGTTGTCGTATTAATTAATCAACTCAACAATTTTGACATTACTCTGAACAAAGACAACATTCCTATTGACATCCAAAAGAATAACAATTTCAATAGGACTTCTTTTTGATGATACACTTGGAGTCATAATCAGAGAGGTTTCATTGGAAAGTCTCATCAACAAACAATTCCAATAAAATTCAACCTAGGTTGGATTGATGCTTCTAGAATGCCTCAATAGTACATACTACTTGGATTTTGACAACCTTTAATTTCATTTCATCATTTCCTTCGAGTACGAAGCCTCACTAGATGAGAGGGTATGTAATGTGCCAAATTTATATGAATTATATCAATAATTATGGTGAAGGGTCATGTTCTTTCACATAGTCTTGTCTCTTAGTGTAGCTGTGTCTCTTAGGCACTATATAATCCATATAATCCAAAAGGGTAATAACAATATCATTGATATGAAGATGATGAATACAAAGTACACCATATATGGTATCTATAGTGGTGTAGGGGTATGGTCACAATGATGAGTTGTGTCATTTAGTAATTGGGCTACTTAGGATAATTAATTATATATTGTTGGGATTCACAATAGAGAGGGATTGAATGGAACCAAATGACAAACTCAAACTTTGCAATAAAGAAAAGATAAAAGAACAGTAGTGCACTAGTGCACTAAAGAGGGAAGTGTAATCATCCACAATGGTGCACTATAGATAAATAGAACCTAAGAACAAGAGATTGCTATATTTTATAGCGGCCATTAGGTAAATAACTTTTATAAAGAATGATTACAAGATATGAAATATTACAAATGAGAGGTGTATATATACACAGCTCAAGAGTAGGGTGCTTTCCCTAGTATGGGTTTTGGTTACATTGACTAGGTTGGCCTTAACTAAACCTAAAGGTTAGCCAACTTAATTTAAGGTTAGCCATTGTGGAAATATAAAATAGAGTGGGTTAATAAATACCCAATTATCGAGAATGTGATGAGGGGAGAGGGAGAGCGCATGGGTGCAAGAGGTTGTACGAATGATTTGCTACAGGTAGAAGGTATAGATGTGGGCCGTGAGGGTTCACGTTGTAGGGATTAGACTAGTCACATGGAACATGGGTCTCAAGGAAGCAAAGAGGAGTTGGGTTTTGATAGAGAATCAAGATAGACCACGGGTAAGTGCTACAAATATAGGGAATGCGTACTAGCACCGAAGAAAGTCATGAGATTACTTCCCTTAGGAGTATATTTCCATTAAGTGTACGGATAATAGTGAATATGTATGTGTCGTGGTGAGATCGCTTAATGCTCAGTTACTAGGATTGGGGATTTGAGTTTCAGTAAGGTCAAAGAGGATTGGTCTCCTTTTCCTTCAATGGGGAATGTAGTTTCAATATAGGAGTTTGTGGTGGGTTTGAGATTGGATTTAGAGACATCTATGATTGAGGAAGACATTGGGCTGTGCATGGGTATGACTACTGTGGTTGAGCAACTCAATATTGAAGGGGTTACTCCTTGTCACAAGGTTTCAGGTTTGAACCCACTCTTGGAGGGGCTTTAGTGAATTCTTTGGCATTTGGGGCCCAAAGTTCAGATTTGGTGCTGGAGGAGAATGAAGGGCCTATATCAGATAAGCCTATTTATTCTCTTGTATATCTGAAAGGCGAGGGTCCATATATCAAGTTGCCCCACATGTTCTTGCAAATAATGTTAAGATGCTTGCTTAATGTTATTTGGTGGACAACAAGGAATATTTTGAGGGGTGCTAGAATTTGGAAATTTGAAGTGTGATTTTGTTTTCTTTGAGAAGAATGTTGGATGAGGAAGCCTTCAACAAATGATGTATTATGAACTGGGAATCGAAGGGAATATTCCTGAATTCATATTGGGGTTTGGGGTCAAAGTATGTGTGCATGTTGTTTATCTATTACAACAACATTGCATGTGTTGTAGTTTGGTACATGGAACATTGTTTTCTCTCTTGCCAATGTTCAGTCCCAGTGGGTAGATTTCAACCTAGAGGATCGTAGTTAGGCTCATTACTCTATTTGGTTGGAATTTCCCACTCTACTTGTGGACATGCATCCGTTTGTTGATTTGTTTGCTTGGAGGTTTGGAAAGGTTCTTATACCTGATGGTTGGTTTAACTCCTTCCATGCTATTCCAAGGGTGTGTTCCACCTTTCATTTCTGTGTGCACTGTGGATGGAGTTCAACAGTAGGTTTGATACTTGAAATTCATTGAATGCATGTTTTGCTTGCCAAGCTTAGGATTATCTTATTTGGGATTTCCCTCATTGAAAACCTAAGCTAGGGGGGGGCTTTAGTGGGAGAGGGGGGAGCAACCTGGTCCACTCTTATAGCTTAGGAGGTTGGGGTAGGTAGTGCTTCTGTGGCTTTAGTACAAGGTGCTCTAGGAAGTGGTCCTTCAATGACTTTAGGATAGGGAGGTGTAGGTGGTCCCTCCAAAGGTTTGGGTTAGGGTTCTTCTTTGAACCCTAGTGGCTTGGTGGTACAACTACAGAATTGGATTAACAATTCTTCGTTGGCTGGGAATTCTCTATGGAGCCAAAGTTTTGATCCTATGGTTCTTGGGGTGCTGGCTAGACTTGAGACGAGAAACATGGAGGTAGAGGTAGGATGGTATGTGAAGTCCAACAAATGGAAGGAAGTCCCTTTGCCCGTTTGGTTGGACAAGTCAGGGGGCACCCAAGCCCTAATCGCGTGTTAAATCTTATAGAGATTCCATGGTTCACTTGATTGATAGACGCACCCCCACTTTGGAGGGTTTTGCAATGGGTAAATGGTTCAATAGTTCATCTCCCCTTGCAATGAAGATGCCATTATTATCTTGGAATGTGGGAGGGATGATGATTCCTAGTCGTATGCAAATTGTTCGTGGTGTGTTGCAGAGAATCAAACTAGATGTGATCTTTCTTCAAGAAGTCAAATCAGTTGTTTTGAGCTTCATAATCGAATGAGTTATTGTTGGAATGGATCCTTGTGGGCTATAGACCATCTTTAGGGTAGTAAGGGTTTGGTGCTTGCCCTTTATCCTTATTTCAAGAGCTTTGAGGTGGATCATGGTAGGAACCTCCAAGATCGGTGTGTACATATTACTTTGATTGTTCAGGATAAACTTCTAGGGTTTTGTGGAGTATTCTACTAATCTTAGCTCGGAGAGTGGGTATCTTTGGGATTGGCTTACTTCCTCACTTTTGGTTGAGGATTGGATTTTTGGTTGGAATTATAATATGGTAGGGAGATTGGGGTGGGGGTATAGGGAGTGTGGTTAGTGGCGCGGAGGAGAAATCGTGGTGTAGGTTTAAGTTAACTCTTTCGGTGTATGATCCCAGTTGGAAGCAAAAGGGGGTTGATCATGTTGGGTGGTTCACTTGGACTAATTACAATCAACACCATGATAGAGTATAGGCTAGATTTGATTGAGTTTATGGCCCTAGGGAGGACATTTTCAGATTTTCTTCTTAGGATGACTTTGTTTGATGGATTTTTGATGGATGTTACAGGTTTAGACCATTTTCATACTTAGATGATGATCTTAGTAATAAAATAGACTGGGCACCCTCAACTTTATTCAAGTTGAATGTGTCTCATTCAGAGTCTGTTGCAACAAATTATAGCACCCACAAACTGTAAAGTCCCAAGCACCATGGGGCTAGTCTTGTGCAACTCAGGAAGGCTACCCACTATCACCACAATAACTATTCCTCTCTATTTTGGTTGGCTCTTCTCCAACTCTAGGGGGGATTCCCTAAGGATAAGATTATCAAGGCTATGGAGTGGGGGCTCAAAGTGAAAAATGAAGAGTAAGCCTTGATAAAACAAAGTGGTTGTAGTAATGGTATATGGTAGTGGAATTGAAAAGGGGGTATGGAAAGGAAATAAAAGGGAAATGAAAGGGAAATGAAGGGAACAAGGAAATGGGATGATGTAATACTAGTGCCTATTAATCTAAGGGGCTAATGGAGTCATGAGACATTGAATGAATGAAAGAACTAGTGCGTTACAATCAACTAGTTTGAGATAGGCTATATGGTTGAAAATGGTAAGTTTACCACATTCAACCTCTTAGATGAAAGAACTTGTTTGATGTATTGGGTGTGTACTTAAGGTAAAAGGAATTAGTTTAATGCAATTTACCCCAAAATGTTTGCTGAATATAAGCAATAGAATCAAGTCTTGGAGGGCTAAGGGTGCCACTCATCAATACAAATGTGAAGGAGCTGTTTTATGGCTGAAATGCACTTCCAAATCTACAATTTAGTTTGATAGAAAAATGTAAAACAATCAGAGATAAAATAGCAAATAAACAAGAGGGGGAACCTCCTCACATCGCTTATTCCAAAATGAATATTGAGTTCATTACTAAGCCTTCACATAAGTATGATAACAAGAAGATTCTATAACATATAAACAATAATTGAAAAGCATAACATGACGACACAACAAAGTAGACAAATACTTCTATGCTTCATTAGTCTTCAAGGGTTTCAACTTTCATACACAAGGGAATCTCAACATCATCTCCAAGATCCTACAATTTCCTTCATTCCTTCACTTCGTCACTTCGTAACACCAAATTCTCCAATTGCCAATTACAAATGAAATGGAGAGAAACTCCTCTTTATATATAGAGTGAGATTAGTCTCTCATACAATACAATATATTAACTTTCTAACTAACTCCATGACAAGTCAACAAATAGTAAAATATTGTAGTAGTTAGATCCATGGTTGACAATATCAAGGCATGTGGATGCTAGCCTCTTCAAGAGAGGCCGCTCTCATCCAAAAATAGGCAATAATATGCAATAATAACTTCCAAGAGAGGATGCACCATGAAGAAATAGGTATTATACCAAGTCAAATGATAAATGGTTCCACATAGGACTCACCCTCCAAGAATGGGTGCGTACAAAATATAATAAAATACTCTTCAATCTAGGAGGATGTGCTCAAGGGTCCTTCCAAGGTGCATGAGAGATATAACAATAAAATATTCTTCCTAGGAGAATGTTCCATAACCATCCTCCAAAAATAGAAAGTGGTCCACAAAATGCATGCAACCAATCCACATGTGTGAAAGCGCAAGCTACCAAGTAGATGGAGCGCTCCATAGGAAATGAAGTAGTCAAGCGCCTAAGATAGCAAGTGGGTAATCTCAAATAAAGCAAATTCAAGGAGAGAAGGGCGAATTAGGGTTTTGACCATGCCAAAACTCCATGAAATAATAAAATACACACCTCCAAGAATAGGAAGAAGTGGCTCCACAAGTTCGCCTTCCAAGGATATGCCCAAATATAGTAACATGACTAAGTAAATGCATGCAATGTACCACATGTGTGGCCCTCCGAGTATGCCACACACCTCCCAATAGAAGCCTCCATAACCACCTCAAATAAAATAATACATGTGCCAAGTCAAAGAGGTGAGGGCGCTCTCCAACAAAGGTCAAAATATGCCAAGTGTAGCTGAAATATCCATGCAATAAATATGAGAGAGAACCTAGGAGAGGTGCACCCTAGAAAATTGTGCCATGTAACTACCTCAACCACCCACAAATAATAAAATACTCTCCAATGAAGTGTGCCTTAGGAGAATGTGCCGAGGTGGTTAGAACTCATCAATAAAATACTCCATATGCCATGTCAATAAAGATGTCCGACTTGTTATTACACGGATTGTAGCTTGGGCAAAGCCCAACCCAAACCACAAAGGTGAGACAACTACAGGAGTACCTACCCACTGTCACCTTAGATAGACACTCCCCTCGCTTTAGTGATGATGAAATCACCACAAGGGAGGAATCTCGGTGACCTCAATGTTGTTGATTGCAGCTTCATGAGACATCCTCTAGATTGTTCTCCTCTGGCCTGAGTCGAGACATCTGTGAGAGAGAGCCCAAGTGTTGGGTGTGCGTTAGACTCTGGACTGAGTTGTGATGACATGTGGTCTCTTGTCTACTCCTCTGGCCTGAGTTGAGATGACTTGAGATGGTCTCCTGCCTTGTACTCGTCTGGACTTAGTTGAGTCGGCTTGAGATGGTCTCCTACTTTGTACTCCTATGGACTTAGTTGAGTCGACTTGAGATGGTTCTCCAGATGGTACTCCTGTGGACTCAGTTGAGTTAATTTGTTGAGAGTGACGTCCCTGTGGCTGCGCACAGGTGGACGTGTCCCTAGTGGCTGAGCACTAGAGGATGAGAGAGATCCTTGCTATATTGTCTGAGAGTAAGATTTGTTGTAACCCTAATTATGTTGTGAAGGGTACAAGTCGGCCCCACCACGTGAAAGATAATTAATATTGTGTAAAGATTAATTATATTATTGAGTTAAAGAGGTCGGCCCTATTTTGCCAATAGACACACCTTTTGCTGTGTCAAGTCTTGTATAAATAAGAGTGGATCCCCATTGTGGATCACACTCACTCACTTGTCTTCTGATTATTTCAGATCTACTTGTACGGCCGAAGTGCGCATCTTTCTAGGGCGCAAGTTTATAGGTTTTGTAAGCACCCTCTTGTGTGCCAAGGTCCATGGTGTGGGGGATCTTCTCTTGCGAACATAACAAAGGATTGTTGGGTTTTTCCCTTGGTTGAGAAGGGTTTTCCTAGGATACTTCTTGTGTTCTTGTGCATGGCTATTCTTCTTGTGATCTTGGTTATTGCAGCACTTGTGTATGGCATTGCTGCATTGTTTATGGTTCAAGTACATGCTAAATTGAAATAAATTACATGTGCATGAGTTAAGCATTAAAATTCAACACCCAAGGGGATTGAGATGGAAAGTGAGATGATGATGAACGAGCACTCCTATGGGTCAAGTTTGGAGATGAAGAAAGGCTTGATAATGAGTCTTGTAAGAAGGTGAATAGTTGCCAAGTGTCAGATACTTGCAAAGCAATGTTAGCCCTGCCTAGAACAAGATAAAAGACGATAAACCAAACCTTTAATCAAGGGGAATCAAGCAAGAATCCTTGCTGTCCCAAATTGCAGCAGTATAGACATATATAGATCAACAATGAATGATGTTAATAGCTGCAAATTTAACCATCCAAAATCTAATACAAGATATAAAAAATAGAGCTAGCAATGACTAGTCAAACTTCCAATGATTAAAGCAAGACCTTGGTGGTGATTAGGGAGCTGTTATGTGATGTTATCAACAAGTTTTTATAACAGCCTAATGGCTGTAGCAAACAATTGCTACAGCAGCAACTTCTAGCCACCAAAATCAGCAAAGAATCCATCAAAAGATAACCAATAACAAGTAGTTTAATGATCATAGCTTGCAAGTGAATTTTAGTGGTAGAATAATGAGCAATAGATTAAAGAAAGTTGATTTTGCAGCAGCCCTAATGGCTGTAGCATTAACTTATAACAGCAAAGAGAATTATAAGGTCAATCAAGATGCCCCTCGGGCATAAGAAAGCTTATAGCATGTAGAATCAAATCCAACTTAGACAATTGCAATATCTCAATATTTCACGTATACCAATGCAACAATTTATATCTCCAATGCAAGTAGATTAGTGCCTTATCAATTGGGTTAATGGAGTCTCTTGTGTAAGAGCTAGGGTTTGTTACCTCTTTAGGGGTGTAAGCCCTTTTACTCCCTAGAGCAAACAAAACATAGCAAGGTAAATCTACAAGGGTGTAAGCTCCTAGAGCAAGCAAAAACATATAAGGTAAATTCCACAAGGGTGTAAGCTTTTTTACTTCTTGTAGCAACCTTTGCAAAATGGTTTATTCAATGACAATAATGATAGATCTTGGTGGAGGGTGTATGCCCTTATACCTCCAAGGGTTTAGACCAAAACAACCTTGAAACAAGAAGAAATAACACAATATGCAGAAAATTCCTTACCAATTCCAAGAGATAGCAAGATAAACCCTTCTTTATCAAGAATATTCCACCACATTAGCAAAGAGACAAGCAACAAGAGATAGTGCCTTAGTTAATTCCTCCAATAGACAAGTAAAACATCCACACAACACAAGAGAGAGATAAAGCGATTTTCCCAAGTAGGGCGAAAATTTCAGCAAAGAGTATGTAATCAAGTGAGTTATGTTATGAAAATGAAATGCCAAGACCTTTATTTATACAAGGTCTTGTTAAACCAATTTGTCCACTTTTGAAAATTCAGTCACAAATTAGGGAGGCCGACCTCCTCTATTTGTCCCTTTACAACTTAAAATTTAAAAATCACATGAAATAGATTCTTAGTAAGGGTGACGCTAGGCCTCCAAGAGAGACGTTTTGCCTTAGGATGAAGATCGTTGGGCCTCCAAAGGCCTTGTGTCACCTCACCATGTGCTAAAGTGACAAGAAATTCATCTCTCCATCAAACCAAGCCACATCACCATCAAACCATGAAACCCCCATCAAAACCCCTAAGCCCATGTGACGTCTAGGGCTTAGAAGATGACGCCTTGGGCCTCCAAAAGCCAATGTTGGGGTGCAAGGGGTTGGAATATGATCATCTCATGGTCTTCAAATGCCTCGAAAGGCAACATTCATCCTCCCATGTGTCCAATGAGAGGGGGTGCGTCATCTAACCTGTGGTCTCCATGCCCCTATGAAGGTCCAAGCAACTTTGTGTCGCCACCAAAGAATTTCATTTGGCAAGGCCCTGCAGAGACAAACAAATTCGCCCTCCAAAGGTCCACAAGTCACAAGTATCATGTAAAGTAAGCCATATCTAATAAAAGAACCACCCAAACATGTGCATCAAATCCCCCCTTTTCAAAATAAACAAATGCTCAAAGACCTTATACAACTTGTGTATGCAGGTTTCCACAGTTAGTCATAATGCTTTAGAGACTTTTGGATCCAAACTATGTGTAGAGTTTTGAAACGTCCAACGTTTCGAGTGGACACTCCACCCATCATCAAGGACATAAGAAGCTGTTAAGATGTAAAAGAGTGATGCCACTCCACCTGTTAGAATATTGTGCTCATTTAACCATAGACAATGCTACACCATTTTCACCCAACCATAGGCACCCAGCCACGCAGCCACTCCCAAGCACTATAACCTTTGATAGAAAGAATGAATCCGAGAAGGCACACCAGAACCAACAAATGACCAAGAGAGCGCACCTTCTCCAAGGGTAGCGCACAAGAGAAAGTACGAGAAAGACTGGACAAGAGAAAAACCGTACAACTGCAGTTGCTGCTGCTCCTCCAAACTTGCGCACTATTTCTGGTTTCCTGAGTGAGAGTGAGTGAACAAATAAGCCTAGACATCCTCTATTTATATTAATTTGTCCAGTGACTTTTTTGGCTGGGCCGACCTGATCTTCTGGTAATTATATTTTCTGTTTATCTTTTTCCTGTGAGGCTGACTTCTCTTCTTCGAGGATAATACCTTAATATTAAATATTCTATTGAGTCGACATGTCTTCTAGGGTTTTCACACATCTGTTTAGGGTTTCTCTTGCTTCCAAAATATTCTATTCTAGTCAAAGGTTACATATGGAGGTTATTACCTCCCGCAACTACCATAATATCAACACCACCCACTCGAAACGTTGGACGTTTCAAAACTCCACACACAATTTGGATCCAAAAGTCTCTCAAGCTCATACAACTTGCCAAATTTAAGTATGGGAGGGTTGTGATGGTGACCTATTAGGTAGATCATTCCCCAAGTCAAGGAGTGTTTCCCAAGAGGACCCTCTCTAAGTCATGTAAAGAGTATGAGGTGGATGGGGGTGTGACTTCTGGGCATGGGGTTTCTTGACATACAAGGGCTCATATTGTGTCATTTATCGGTGCCTCTGTAGAGGGTGTGCTTGCTCTTGAGTTACCAACTATTTAGGTGCTAGTTTTCATAGGCCCCTTTTTAGCCATCTTTCCAATCTCTTCTTTCATTCCTTCATAATTTGTTAGTCCCCTTTATATGGTTTCAAGATTTAGCATTTGCAATTTGGGACTGGGGCAGGCATTGAGTAAGTAGAGCTCAAGTTGGACCATCTTTTGATGGTCCTCATTTGCTGTGTTCACTTTCTTTTCAACATTAGTTTCTTACTCTTTTATAACAACTGCAATCTACCTCTGGGCCTTTAACCCCTTCTTCCCATGAAATGAGGTACAAGCCCTTCTTAGGTCAACATGCCTAAAAATGCAAAAGATGAGGAAACGAAAGGGAAAAAGTATGGAAAGTGACAAGTATGTGTGGGAGTGGTACGATGACCCTTCAAGGAGACCACCTAGTAGCAACCCTTTTCCCGAGGGTGACCACTTATTAGGACAACAAGTCAACCACCAAGGTGAAATGAGGCAAAAGGCATAATTTCCAAGCAAACATTTTCAAAATCAAGAAAGGACCCTTTGCAACATGTTCAAATGCTGCATTTATTAGAATGACACTTACCACAATACCAGACTTGTTACCTAATGGAGCAAAACCTGCTGTCCTCTGTGAGCCAGGTTGGTGTGGCGGACGCTGCTGCCATCGATCAAATGGTGATGTGTGGTAAGATAGGGGCCTCTGCCTGCTAATCTGCCTCGTGATACTCCATGTTTGCAACGTGAGGGCCTCGAGACATCATCTCCTTAATTATCCCTAGCATGGGGGGGATAACACAACCAACCCAAGAGAGTGTGACCTAGAGAAGTGTGTCAACCTCTCCAAGAAACAAATAAAATATTACATGCCTTGGAAACTAGGCCCAAGAAGGAAGATCTATTTTCCTTGAGGAAGATCTCCACAATGTGGTCCTTCAGTAGTATATTGTGAAGTTGGAGATGGTGGTTCCTAAGGGGGAGGAGTATATTGCTAGGGGGGCTCATGTCTAATCCATGTTGCAATGGATTAATGAAGAGGAAAATGGCTCCAAATTGTACTTTGATTACTTGAAAAGGATAGTGGTGGTTGATAGGGCTCTTGGTTTATGCAGAGTTGATGGGTCTCTTGCTGAGGATCCAATCAAGGTCAAAGGTATGTTTGGATTACACTTTCATAATAATTTTTCCCCATATGTTTTGACAGACTGTGTGGTGGATGCTAGGAACTCTTGTTATAGGGTTATCCCAAATAAGGTTTATATTAGAGACTAGGATAGATTGGGTAAAGACTTCTCAAAAGAGGAGATTTTTGTAGCCCTTAGCTCTGTGAATAATGGCAAGTCATTGGGATTCTACAAGGCGATGTGGGACACAATAGAGGATGATTTTTGTTGTTTGGTAGATGAAGCCTTTTCTTTCAAACTGTTAACTTAATCTTTTAACAAAGGTCTTATTAAACTTATTCTGAAGAATGTGGCTAGGGATACCATTGAGGGTTGGAGGCTTATTACCTTGCCTAGAGTTGCTTATAAAATAATGGCTAAAGCAATGGCTCTTTGCATTGGCTCGATGGCAAGGAAGGTAGTTGGATAGGAACATATAGGTTTTGTGAAGGGTTGGTTTATTCTGGGCACGATAATCTTTGCATGGGAGGTCATGGAGTGAGCACTAGAGTTTGGTTAGTAGTGTCTTTTCTTAAAAATAGACTTTGCAAGGTTTATGTTCAAATAATTGTTTCGTCATCTCGTAGATGCTGACTTGTTTGGGGTTTGGATTGTAGTGTGTGGCCATGGTGAACACTTGTTTCTCTAATGCTATGGTGTTTGTTTTTGTTAATAATTCTTTGACCCCCTTGGGTTTTGTTGCATCATTCTATTTGAAAGGGGTGCCCCTTGGCCCCTTATCTATATGTCTGTTAATAATTCTCTGTCCCCTCGGATTTGTTGAATTGTTTATCTGATAGGGCTGCTCCTTGGCCTCCTATTTGTATGTCTTTAAGGGTTATCGTTTGGAGGCTGCTTGTCTTTAGGGGCAGGTGTGGGGCATCTTGCTTCTTGATGAGTCAAAGATGGATAATAACCACTTTGCTGCTGATGATGACTCTCCTCTCTATGTGGATAGACCTAGGATCTGTAAATGGTACTCGTGCGTGTTTGGATCTTTTTTGTGTAATGTTGAGTGCAGTGGTTAGAAAGCATAAGACAAACTTTTGGTTGGTTGGGTTGGATAGTCCACCTGGATGGCTTCTCGCAGTTTGGACCTAAGTTAGACTAGGGATCATTGTGTGGTATCTTGGCATACTTTTGGAGTGAAGATTTTGCTTGTTGCTATGAGGGATTGTCATACTACTGGTAAGCTTCATGACTGGTAGTATAAAAACCTTTTGTTTGCTAGGAAGTTCATAGTGGTTGGGAGGATTTTCAAGCCTCACATCTACTATGTATCTTGTTGGTTGTTGAGTTGAGCTTAGTTTTGAATTTTGGAACAAATCTTGCGATCCTACTTGTGTTTGAAATATGGTGGAGAGAGTGGTCTTTCATTGGTCCCATGGGACATGCGTATCATGCCCAAGGATGAGGGGGGGCTAGGATTGATTGATGTTGTCACCCAAGGGAACATTCCTGCTACCAAGTGGGTGTTGTGGTGTGGTGCTTGGAGGGGACTGTTACTTGCCAGGTTTTATTTCGGTATCGGTTGGTGACATAAAAACATGTTGGCAAGGTGAGGGCAACTTTATTTTTATTTTTGTGACATTATCTCTTCCCCCTACTTGTTCTAGGTCTTTGGTTCGCTTATCTTCAAGAGTATTTGGATAGCTTGGAAGATGGTTGCAAGTTTGTTCAGGTGGAATACAAAGGGAAATAGAGCAGGTTGTGATTTGGTGAGATGACCTATTTGGAGCTGGAGTCTGTAGGGTATGTGTATTGCAGAGATACTGCACCTCTAGGCTTGTCGGTTGAGTAAGAAGGGTATTTTCTTTTGTAGAAATTGTGGGATTTAGGGGTGCAGTCCTGGAAAGATTAGCGTACTTTGGTGCAAAATTATGCTTTTCTCCTTTAGACAGATTGTCTATCACAGAGCTTGTTGGGAGGATGTGTTCAAAATGAATGTGTTAATACTAGGTCCATTTTGGAGGGATTGTGGTGGAGCTTTGGTCACCTGCAACGATATGATTCCAGGAGGTTATATTCCATTTTGCATTAGTTGCATGTGCTAACACTTGCTCTTAATGCACATTGGGTTTCTATTGATTTAGAGGATAGGTGGGTTCTCTAACTTCACAGTGCTTGGCCTGTTTAGTGTGGCTTGTTATTTATTAGGGGATCCCCTCCATGGTTAGGTTGGTAGAGAGTGGGATTTTTGATGGTCTCTGCCTTGTTTGCCATTTTTTTAAGACAACGAAGCATATCTTCTAGGATTATCAATTCATAAAGAAGAGTTGGACATATATCTGGGATTGGTATTCAGTTCTCCTCTGGGGAGGATTCATTGGTGGGTGGCCTTGTTTGGTGAATGTTTTATTTGGTTTCCTTCTCTTTCATTGGGATTTGGTAGTGCCCGAGGATTTCTGCTTTGTTTATCTTGTAGAAGATTCGTTGTAGGTTTGTTTTTGATCACGAGGTCAGTTTTTTGTTTTTTTTCTGTACCATGTGGTGGGATGAGGTACATCTACAATCATTGGCCAAAGTTTCCTCGCTGATAAAATATGCCAAAGCTTTATATGCAATAGCTTATTCTGATTTTATTTTTGTCTTTATAGTTTTGAGGAAGAGGATATAAGTTCCATTGTATATACCTTTCCACTATTTTGACTTGTTGTTTGTAAATAATTTTTTGTATGTATATGTCACATTTAAAAATCTCCAAGGACCCAATTTTTACATTTTACATAAAAAATAATTAAAAATTTCCAATTAAAGAGAAATTTTAATTATTAAAAATACCTATCAAAACCTAATGGAATTCCGCGAGACTCTAGGAGATGTCTAGCATGGTTATTTACAACACTTCTAGCCCTTAGTCACCTACTGGGCTTGATCATTAGAATGCCTTTCACCACTTTGGAGGATTATTGTGTGAAAAAGTTAAGTAATTAAAATCGCCGAAAAGCAAAGTTAATTACCTAAGGAAAAAAAAACACTCGATGAAAGGACTTCCCTAATGATAAAGTCCTAGGCAACCAAATCATTACAAAACTTGATCCATGCTTAACATGTTACAKTACAAAATTTCCTACGCAGGGAAGCGAACATTCCGTGGAGAAGAGAGAGAGAAATAGAAGTTTTGGGGGCAGAATTGCTTTGYTGAGCCATAGGTTTTCAAACTTGTCATGGCACAAGGTACATGTCTTCATGGTACATGACGTTGACACCTAGTTGGATAGGTGGTCAACAGGGTAAATCAATGTGCGGAGGTTTCTCCCTCTTGATTTACTTGCTTTTTGTTTTCTGTTTATTGCCATTCTAATAAACTAATTGCAGATTTGGAATAATAATTCAGAAATAATACAACAATTATATATTTTGTTGATGAGTGGTAACTTCTAAGTTCTAGGGCCCTCCAAGATTCATTTCCATATAAATTTCCAGCAAGCACTCTAGGGTAAATATAACAAACATTAGTTCTTTTGCCTTGAGTTCATGTAATCAAAAGGTGAATGTGTCAAATAGATTTTCACCATTAGGTGGTTGGAGGTGGAAAACAACCCTTTCGTCACTAGAGGCCTTCATTGAAGTAGTTTTGAATGTGATAAATCATGTTTTGTGTAGTACTTTATGACTCCATTAGCCCATGATTGCTGGGCATTGGTTTCCTTTCATCTCTTTTCATTCCTTATTCTTGTCCTTCATTTTCCTATCTAGTCCTTATCCCATTTCCATTTCCATCCCACTTCATATACTACGACAACCATGCATTTTGTTAAGGCTTACTCATCCTATATCACCTAGGGCTCCCCACTCCATAGCCTTAGCAATCTTATTTTGGGATACCCTGCTTGAGTTGGAGGAGAGCCAACCTAAAGAGAGAGAAAGAGCCACTGAGGTGACAGTGGGTAGCTGTTCAGAGTTGCACAAAACTAACACCTTGGTTATTTGGACTTTACACTTTGTGGGTGCTAGATTTTGTTGTAATACATCCAACATTGGACAGTATCAAATAATACAGTTAATCCACCGTGGTATAGATTTATCATTTTGTCAGGCTGTCCCTACCTTATCGTCTTAAATTTTAATGAAATAACATCAAATAAAGTCCTTTATATTCTCAAATGAATAATAGAATGGAGTTATATTATCCATTGCCTTTACTATGGACCCACCAATCACAGAAAAATAATGTGATGTGTATATGTCATTTTTTTCATATCCTGAACAAACAAGAAACTTATGGCCTTTATGTGTTTAGTTTCTGTCTTCAATTTTAGTGCTTCCAACTCAATATTCTCAATGTGGCGAAAGGAATATTTTAAAATTCATATCCTGGGTGGTTGTTTCTTCTTTAGACTATCCTCAAGATTTTAGAACGATTTATTTATGGAGTAAAATTATTTATTCCTTTGAAATGTAATTCTAGAGTTTCTTTCTCCAATCCATGCCCACCCGAATTTAATTATTTCTTGGCTGAAAATTATGGGTGGCATGATCATGGCTATTTGATGCAGGATTTTGGGTTCATTTAAAATCCATACAGCTGACCCATTTAAAATTGTGAATAGCTATCTGCCATACTTATTCAATATTTTGAACAGATGGATTGAATCTTTTGTAATACATATAAATTTATTTACAGTTCAAATTATCTGTAAGTTTGGTATAACATTTATTTTTTCATATTGTCATAGTTATTAAGATTTTTTCATTGTTTTATCTTGGTTTTGCAGTAGCAGTATCTTAGATGATAATGTAAAGCAACGTGTTGCCACAACTTTCCCCCATTTTGGGCATTCAGGCATAGTTGAGGCAGCTAGGGAGCTCTGTATGCAGTTAGACGGAAACTTGGAAGATGTAGATCAGATAGCTCTAGAGCAAACCTGTGAGAATAACAATGTAGCTGGAGGTAGGGTACTTGCAGTATGTGCGCATCTCAATGTTTTCATCACTATGCTGTACAGTTCTATTTTTGAAAAAGGATTTGCTAAGAATGTTGTGAATCACCCTTCATAGGTATTTTACTGTTTCTTCATGTATTTCATTGCTTAAGGATGAAAACTGTGTATTTCTTATGCGAAGAATGATGCCACTATACAAAATAACCAAAGTTTTACTAAAGTGAGATGTATAGAGCTAGGTGATTACTACTTCAAAGTCCAACTTATGGTGAACATACTAATTTTTTGGGATTGTACAATCCATTTTATTCTTTGTGGATGCCAATAATATAAAGCTGGTCATGTGATAATCTTCAGAAAATGCTGAGAAGAAGCCCATTTGAGTGTACTTTCTAGAAGTCTTCCTATCGTTTTTTTCCGATGGAAAATTTCCTTGTGGAAACCCTCCAGGCACTTCCTGACATTCCTTGAATGGTGTCTGGGGTAATGCTGCTGGCAGAAAACATGTACGCCTAACCCAGATGGACCCAGGTGAATTCGACCTTGTGGCCTCCTTGGTCAATATGGCTTCGCATGGCAAATCAGATCACTTGAGCTAACCCTTGGGGCTTAGAAGTCTTTCTATCTGTGGAAACTTCATTGGGAGTAATCAAAGATTATGGATTCTGAGTATCTTCTGGATTCTGCTGTAAAATTAATTGGCTAGATAAACCTCTTATGTTGTTTGAGTAATTTGGAAAAAATTATCATAGCAGGTGCCAAGGCATGTTGGTTCTTGTCAAGTTAGAAGGATAGAAATATGATTTTTAAGATCTTACAACCATCTTTGAAAAACATCTAATTTATTTGTTTAAATGTTGAAGTCTTTTTTAAGGATTTGGATGAAATCTTCTTTGTTTTGACTTATGAATTGTGTGTGTTAAATACGTATCACTTACCTTATGTTAAATAGGTGCTCAAGATGCATCTTCTCATCAAAAGAAAGGATTCCTTTCTTCTATATTGGGGCCTGGTGGCGAGTGTCATGGGTATGCATTGCGATTTGTTGGGCATTCTTTGGGTGGTGCAATTGGTGCGTTAGCAGGGATAATGGTATGGAATATTGTCTATATCTTTCCTTTGTAGGCTCTATGCAGTCATCTGTATGACTAAATTTGTTATTAATTAGTGGATTGTAGATAAATAGTTAACATGTTTGCTTCAATGTTTCTCACATATATTACCTTTATTTTTAAAAACAGTTGTGGTTTTATTCATCAGATAATAATTCATCTAGACGAAAAAAACGTTAATTATGGGCTATGCCATTCTGTCTATTTTTCTGATTGTTTGGTTTCAGAATCAGTATATTTTATCTGTGCTGTACAATGTTATCAGAACTGGACCGGTGACCAAACTGGTTGACCCCAAAAATGTGAACCGGAAAAAAACTGGTCGACCAAAAACTACATACAATATTCAAATTTTGAAAAAAACATATCTATTCATATGCATCCATATGAATCCAACCCATTTATACACAAATTTGTAAAATTTCTCATTTATATAGCAAGAGTGTATATAACCAAAATAGCACTGAGTGCAATTAATCTTTGAACCAAAATACATCAACAAAGAGGCTCTAAATGGTCTTTAGAGTCCAAAACAAATCATGCTACAACAAATAACTACATATCATCAAAATCATTACCTATATTAGTATCCTCATCATTAGTGTCATCCTCTAAGCATCAAAATAAGAGAAAAAACTTAGCATGCTTAATAAGTGATTTTACTTGAGTGAAGGGTACATTTTTACTAGGGTCATGACAAAAGAGTTCAACAATCAATGCCACCAACATCGAGGTACATACTACATAGAGGGCTTGGTGCTCTTGATTAAATGTCAGTTCCATACCCTCATACATGATAGGATACAGTGGAAACATTGCAATCCTGGCAATCTTGATATCCTAAAAATCGTTAAGTCTACTGAATTTTGAATGGGATCTTTTGCCGTCCTAATACACACTTGCAAACGTGAGCTAAGTCCGGCTCACTTAGTGTGTCCTTGGAGGCACAATGCCTAGGTTCACAGCGCACGTTGTCACTTTGACCGGAACCTCTTCCGTCTATGCTTACTCCTAGGGAAGCCAAGGGGGGTAGTCCCTAGTTTCTAGATTAGTTTTAGAGTTAAGTTCTAGGAGATAGTTTTAATTTTTTAAGGCTTGGGGGAGTCTCTCTCTATCTTAAATCCATCATTAAACATCCTTTTGACTCATTATTACATTTTTACAAATTTGCCATGTTTGGACTTCACCAATTAAAATTGCTGTTTTAGACTGACTGACACTCCGGGTGGACAAACCCATGGAAAAAGTTGTTCGAGTGAGCTGAAACTTGGTCCATGGATGTGGGGGGTGCTATTCCATTTCTTTTGAGCACAAATACCCCTATCAAAAGTCCAAGGACCTAGTTTGTACAATATTTGCTCAAAAATAATTAATTAATTAAATAATTAAACCTCCAAACTTAGGGAAATTTAATTAAAAATTAATTAATTAAAAAAAACTAACTTAGACTCGATGAAATTCTGCGAAACTTT
Organism: Picea sitchensis; assembly: GCA_010110895.2. Taxonomy (NCBI): domain Eukaryota; kingdom Viridiplantae; phylum Streptophyta; class Pinopsida; order Pinales; family Pinaceae; genus Picea; species Picea sitchensis. The sequence goes on along the minus strand of SNQJ01S0003161.1, from coordinate 309,545 downwards.
CTGAGATGTCTTGCATGGTCATTTACAATGATTCCCTATAATAGTTACCAAAAGATAAACCCACTGGAACGTCGTTCACCACTTTGCAGGAATTATTGCAAGTGTGAGGGAAAAACTCAAGGGAAATCAATAAGGCTTAAAAGCCCAATTGATAACCTAAGGATAAAAAACCCTCGGTGAAAGGAACTCTCCTAGTGAACCGATCCCAAGGTAACTGACCTAGACATGACTCATGCAGACCTATTACATTATTAACCCACGCACGGGTGCGGAAATTCCAATTACAAAAAGAAGTGCTTGGGCCAAATAATGCCCTGTAGAACCAAAGGTCTTCAACAAATTTGCATTTGATGATGCATCTCTTCATGGCACATGCAGTTGACCACCTATGTTGGAGAGGTGGTCAACATCTGGCTCCACATGGGGACGTGTGTTCGATATTCTCACTCGAGACGGAGAGCATACGAGAATCCAACACCTACAACAGAGTGCTCACCAATAACCAACATAAGAATACATATATACATGATTAAATCAATGAATGCTATATACAAAATGAAATGACTAAAGTACAACATCATTATTTTACAACAAATGAAATCTATAGTACAGAATTTTTTTCTAAGTACATATTTAGATATTGAATGAAATAATACAAAACTGAAATACAAGGAAAAGGGTTAGAGATACGTTACAGAGGGTGTTCCTTTGGACACCAAGTTGCCCCTCATCTATAGAAGAGCTTGAGCTGCTGCCCATTCCGTGGAATGTTAATGGGCTCACCATCCAAATGGCCCCAACCATAAGCTGTCAAATTTGCCGTGTTTTCCAGGTTTCTCTCTGCCTTTATCTCATAATAAAACTGTATCACCAACCATGAAGTCCCTCTGTCTGGCTGACCTGTCGAAAACTTTCTTAACCCTGCTCCGATTTCTGCAATTCTGATCATAAGCCCTTCGTCTGATTTCATCTAACTCAATGATCTGATTGACCCTGTTTTGAACTGCATCCTGCTCTGTGGAAACATCCTCAACTGACCCATAAGTAGGAAGTCTAAGGTGCACTGACAACCTAGCCTCCAATCCATACAATAGCTCAAATAGACTCTTTCCAGTAGCTGCTTTCTTTGTTATTTTGTCAGCCCATAATGCGTGTTTGATTTTACTATCCCGAGACTTCTTGTTTGCATCGACTATTTTCTTAACAATGGTCATTAAGTTTTTATTACTTGACTCCGCCTGACCATTTCCTTGGGATAGTAATCTGATGCATGTGACAAAATAATACCATATTTGAAACAAAAGGATGACATCTCTGCTGAACAAAAGGCCTTGGCATTGTCTGTCACTATCTTTGATGGAACCCCAAACCTGGTTATGATTCTGTCTTCAAGGAAATCCATCACAACCTTTTCAGTTGCTGACTTTGTATGGCTTCAACCCATTTTGTAAAGTAATCTGTAGCTGCGAGAACCCATGAGTAACCATTACTTGAATTATCACTAAACTTCCCGATGAAGTCCAAACCCCACTACTGAAAAGGTGCTTCAACCACTACTTGTTGCAAAGGGAGTGCTGCTAACTTCTGATTTCCTGTGAAAAGCTAACATGGCTCACATTTCTGAACAAGCTGATGTACATCTAAAAATATAGTGGGCCAATAATATCCTGCTCTAAGGATTTTGTGGGTAGTAGTTTTAGCAGCAAAGTGTCCTCCACAAAACCCTCCATGGAATTCATCCATTAGTTTCTTTGACTCTACGCCATCCACACATCTAAGGATAACCCCATCAGGATTTTTCCATCCTAATCCATCTCTAGTAAGGACATACTTGGAAGATTTTAATCTCAAAGCCCTTTTCTTGTGTCCTACTAGATGGCTTGGACAAGTTAGATTTTTAAGATAGAAGATGATGTCTGTATACCAATCTACTTGTTCAAGTTTCAACAAGTTAGGATGCCATTCTTCATTATTAATTTGGTTAACCATATCCAAGGCTTTCTCATTACTTTCTGTCAACATTTTAGCCAAGCCTTGACCTTTAATCAATTTTGTTGGTTTTATTTCCAAATCATATTCTTGGATTTTAGCAATCCATCTACCCCTTGAGCCCAATCCTTCTACTTGAGATAAAACATCTTTAACTGCAGAATTAAGAACATAACCAATCACCTTGGAATATCCAATGAAGACTCTTAAGTGTTTGAGTGATTTGACTAAGGCATAAGCCTGTTTCTCAAACATGGGATACTTTAGTTCTGAATTTTGCAAGGCCCTACTCATATATGCAATAGGCTGATCATGGCCTTGATCATTTTTCTGAAGCAACACACCAACAATAGTGTCTTCAGAAGCAAAAGAGAAAATCTGAAAGTCCTTCTCATAGTTTGGGCTAATAAGGACCGGAGCTTCACATATGGCAGTCTTTATACTTTCAAAATCTCGTTTACTTTCATCATTCCATTCAAATTTCACATCCTTCTTAAGTAGCTTATATATAGGTTTCATGATTTCAACATAGTTAGGAATGAACCTATGGACAAAGTTGGTTTGTCCTAAGAAGGATTGAAGAAGTTTCTTTGTTGTGGGAAAAGGCACTTTACCAATGGCTTCAACTCTTTCCGGGTCTAACTTAACCCCATCTTTAGTGATGATGTGGCCTAATAAGTTACCTTCAGTCACCCCAAAGACTGACTTAGCAGGATTTAGAGAAATTCCAAATTCTCTACATCTGTCCAAAACTTGCCTAAGGTGGTCAATGTGAGTTTTACCATCCTTAGAAAAAACCGTTAAATCATCCTGATAAATTTCAATCAATTTTCCAATCAATCCCCTGAAGGCATAATCCATAGCTCTCTGAAAAGTAGCTCCAACATTTGATAAACCAAATGGCATTCTGAGATATTCAAAAGTTCCCCATGGAGTAGTAAAAGTTGTCTTATGCCTATCCTCGGCTTTCAGCCTTATCTGATTATAACCCTAGAAACCATCAAGCATGGAAATCATTCCTGAACCTGTAACTCTTTGAAGTAAAGTTTCCATCTTGGGGAGGGGATAGTGGTCTTTTGTGCAAGCAATGTTTAAATTTCTGAAGTCAATGCATATCCGAATATTTCCTGTCTTCTTCCTGGCAACAACCATATTTGAACACCAAGAAGCATGTCTGGTTTGTGCAATGATACCTGCTTCTAACATTTTCTGTAACTCCTTTTGAACCAAAGGAGCTAACTTGGGGTTTAACTGTCTCAACTTCTGTCCAAAGGGTTTGGTACCTTTCTTAAGAGGAATCACATGCTGAATCACATCCTCCTTGTAGACTTTGAGCTCATCATAACTAAAGGCCAAGACATCCCTATATTCTTTTAATAACTTAACAATTTCATTTCTTTCGTCTATATGGGTAGTCTTTCCTACTTTTATCAATCTAGGCTCTTCATTAGTTCCAATATTGACTTCAAAGTAATCACATAGAAAATTTGAAAACCATTCACCAACATCTCCTTCCAAAGAAAAGACAAACAAAGTCATCTTTACATCTTCTTCGTCATGACCTTTACAATACTTCAATAAACACTTGTCAAAACTTGCGATGTGGGACCTGGCACTTATAGCATTGTTCCCATGAAAAATAGGCAACTTGTCAATGGCTTTCTCGGGAACATCGTGAGGGGAACCCTGAATTGCTGCAAGGTTCAAAGGACTCAAACAGAAAGTCATCGTTACGTTAGGATTATTAGTGGGATTATTAACAGTTGGTTGATTATTAGTTTCGAACAAGAACTGGATATCGTTGAGTGCTTCCTCCCTAAGACTTTCAAGTAGTCTCCTAGGAGCCAAGCGGTTTAGCCTCCTCCTGTAAACCTTTTCGGGGTCGGGAAAAGAATAAACCACTCCTTGTGAAGTGCTCCTAGTAGTATACTTGCTAGATTTGTTCAATGGAGTCGCCACTTAGACAAGAATCACACAAAGCTAAACAATCACAGGTTCAAAGAATTTTAAGGCCTAAAATTTTTATTATTTAGTTCTTAAAGAATCAAGTTAAGTCGTTTTGACCAAGGATAAATGACTTATCCCTGGCAACGGCGCCAAAGATGTTGCCATCCTAATACACACTTGCAAACGTGAGCTAAGTCCGGCTCACTTAGTGTGTCCTTGGAGGCACAATGCCTAGGTTCACAGTCCACGTTGTCACTTTGACCGGAACCTCTTCCGTCTAGGCTTACTCCTAGGGAAGCCAAAGGGGGTAGTTCCTAGTTTCTAGATTAGTTTTGGAGTTAAGTTCTAGGAGTTAGTTTTAATTTGTTAAGGCTTGGGGGAGTCTCTCTCTAACTTAAATCCATCATTAAACATCCTTTAGACTCATTATTACATTTTGAGTAATTTGCCATGTTTGGACTTTAGCAATTAAAATCGCTGTTTTAGACTGACTGACACTCCAGGTGGACAAACCCATGGCAAAAGTTGTCCGACTGAGCTAAAACTTGGTCCATGGATGTGGGGGGTGCTATTCCATTTCTTTTGAGCACAAATATCCCTATCAAAAGTCCAAGGACCTAGTTTTTACAATATTTGCTAAAAAACAATTAATTAATTAAATAATTAAACCTCCAAACTTAGGGAAATTTAATTAAAAATTAATTAATTAAAAAAACTAACTTAGATTCGACGGAATTCTGCAAAACGTTCTGAGATGTCTTGCATGGTCATTTACAATGATTCCCTATAATAGTGTTACCAAAAGATAAACCCACTGGAATGCCGTTCACCACTTTGGAGGAATTATTGCAAGTGTGAGGGAAAAACTCAAGGGAAATCAATAAGGCTGAAAAGTCCAATTGATAACCTGAGGATAAAAAACCCTCGGTGAAAGGAACTCTCTCAGTGAACCGATCCCAAGGTAACTGACCTAGACATGACTCATGCAGGCCTATTACATTATTAACCCACGCAGGGGTGCGGAAATTCCAATTACAAAAAGAAGTGCTTGGGCCAAATAATGCCTTGTAGAACCAAAGGTCTTCAACAAATTTGCATCTGATGATGCATCTCTTCATGGCACATGGAGTTGACCACCTATGTTGGAGAGGCGGTCAACATGATCTAAAATTCTATTTTCTCCATATGAATTCCAATGAGGTTGGAACCACTCTCAAACATCCTAAAACAATTAATGATAATGTTAAAAATTTAAGTAAAAAGACGAAAATGAAGGGTAAAGAAGAATAGGATGAAAATGCAAGATAGAGGAGAATGGAAATGAAAGACAAAGGAGAATAGGATGAAAATGAAAGATAAAGGAGAATGTCACTTTTAAGAATTTAATATTACCATTAATTACTTGGTTTGAGTAGGCCTTAGGGTTAGGTAATATGCCCCCTTCTCTTAAATTATTATTTTTAATTTTTTTTTGAAATTCATGGGTCCATGTCGTGCCGTACGGAGCCTTACAGAACTGTATCTACCCTATTTTAAGGCATATTATAGATTTAAGGAATATACCACTGCATATCTACATATAATTAAAAACATGCTGCAGTTGGGGAATATTCCATAGAGAGTGAGTACAAATTTTAGTTGCCGATTCTGTTTTGCTATAAATGACAAATTAGTTGAAAATATGTCTGATTTCTATGAAAAGAACATTTAACTGATATCCTTTTGAGGTTCTTCTATACTTATAAAAGGACGCTTATCACATATTATTTGGTTAATATATTTTTCAATAAATCTGTTTTTTTTTTTTTATAAAAATGCTTGACATCTATTCTTTTCTTTCTGGAAGCTGATATATAATTGTTGATATCATGAAAAATCAATTAATTAGGACACACTTCCATATAATTTGCAGTACAGTCACGCTATATTTCGAACCATTGTGCATAGCATGGACAAGTTACTTGGTAGCAAGTGTTCTATTTCCAGGGAAAATTTTAATGATCCATACTTATATTAAAGCGTAGAAACTTAGGCGAATGTTACTAATTCTTAAAATGCCAACTATAAAATGTTTGGCTATATTTTTGTAGATTTTTTTAAGGATTTTATATAGTTTCTAGAAAATTTTGGTGATTTTTAGAGTGAAATAACTTTATCATATATAATTTGGGTAAATTATTTAAAAAAAATGGAAATTGGCGAGTCCTTCTTTGAAAAAAACATGGAAAATTAACCAATGGAGAAATTTAGCCCCCCCAAAATTTCCCTGACTATTTCATTCTCTGTAGTCAATGAATATCGTACCTACTCTGATCTACTTTTAAAATGCTCCTCTGAATGTGGTAATTGATATCCTGATGGTTGGTACAACATTATTCCAACAACAATTGCTTAACACATGCCTACTTGTTGACACCACTAAGAATCTGCCCAATATGATACCTGAAAACTCATTGGGACCAGTTCTTTTCTTACTCAACTTTCCTTCTGCGTGAAGATTATATTTTTTTGTAAAAAGCTCTCCTATCTGCATTAGAAGAAAATTAGTAATGTTTTCTCAAGGTTTACAGTAAAAATACACTGATGAGGTGGGATCTTCATTGTATGCAACACCCGACTGTTCTTCTAAAACATCCATCCTTTCTTTCGTGATGCTAAAAATATACTGGTCAAGTCAGATTCTGTTCTAAGTTGTATTGCTTGTTAAGTTGTTTTATCATTTCAAAAAAATCTTGAAAACCACTATCAAGTGCATGTGTTCCATCTGTTACCACCCAAAACCTTACTTCTTGATATGAAAGTTCTAAATCTCAAGTAAGACCCTAGGGTCACTAAAGAAGGGCTACCCAATGTCAACACAATGGCTCCTTCACACACTTTTGGTTAGCTCTGCTCTGGCAGAAGGGGGTAATCCTTAAGATACCCTAAGCCAACTAAATTATAGTCACAATGAATGGAAAGAAGACTTAGGAAAAATAAATCTAAGTTCTGATGTGGAGTTTAATTTATTTCAAATTTATAACAAGAAAATGAAGAGGTTGGCTTTCTAATTTTTAGGATGGTTGAAAGGTGAGATTAGTGCCTTAAATGCTATTGTGCATGTGGAGTCTACCAGGCCATGACTTACGTGTTAAATTTGGCAGCATCGACAGTGATTCTCTAATAAGAGGCCATATGGGCCACCCTGAGGCTAGCCAGGGAGATTTGGAGAATCAACTAGTCTTGGGAGGTATTGACAAAAGCCAGGGGGAATGTACAACCTCCGTGAGTCAAACCAAAAGTTAGGACGAACGAGATGCTATGTAAGTCTAATGCAAAAGTCAGGGGTAACGCACAACCTCTGTGAGCATAGACAGTCTAATGCAAACGTCAGGGGGAACGTCCAACCTCTGTGAGCATAGACAGACTAGTGCAAAAGTTAGGGGGAATGTACAACCTCTGTGAGCCTAGTCAAGCCTTTTGAGCCATGAGCAAAAGTCAAGGCATCTAGCAAAAGTTGGGTTGAACGTAAAATTCCTATGAGCTAGAAACAAACAATTTTCCTGATATTGTAAATGATGTAAATGTATTGATCTAGTGCGTTGGCACGTGTAACAATATCCACCATGAAGAGAAATTTAAATTTCCATGTAAAGAGTCGAGTTGTAAAAGTCAAAGTTGCATGTATAGGTCAAAGTCAAAGTTGTCAAGTTTGTCGCATGTCGCATGTTGCATGCATGACATGTGCATATTGAGTTAGTTCGCATGCATTGTCAAGTCAGTGAGTTGTAATTGAAGTCTCAAGTCAAGTTCTATTTTCGAACTCATGTCCAAGGTCTATTTTCTGAAGTGTAAAGTCAAGTTAGGAAAGCATGCATTCAAGCTGCTAATTCGAGCCATCTCCTTCCCCTCTCCACTCCTTTATAAGCAGAGGTTGACCCCTCATTCTGCACACTTGTTATGCAGAGTAAGGGTGAAGGAGGAGAGGCAACATAGGTGTCCTAAGGCAACAAAAGTTCTCTGCGACAGTGCTGTGTATATCAGTCCTAAGGAAGCAAAAGTTCTCTGTGACAGTGCTGTGTATATCAGTCCTAAGGAAGCAAAAGTTCTATGTGAAAGTGTTGTGTATATCAGTCCTAAGGCAACAAAAGTTCTCTGTGACAGTGTTGTGTATCAGTCCAAAAAGACAATAAAGGTAACCTGGAAACAATGTTGATATATATCAGTCGAAAAGGCAGCAAAGGAGTCTTAAGGCAACGCATGAATTCTGTCCACAGTGCTGGTATCTAACAACAGATTAGGACATCAAGGTCTCTCTGTTTTTACAGGTTACACAGTCGGGTCAAAATCATCTTGGAAAGTTCATTTAAGAGCAGATTTTTCATGGTGGATATTTGTAAGTGATCATACATTATTAATGCAATAAAGGAAGATCGTTTGCTGGGGTTTTTCTCCCTGTATAGGGTTTCCCCAGGGTACATGTGTTGTTGATGTGCATGCTTATGTATCTACATGGTTATTGCTATTCAATTATGATTCTATATTGTTGAAATGTATTAAGCTGGAATCAGAGTGTTGAAGAATTTAAAGAAATAATCCGCATAAGAAATCAAGATCATAATTTAACATGGTATCAGAGCTTAGGGTGTGTTAAGCTTGTTGAAGTGCAGCAATAGGTATGCACAGATCCAAGCAAGCTTGATTAAGTTTCCAGTGTGGAGTCCATGGCATCCTCCATTTCAGTCAGGGCCGAGGATAGGCTCGAAAGAGCTACCAACTTCATTGTGTGGAAGCTTTGGATAAAAATATTTTGCAGGAGCATGATCTTGAGCAATATGTGACCACAGTGGTGGAGGAACCCACCACTAATGCAAGAAGAGCGACCTTCAGGAAGAGTTAAGCAAAGGCCAAGTGAATCATCTTTGACTTAGTCAAAGACAGTATAATGCCAGCGATGACTTCGTTAATGACTGCCAAGGACTGTATGGATACCTTGGTGAATCTGTATGAGAAACAGGCTCCAAGTCAGAAGAGAACACTTAAGCACAAGCTTAAGTATTTGAAGATGGAGAAAGGTGAATC
>SNQJ01S0003161.1:235385-266441 GCA_010110895.2 Picea sitchensis | reverse complement strand
TAGTTATTTGAGATGCATGTACTAATTTCCTATGCCTGAAACTACATGCTAGAGCACCCAAATTGAGACTACAACCATAACAATCAGCATAAAACTAAAATGACTGTTGGCTGTTATAAAACAGCAGAAAATTAAAATGAAGACAGCAGAAAACTTAGAGCCTTTGCTTGGTCAAAGACAGACCAAGAAGGCAAGCTGATAGGACCTGGAAAATTCACAAGCACGTACCTGATCTTGAGCAGTACTGTGATTCTCCATGTGGCTGGAAGATTCTTCATCACTACTTTCATCCAAGTCTGCGTCATTTTTTGATGATGATTCACATGCTTCATGTCAATCCTGAGGTTTCGACACAGCATCATTGGGGTTTTGACTTGGTAAACTTTGTTGTCGTTTGGTGTTTGGTGGTCCATCATCAAGCTCTCCTTTTACAACTTTACCTGTTTTAAATTTTCTTTTCTCACCAGCCAGGAGGATATCTTCTATCTTTTTGGCAACAAAATAAGCTTCCTTTAGATTCTTAGGGCCCATTTTTCTCAAAAGACAACGAAATTCTGGATCAAAGTCCCCAATGTAGATCTGTGACACACAAGCCTCCTTTGGTCTTGGATCCATACAGTTCCATTCATCGGTGAACCTATGATGAAATTGACAACGAGGTTCATCTTTTCCTTTTATGAAATGAAGGAGCATGTGCGATAAAGATTTGATATCCTGTTTATGACCACCATGAAAATTATGTGTCCCGTTCCTAGAATTGCAGTATTGCTCTTCAGAATTTGGCACAACAACACTGGAACATTTACATGACAAAACCTATTGCTCTATTAGCTCGTAACAGTATCTTTTAGAATCCTCACGATCTTTTAAAATCCCATCAAGACTGGCTTCAATCCTGTGAAGTTGATTGGTTGTCTTTGTGTAAGCATAGCAATTAATGCTCCATTTATTGATAAAGAACTCCTCAAATGTATCCCAGGTATCAATGCAGCATCCGGTCAAGTTCAGATACCATACCAAGGCTTCTCCTTCTAATGAGTGAGCCAACAATCTATAGCGATATCTTCATGCTCATTGGATATAACATTAGCAAAATTATAAAATGCTTCCAAGAGAATCTCAGTAGGTCTAACACCATTACTTGAAAACTTTGGCATGCATCACTTCCATCTGCTGGCAGGAGGGAATGGGTTTGGAACTTTGGATACCCATGAGTGCATGTGAAGTCCAAAGGATCATACATCTTTCTCTGGATTATGGCTTCAAAGCAGATCAATCCTCATATGAAACATGCAAGAAGCTTTCTAACAATGTGCAGCAAATCTCCTCATCGTTGTTGAAAGAAGGGTTTTATTTTCAATGGAGTAACCTATTAACCAGGTGAGATTTTCAAATACTTTGACCATTGTTGCTTTCTCTCATCTTAATACAAACAACAACAAACTCAGATTCAATGGGAACTGGATTTTGTTCCTCTGTGGAGTTGCCAGATGAGCACATAATCTTCAACATATAGCTTGTTGCCGCCCAAACTAGCATCCCTTGGAGAATGCTATGGGAATAGCATGATACGAGAAATGCACCACTGTCACCTTAGCACAATCTCCCCTTCACTCTAGGCCAGCTCCTAGAGACCAAGGGGGGTATCCCAATTCTTGTTACTGAACACCTCAATATACATTAAATAGACGGGTGCCTTAGTAGCCAAATGCCTAAGAATATTCAACTAAGGGTTAAAAAAATAATTGCTACAATATAGAGAGGGTTAGGAGCTTATCAAACAAGTGCTGAGATCTGAAATAAATATTCTACAACAGAATACAAACCAGCACTAAATTAATCACTCTTAGGGTGAGGAAAATGATGTTTATTACCTCTAATAAGTGAGATTTCACCATACAAACCAAGAATAAATGTTATACCTGTATTACTACTTGTTTGATAAGTTTGCTGCTGTCCTGAATTTCCAGAATTTAATTTATGACAAAAACGCAGAAAATTGCAGATTTGGACCATTAAAAGTGACCCAAGAATGCTTAAAAGCACTTGGGATGAAAATCCTTGGGCATTTTCTACTGGGACAATGATATATCAGTGTAAAACAGCCCAACAACAAACTAATGCAAGTACAATTGAATATTATCCAAGCAATTACTTCAAACTTGCAAAATTGGTGGTGAACACTGAATCCCCCTAGGGTTTCACCAAAACTCTCCAAAATGAAATATAACAGCAATGAACAGCTTAGGAGATGAATTTCACTGTTAGAATGCGTTAGATAAACTTAATAAACAATTCCAAAGTGAAATGTAAACTAGGGTAGGGTTTCACCAATTCTGATTTTTATTGCTGTAATTAATTTCCAGAATTGATAAACACCTTAAATCAGCAACAAGAATGTTAGATAAGACAATGAAGCACAATCCAAGAGGGTCAATTTTCCTTTAGGGTTAAAAATCAACAATTTAGCACAAACCCTTGAATAAAGACTTCTAAAAAATAAAAGTAAACCATTAGCTTTACTCTAGGCAATGAAATAAATGTTTTTGACATTTATATCTTTTATATTTTTTTGTATTTTTATATTTTAAAAAAATAATTGAAAATTTAGGGTTTTGGTTAGTGAATGTTGGGAGTTAGGGATTAGCCTTATCTCCACTTAGGGCTTATGGGGTCAACAAATATGCCCCTCTAAAAATCAGTTATCCCCGTTTATGGATTAGAACTAGAGACTAGGGTCACAAGGCTATAGTAGTCTCTTGCTAATCAAGACGAACTATGATAACCAATGCCCTACAAGAAGGGTTTCCCCAAGGAAATAGCCTTCATTAGCAAGATCAACAAAGAACTTGAAAAGAATACTTGAACCCTTGCCAAGGAGCATAGAACTAATCAAGACAAGAGACAAGCACTTATCAAATTGTTTTAGGGAAGAAGGAAGAGATACAAACCCTAGACGTCCTCCCTCTAAGTAGTTGATAACTCCTCAATGGATCGATCTTGCTAGTTTATGTAGAATCTTGAATAATCACAATAGTCTTTAAAATTTGCCAAGAAGAATAACCAACAAAGATAGAGSTCCAAGAATTGACACCAAGAAAAGACGAAGTAAAGATCTTCTATTAAATGGCTCCAAGAATAATCTYCAACAATTCACAACAAAAATGAGTGAGAGGAGTGCCTTTATTTATAGATGAGTCTCTCAACTCCTCTCCACTCTTTATTCCCCAAAATTAGGCTAAGGAATATAATAAAATGACTTGTCATCCACACAAATTGGAGACTAAGTCGAAAAGTACAATTAAATGATGCTTTACATTGTGAAAACCCTCATAGAAGGGGACGGCTTCAATAAAATATGCTCCAAAATGCTCAAATAATGTCCATAAATCGTTGAAATATGACTCCAAAGCTTGTCCATGTCCATACCTATGGTCAAGACACCTCCATGAAGCATTTGATTGACCCTCCAAGTCAAAAAATGGGCCATAAAACCCCCAATAACAAAAATGACGTCAAGCTTCTAAGAGGGTTAATTTGGCTTTTTTGGTAGAACGTTCCACTTGAAAAAGGTTTGGGGGACCTCAAAACATGGAATACTTCTTCAACCTCCACCTCAAATGTATGGACGACCTCAGGGCAAACCCTAGAAAGGGCCTTAAAGTGGATGGCTTTTTCAAATTTCTGCAATAGTAGTCAAGGGGTGATTATAAAGTGCATCCACATCAACGAGTAAGTGCCAAGTGATCTCCATGAGACCATCTCAATTCGTCTCAACTCAGTCCAGAGGAGCACGACAAGAGACCACACACGCCATCTCAACTCAGTCCAGAGGAGTATGACTCACCCATCACATGGGCGTTCTCACAGATTGTCTCAACTTAGTCCAGAGGAGAACGACCTGGAGAATGTCTCATGAAGTTGCAATCATTAACACTCCCTCTTAGCTAGGGAGTCATTCTCCACTAGGTCAAGTCTCTCACGGAAGTACTCGAACTTTGTCCTGGCAAGCGGTTTGGTGAAGACATCTGTAACCAGCTTGTGTGTAGAAAGGTACTGCACATGTACTGCTTTTCTCTACACCATATCTCTGATGTAGTTGTATTTGATCTTGATGTGTTCTGATTTATCGTGAAACACAAGATTCTTTGAGAGCTTCACACAGCTCTGGTTATCATAATGGATAATGGTGGAATCCATCTCATGTCCAAATAAGTCTACAAGGAGCTTGCGAAGACACATTGCTTTGCAGATTGCCACACATAATGCAATGTACTCTGCTTCTGCGGTACTCAAAGCCACATAAGTCTGTTTCCTGCTGCACCCGGAAACCATGGTAGATCCCAAAGTAAAACAACAACCATATGTGCTCTTCTGGTCCACTGTGCTCCATGCCTAAACTGCATCGACATATCCCTGCAATCTCATGTCTACACCAGAGGCATATCTAAGTCCATAACCAACTGTGCCTCGTAAATATCTCAACACATGCTTCGCTGCTATCCAGTGTGTCTGTCTCGGCTGACTCATAAAATGACTGAGTACACTCACGGCATAGCATATATCAGGTTTGGTGTTAACTAGATACATCAATGATCCAATCAACTGTCTGTAAAGATGTGGATCCATCTTGCCTGAATCAGAAGAAGTCTCGTTCATTTTCTTCAAATTCATCACCATTGATGTAGGCATGGATCTGCAGTTTGTCATCCTGAATTTCTTCAATATCTCCACTGTGTATTTTCCTTGACTCGGGAAAATCTTGTTAGTCCTCTGCCACACTTCTAGTCCCAAGAAGTAGTACATCATACGAGGGTCCTTCATCTCAAATTCAGAAGCCAATGCACGCTTGCATTCAACAATAAGGATTTCTGAACCGATGAGGAATAAGTCATCAACATATAGGACCAAAATCAGGGACTCGTCACCAACAATGTTGTAGTATAGGTTTGGATTGGAAACACTCTTGTTGAAGCCCAAACTCATCAAGTATCCATCAATCTTTTCATACCAAGCACGAGGTGCCTACTTTAGTCCATATAGGGCTTTCTTCAACATGCACACATGAGACTCCTTCTCATGTATCATGAATCCATCTAGCTGCTTGATGTAAATTTCTTCCTCAATTTCTCCATTGAGAAAGGATGTCTTCACATCCATCTGATGTAGTCTCCAACCCATGGATGTTGCAAGGGAAATAATCGTACGTATGGAAGTGTATCGGGCAAGAGGAGCAAATGTCTCCTCATAATCTATTCCCTCCACCTGAGAGAATCCTCTAGTCACAAATATCGCTTTGTACTTCTCGACACTTCCATCAGTTGCATGTTTGATCTTATAGATCCACTTGGAAGTCACTATCGACTTCCCTTTCTGTCTCGGAACAATATCCCACATATCATTCTTCATGATGGACTGATACTCTTCGGGCATGGCATCTTGCTAAACCTGCTAACCTGCTGCTTCTCCATGACAAGAAGGCTTGGTATCAATGATGTGGCTCATAGCTGAAACATAGCTCGAAAATCTCTGTGGTCTCTTTCTCTCTCGGAATGTACCACGAGGAGCTGCATGTCGCTCTGCCTCCTGTAGAGTCTTTCGAGCCCATGCAGGCCTCTTCTGGCCTACTGCAATGTCTTTGGGAACATCAACTGGATCTGTAAATGTCTCCCTTTGAATTGCTGAAAGGGGGAGAAGGTACTATCTCTTCCTTCTTCTCACTGTCAATCTCTATCTGAGATTCTCTGGATCTTGGGAAGGCTATCTCTTCCTCAAAGGTGACATCTCTGCTAACCTCGATTTGTCTCTGGCCAGGGATGTAGATCCGGTATGCCTTCGAAGATTCACTGTACCCCACAAATGTACCCTTTCTGCCTGAAGGGTCTAGCTTGGTCCTCTTCTCCTTGGGTACATGAAAGTATACTAGACACCCAAATATTCTGAAGTGTCCAATCTTAGGCTTCACTCCGGTGAAGGCTTCTTCGGGAGTCATTCCTCAGAATCTTATGAGGACTCATGTTCTGAACGTACATTGCTTTCATGGATGCCTCTGCCCACGGAATCATAGGTAGATTATGATCATGTTTCATTGCTTTGGTTGCCTCAACAATAGTTCTGTTCTTCCTCTCTGCAACCCCATTTTGTTGAGGGTTATAAGGAATGGTTTACTCCCTCTTGATCGTTGCCTCAACACAGAAATCACTGAAATCCATGGAGATGTACTCTCCTCCATTATCTGATCTCAGCACCTTGATCCTCCTCCCGTTCAGGTTCTCAACCTGAGCTTTAAATTCTTGAAATCGCGCAAGGACTCCATCCTTGGTCTTCAAGAAGTAAATCCATGTCTTCCGAGAGTGATCATCGATGAATAGAACAGAGTACAAATATCTGTTCAAGGAAGCAACAATCATCGGTCCACAAACATCTGTATGTATCAAGTCCAAGATCCCCTTGGATCTACTGTCACTGCTCGAAAAGGACCCCTTGACATTGTTTCCAAGAGCACAACCTCTGCAAACGCCATCATGCTCGATATGTATCTTTGGAAGGCCTGTCACCATCTTCCCCAGAGAGGGAACGACTCTATAATATAAATGAGCAAGTCTCCTATGCCATAGCTTGCTCAAGCGTATAGTATCATGTAACAAGGCCTGGACTGGTCGGACAACAAATCTGTACAAACTGTTTGCTTGAACACCAATCACTCGGGCAGAATCCATGTATGAGTTCTTGTGCCATGCAAAAAATTTTCCTTCAGAGAAGGTAACCTTGTAGCCTTTATCCTCTAAGGCATAAACAAAGACAAGGTTCCTTTTCATCCTAGGTACATATAGTACCTCACTTAATTGAAGAGGTATGTCAGAATCTAGTTGGAAAGGAGAAGTTCCAACTCCCTTCACAATATATATGGCATTGTCACCAAGCACAACATGCATACGAGACTCTTTCTCTACAAGGTCTGTAAGATGTTATCTATAACCAGTCATGTGTCTGGAAGCATCACTGTCAATCAACCAAATGTCACTATTAGTAGGAACGGTACCTGAGAGTGCTGAAATGAAGAAGAATGCTTCATCTTTTATGTCTTCATCTCTCTGAGGTGGTTCTGAATCAACATCTGCAGTGGATGCATGTTGTCTTCCTTTCTTCCTGGTAGGACAATTTCTCGCAATGTGTCCATACTTGTCACATCTGAAACATTGAATCTTTGAAATGTCTTTTCTATGTTCATGACCTGAAACTGCTGAATTTTTCTTGTCTTTGAATGCTTTGCTGAAACTTCTTCTATTTCTTCTTCCTCTCTTTGCATGAGAAGCAAGGGCTTGATTGTCATCATGATGGGAGTCTTGCACTCCTTTGGCTATAAATCTAGTTTCCTCTTGAGTGCAATCTATCCATAGACAATCAAATTCAGGTAAATCTGCTCTTCCACCGATACTTTGAAGGAATGGTTCCCAATGTCTTAGAAGAGCATTGAGAGTAATCATGACAAGTTCTCTGTCTGTTATTGTTTCTCCAATGGCACCTAGCTGATCTCTGATCTCTGAAATCTTCATGAAGAAGGTAGCAATGGTGTCAACTTTCGTCATCTTGATATTTTGAAGTTGGTGTTTCGATGTACGAGCTTTGTTTGTGTTGTTTCTCTCAAACATCTTCTTCAATGCATCATACATTTTAAAAGCTGTCTTCAGGGTAGAGATGCGAGGTAGTAGATGATCTCTTACTGAATAAATGATTATCTTCCTTGCTTTGACATCGTCTGCCCTCCATTCAACCTTCTATTCATTGGTAGTTGTTGCTGGTAGAGTCTTTTCTATCAATCTCAGTAGGTCATCCTCTTCTAGAGTGATGTGTAATCTTGACTTCCAGGAGCTGAAGTTGCTTGTTCCATCAAGCCTATCTTCCACCAAAGTTCTGTTCCTCATGGCTTGCAGATTCTTCATAAATGCTAACGGCTAGGCTAGAAACCCTAGCGTTTTTCAAGAGAAGGTCTATGGGGGGTTTATTGGACTTATGATTGCCAGCAAGAAACCCTAGAGAGTCAAAGGAACCTCAACAAGCTGCAAAAGTGCTCCAACGTTTTACAAAAACCCTAAAATCAAAATTCTGTAGAAACCCTAGAAACCCTAGGGCCAAAAATCAAAATTCCTTCAATTTTTGATCTGAGAGTTGCAGGAGGTGCGCTGGTCTAGGCTGTACCTTCTTGTGCAAATTTAGGCCCAACGTTCAAGGGAAAAGTGCTAAAACTAGCTTGACAAGGAAAAATGGATGGGGTCGTTTTTGTAGTTGCAGCAAGAAGGTGACGACTAGCTCTGAATAGCTTGTGCAATGGCTCTTCAGGAACACTGCTCTGATACCATGTTGAATTTTAATGCTTAGCTCAAGCACATGTAGTTTCTTTTCAATTTAGCATGAACTTGAACCATAAAATATGTAGCTACACTAGTTGCAGTAACCAAGATCACAAGAAGAATAACCATGCACAAGAACACAAGAAGTTATCCTGGGAAAACCCTTCTCAATCAAGGGAAAAACCCAACAATCCTTTGTTATAGAGTCAAGAGAAGATCCCCCACACACCACAAAGCCTAGAGCACACAAGAGGGTGCTTCTATGACCAAGAAAGATGGTGCCTAAGAGAAGTGCGCACTTCAGCCCTACAAGTAGGCGTTGAGATAATGAAACAATGAAGTGTGTGTGATCCACAATGGGGATCAACTCTTATTTATACATGCCCTAGCACATCAAATGGATGTGTCTATTGGCACAATAGGTTCGACTTCTATAACCCAATAATATAATTAATCTTTACACAATATTAATTATCTTTACATGGTGGGGCCCACTTGTACCCTTCACAATACAAAATTAGGGTTACACAATAAATCTTACTCTTAGACATTATAACAAGGATCTCTCACATCCTCTAGTGCTCAGCCACTAGGGACATGTCCACCTGTGCTCAACCACAGGGACGTCACTCTCAACAGATCAACTCAACTAAGTCCATAGGAGTACCATCTGGAGAGCCATCTCAAGTCGACTCAA
Source organism: Picea sitchensis (assembly GCA_010110895.2). Lineage (NCBI taxonomy): Eukaryota > Viridiplantae > Streptophyta > Pinopsida > Pinales > Pinaceae > Picea > Picea sitchensis. The sequence goes on along the minus strand of SNQJ01S0003161.1, from coordinate 257,393 downwards.
CTAAGTCCATAGGAGTCTGACAAGAGACCATCTCAAGTCGTCTCAACTCAGTCTAGAGGAGCACGACAAGAGACCACACACGTCATCTCAACTCAATCCAGAGGAATATGACTCACCCATCACATGGGCGTTCTCACGGATCGTCTCAACTCAGTCCAGAGGAGAACAACCTGGAGAATGTCTCATGAAGCTGCAATCTTTAACGGTTTGTGCCTCTGAGAGTGTGACCAATGCCTCAAAATCCAGGCTATGCATGTAATATTGCCTCAAAAATGTGCAACTGAACAATCATATGCAGAATAGCCTCGGAAGGCCCAAGTGTGGTACATACATAAGAAAGAGAGGGTTCATGTGGGTAAGGTGTGCTAAACTGTGGGTATAACAGCCCTTACAAAGCGCAATCACCTTTTGAAAAGAAAATAATAATAAGTGAATAGATAGAGGCCCCATAAATCATGTATCCTAGCAGATCCACCTCATAATGCTTGCATACCTACCCAGGACATAAATGCCCAACATCATAGGGAGTTACCGCCTCCAAAGGGGTAGTCAGTTGGAGCAATAAAACCAAGCACCTTGAGAATGGGGACTGAAAGGACATGCCATGACTGTTCACCTGAGGGGATCTGGGTAACCTCTAACCAACACTTGTACATCAAAAAAATCCTATCATGGCCACATACAAAGAAATCATCACACTTTGGGCGTATCGAAGTGGTCACATCTCGTGAAAAAATATAGGGTACACTGCAAAGAATTTGGGAGTAACATAGCTCATAAAAGTTATTGTAGCATCATTATTAATTCCCAGGGAACTGGACTCTGTCCTAGCAACAGTGGCAATTGCTACCTCCAAACTTGCACTTAAATTTTTTATCTCTTAATACCAATTAGGGAAAGCTTGGTACCACGCTAGAGGTAATGTCCAATGTCACCACAACAATAACCTCTATCACTTCACAGCTGGTGCATTTCCAGTGGTAGGGGGATTCCCTAGTGCTGCCACCAATCTGCCACTTGAGTGCAGATAAATAATATCGTATCAGATAACAGTGATGTTTTTCAGATGTTATTATGAAATATTGATTGGTTTCAGCAGGACCAATGCCTATATTCTTGGGAAATGGAGTCTTATGTGAGGCAAGTGCCTGGATATGAAATAATGGAGAACATGACAAGAGGATCCGAAGGAGGAATCTTTCCAATCAAACACTGTACTAATACTCGTTGAAGAGAATGTAAAACATAATTCTTCATACAGCCACAAAACAGTTCATGGATCATGTAAGTAGAGCAAGCAACAATATTATTAATTAGAGTAATCATGTGATAGAAGTCTAACAATAATGATAAGTGATCTTCCAGATCTCACAAAGAGAACAATAGGGTGACAAAGCAGTCTTACTACTGCATCAACATAAACTCCCACAGAAAACACTAGTTCTCTCAAGACTAGTCCAGAAGCAACCTCTGTGCAACACTTCATGTAGCAATTGATCTACAGAACAGAAAGAAAAAATTGAAAGCTCAATTACATGAACATAATCCTTCACTATCCCAAGATGAAGCATGCTAAGCTTAGGGATTTCACCTTCAAGAATCGATCCCATTGAAAGGGTTTCTTTTTCCAACTTATAATCTACAATACCATCCAATATTGGTCATCTTTGACATAGTCATAAGTGATCCGTCATGAATATAGTCAATTGTTAAAGAAATAACCAATTGGCTCCAGGGTCCACTTTGGGCCCAACTTGATCCTCTCCTTCCTATTGGAATTATTGGTGTTATCTGTACATGTGGCCATGACAAATTCATATGTATCATTAATGTACTTGGAATCATGATGAAGGCCATACTTTATTCTTTTATTGTATTACTAGGTGTGGTTAATGCTGACCTAGTCAACTTTGATATGTAGGATTAATAACCCTCTTGGGGAGTGTGCCCCTACTTATGTTGGCCCATAACCCTATTGGGAGGATGTCGTGCCTACTTGAGTGGTATAAATCAATGTTATTAGAACCAAAAACCGGACTGGACCGGTCGACCCCAAAAATTCAAAGCCGGACCGGACCAGAAAAAAACTGGAAAAAAACGGGACAAAAGAACAGGTTGACCAAAAAGTACATAAAATATTCAAAATTTGAAAAAAAACATATATATTTATATGCATCAATACGAATCCAAACCATTTATACACATATGCAAAGATTCTCATTTATATAGCAAGTAAGAGTGCATATAACCAAAATAACACCGAGTGCAATACTACAATTTCTGTTATAGTTTGATTGATTTTATAGTTAACTTGTGTGTAATGAGGTCCCCAACTTTAATGGAGTGGAGGTATATTATTGTATGCTATTCATACCTCCATCTCTTTTGATCACATGCACATATCGGGGGTAAATAGAGTGCATGTCAGAATAAAAGCTTAGTGATAATTTCTGTGTTAGTGTGAATGATTTTGTGATTGCTCTTCCCTTCTCTTATTTGATTCATTTGAACGCATATTATTTCTTGTTTATCTGTGTCTCGTTGTTTTTTCCAAACTTGTAACCTTGGGGGATTCACTCTTGAGTTTCCACAAGGAGAATATTGGAAGTTGCTTGCAGCGTTTGAAGTCAGAACTAGAAATATAGAAAAACATTTTAAAAAATCTTACAAGGCATGGAAAATAAATGTTGAGTTTACATGTGCAGGAAGTGCATGTACAGATCAAAAAATTGATAAGTATAATATGAAGTGAAACTGATGGGGACAAACCACACGTGGACAATTGAGAGAGAACCAGGAAGATACAATCAGTTAGCCACTGCAAAATTGGTTTTGAAACCTGTTGCTCATTTTAAGACCATGTTTTGATCATTTCTTTTACTTTTGATGATCTTTTTTTTGTTTCTAAATTGAAAACACAGCTTCTAGTTTCTAAAACTCTACATAATGTATAGAAATTGGCAGAAATTCATTTTTTTTCCTTAAAAAAATTGAAAATCCGCGTCTTTAAGTGCACCGTACGGGTGCTGTGCAGAACTGGTCGGAACCGGCCGGAATCAGTGGGAACCGGTTGAAACCGGTACAGAACTGGCCGGTTCAGTATAGAACCGGCCAAAACGGTTTGGTACACCCTTTCCGACCATTTTTTCCCTGAAGGCCAGTCTGGCCGGCCGATTTTGCCGAACCGGGCCGGTTTTGATAACATTGGTATAAATACACCACTTAAGCTTCATTTGTAACTCATATTTTTTGATCATTGAGCTAGGCTCTCTAATATAAAGTGTTGAAGACTGTGGGCACCCATATCTTGCATTGTGCAATCTTGTTCATTGGTTGGGTTTTCTCTTACTTGTGCACTTGGTCTTTCTCTCTTTATCTCATTAATGGAGAACTTCAGTGCACTGTTTCATGCTGGTTTTTCTCTTTTTATTGCTGGTTTTTGGGTTGGTGTTTTGGTTCTATTCGGTTCCCTCTTTCTGTTTGTGATACCAAGTTTCAACATGGTATCAGAGCAGTTGTGAACCTTCCCTAGTCACATTGCTGCTGCTTTTAAGGTTTCTTCTTGGCTGTTTATTCCAATATTTTTGTGATTAGGCTTGGCATGCGAAAGGAACTCTAACCGAAGGAATATCGAGGTTGTTCATTGTGTTCCGTTGACTGGAAAGGCACTTTATTAGGGCTGTGTGCATGTTTTCTGCAATAATTACAGAGTTCATGTCCATTGAGATTGATGTGCCCAACATTAAGGTTTGCTTGCTAATTTATTTCAACATTTTCTCAATAGCTGTTCCAAGGCTATGCTCTAGTAACACCACTAGTAACATCACTATTTTTCTAACTGCTGATCCAGGGTTTCAGACGTGAATTTTCAGCAACATTTTGAAGACTTTTGTTTGGTCGAATTACTTTTTAGTGATTGCGGAACTAGGGTTTTCTAGATCTGATTTTTCAGTAGCATTTTTGGAGATTTTTGGCTAGTGGCATTATCCCAAGTGCTGTGAAACTAAGGTTTCCATATCTGATTTTTCTTAGAGGGGATCCAGAGATTTTTTTGGCTAGAGGCATTGCCCTAAGGGCTGCAGATCTAAGGTTCTTGGATCATCTATTGTTTAGGGTTTTCTAGGGTTTTAACCCACCTTCAAGGGATCATCTGTTGATGATTGCAGCGTCGTGCGACATTCTCCAGGATACGTTCTCCTCTGTGACTGAGTTGAGTCGACCTGTGAGAGAGCCCAGTGTTGGGTGTGCCCATGTGATGGGGTGTATCGTTCTCCTTTGGACTGAGTTGAGTCATGCCCCAGTGTTGGGGTGTATCGTTCTCCTTTGGACTGAGTTGAGTCATGCCCCAGTGTTGGGTGTGCCCATGTGATGGGTGTATCGTTCTCCTCTGTGTGAGAGTTGAGTAATGTGGTCTCCTGCCTTTGTACTCCTGTGGACTCAGTTGAGTCAGGGTTGAGATGGTACTCCAGATGATTCTCCTGTGGACTCAGTTGAGATAGAGATCTATTGAGTATGACGTCCCTGTGGCTGAGCACAGGTGGACATGTCCCTAGTGGCTAAGCACTAGTGGACGTGTGGATCCCTTGCTATATTGTCTAAGTGTAAGATTTACTTGTAAGCCTAATTATGATGTAAAGGGTACAAGTTGGCCCCACCATGTGTGAAAGATAATTAAGGTTTATTGTAATAATTAATTATATTTCTGAGTTATTGAGGTCATCCCTATTGTGCCAATAGACACACCTATTGCTGTGTCTGGTCTTGTATAAATAGAGGTGATTTCCGCATTGAGGAAACACACACTCTTACACACTTCACTTGTCATTTGGAAATTTCAGACCTACATTTAAGGCTGAAGTGCGCACCTCTCTTGGGTGCTAGTTTCAAGGTTGTAGAGCACCCTCTTGTGTGCATTAGGGTTTTATGGTTGGGGGATCTTCTCTTGAGAATATAGCAAATGATTGCTGGGTTTTCTTCCCTTGAGTAGAAGGGTTTCCCAAGATATTTCTTGTGTTCTTGTGCATGGTAATTATTCTTGTGATCTTGGTTATTGCAACACTTGTTTATGGTGTAGTTGCATTTGTTTATGCTTCAAGTACATTGCAAAAATGAAATAAACCTCATGCTTGAGTCTAGCATAGTGAAAATTCAACATGGTTTCAGAGCTTAGGACTTGAAAGAAGCCATTGTACAAGCCTTCAAAGCAAGTTGTCCTCTCTTTTGCAGAACCATATGACCTTCTCCTTTTTGGGTTGTTTCAACACCTTCCACTGAAACGTTGGGGATAAAAATTGCATAGGAGTGTATGGCCTCCTTCAGCGCACCTCCAACAACTTTCAGATTGCATTTTTGAGAATTTTGGATTTTTGACCCTAGGGTTTCTAGGGTTCCACCATTTTCTGCAGAATTTCGGTTTTAGGGTTTTTGCAGCTCATTGAAGGCGTTTTTAGCTCACTAGTGTTCTTCTGACTTTCAAGGCTTATTGTTGGCAGTCATAAGTCCAATGAAACCTAAGATTGCTAGCCTAGCCTAGTCGTTACGTTTCCTAGCCTAGTTTCTAAGGGTTTGTGGAAGAATTTGCAAACCATGAGGAACCGAACCTTGGTGGAAGATAGGCTTGATGGATCAAGCAACTTTAGTTCCTGGAAGTCAAGACTACAGATCACCCTGGAAGGGGATGACCTATTGAGTGTGATACAAAAGGCTTTACCAGAAACAACTACCGATGAAGAGAGAAGAATGGAAGAAAGATGACGTCAAGGCAAGGAAGATTATCATCTACTCAGAGAGAGATTGTCTTACCAGGAAGAAAGAAAGACAACTTGCCTCCACTACTGATGTTGATCCAGAGCCACATCAGAGAGATGAAGACATCAAAGATGAAGCCTTCTTATTCATATCAACACTCTCAGGTACGGTTCCTACTGATAATGATATTTGGTTAATTGACAGTGGTGCCTCCAGGCACATGACCAGATATAGAGATCATTTGACAGATCTTGTTGAGAAAGAGACCAGTCTACATGTTGTACTTGGAGACAATGCCAGATATAATGTGAAAGGGGTTGGAACTTCTACATTCCAACTTGACTCCGACATACCCCTTCTGTTGAGTGAGGTACTATATGTACTTGGGATGAAAATGAACCTTGTCTCTGTTTCTACCTTAGAGGATAAAGGCTACAAGGTTACCTTTTCTGAAGGAAAAATTCTTGCATGGCACAAGAACTCACATATGGATTTTACCTGAGTAATTGGTGTTTGAGAAAACAACTTATACAGGTTGACTGTCCGACCAGTCCAGGCCCTGTTACATGATACTATCAACTTGAGTGAGCTATGACATATGAGACTTGCTCACATTCATTATATAGCCCTTCCCGCTCTAGGGAAGATGGTAACATGCCTTCCAGAGATACAGGTTCAACATAATGATGTTTGCAGAGGTTGTGCTCTTGGCAAGAATGTCAAGGGGTACTTCTTGAGCAGTGACAACAAATCCAAGGGGATCTTGGACCTGATACATTTAGATCTGTGTGGACCAAGGTTAGCAGAACCAGATTGGTCATTGAACCGATCGACCCAACAAATCGGAACCAAACTGGAACCGGAAAAAAACCGGTCACTAAAAATACATAAAATATTCAAATTTTGAAAACAAAATACATATTCATGTGCATCCATGTGAATCCAAACCACTATACAAAAATTTGCAAATTTTCTCATATATATATATATATATATATATATAACAAGTAACATTGTATAAAACCAAAATAGCACTAACAGTGAGTGGCAAGTGCACTCCATAGTCATATGAATATTTGGATTCTGAATCAAAATACATCATCAAAAAGGCTCTAAATGGCCTATAAAGTCCAAAAATAACTCTAGAGTCTAGGCTAGAGAGTAGAGACTACACAATCTAATACTCTGAATCTGCATACTGAAACTCGAGGACTTAGACTTGGACTAAGACTCAGACTCAGAGTCATTATCTACATCCTCAACATGAGTAGACTCAACAGGGGGATTTCGAGCTTGGCTTGATTCCCCTGGTCCAGAAGGCAAAGATACAGTTGCAATATCAGTGCACACATTCTCTTGATGTGTCTGGGGATCCAAATCCATCCGGGAAAGGTCTTCATTGTCAAAAGTTGTTGGTTGAGTCTCTTTCTTTTTTTATTTTTTTTTTTAAATTTGCAAATCCCCTCACTTTTCCGGTTGTACGGAAAAAAACCCGGGAAAAAACCAGTTTTATACGGAACCAGTCAAAAGCGGTTTAAATGTCCGGTTTGAACCGGTAATCCCTGTGAACCGGTCGGTTTTACTGGTTTCGGTTCGGTTCTGGTAACACTGGTGTGGACCCATGACTGTTGCCTCCTTGAACGAATATTTGTGCTATGTGCTCTTCATCGATGATCACTCTCGGAAGACATGGATTTAGTTTTTGAAGACCAAGGATAGAATCCTTGCGAGATTTCAAGAATTCAAAGCTCAGGCTGAGAACCTGATCGGAAGGAGGATCAAGGTGCTAAGATAAGATAATGGAGGAGAGTACACCTCCAGGGATTTCAGTGATTTCTGTATTGAGGTAGGGATCAAGAGGGAGTATATTGTTCCTTATAACCCTCAACAAAATGGGGTTACAGAGAGGAAGAACATAACCATCATTGAGGCAACCAAAGCAAAGATACATGATCATAATCTACCTATGATTTTGTGGGCATAAGCATCCGTGACAACAATATATGTTCAGAACAGGAGTCCTCACCAGATTTTGAAGAACATGAATCTTGAAGAAGCCTTCATCGGAGTGAAGCCTGAGGTTGAACACTTCAGGATATTTGGGTGTCCAGTATACTTTCATGTACCCAAGGAGAAGAGGTCCAAGATAGACCCTTCAGGTAGAAAGGGTACATTTGTGGGATACAGTGAATCTTCGAAGGAATATCGGATCTACATCCCTGGTCAGAGACAGATTGAGGTGAGAAGAGATGTCATCTTTGAGGAAGAGATAACCTTTCGAAGATCCAGAGAATCTCAGATGGAGATTGATAGCGAGACAATACCTTCTCCCCCTTCAACAGTTCAGAGGGAGACAACCATTGATCTAGTCGATCCAGTTGATCCAGTTGATCAAGTTGCTCTAGTTGATGTTCCCAGAGACATTGTAGTAGGCCATAAAAGGCCTGCCTAGGATCAACAAACTCTGCAGGAGGCAGAGGGACATGCAGCTCCTCGAGGCACATTCCAAGAGAGCAAGAGACCACAGAGATTGTCAAGCTATGTTTCAGCCATGAGCCACATCATTAATACTGAGCCTTCTTGTCATGGAGAAGCAGTAGGTCAGCAGGTATGGAAAGATGCCATGACAGAAGAGTATCGGTCCATCATGAAAAATGATGTATGGGATATTGTTCCAAGACTAGAAGGGAAGTCTGTAGTGACTTCCAAGTGGATCTATAAGATCAAGCATGCAACTGATGGAAGTGTCGAGAAGTACAAAACAAGATTTGTAGCCAGAGGATTCTCACAGGTGAAGGGAATTGATTATGAGGAGACATTTGCTCCAGTAGCCTGATATACTTCCATCCGTACTATCATTGCACTAGCTGCATCCATGGGTTGGAAACTACATCAGATGGATGCAAAGACAACCTTTCTCAATGGTGAGATTGAGGAAGAGGTTTACATTGAGCAACCAGATGGATTCGTGATACATGAACATAAATCTCATGTGTGAAGGTTGAAGAAAGCCTTGTATGGACTAAAGCAGGCACCTCGTGCTTGGTACGAGAAGATGGATGGATTCCTGATGAGTTTGGGCTTCAACAAGAGTGTTGTTGATCCAAACCTATATTATCACATTGTTGGTGACGAGTGCCTAATCTTTGTCCTGTACGTTGATGACTTATTCCTAACCGATTCAGAAAGACTTATTGTTGAATGCAAGCATGCATCGACTTCTGAATTCGAGATGAAGGATCTGGGCATGATGCACTACTTCTTAGGACTAGAAGTATGGCAAAGGACTGATGAGATTTTCCTGAGTCAAGGAAAATATACAGTGGAGATATTGAAGAAGTTCGGTATGACAGACTGCAAATCCATGCCTACACTGATGGTGATGGATCTGAAGAAAATGAATGAGGGTTCTACTGATTCAGGCGAGATTGATCCTCATCTATACTGACAACTAATTGGATCATTGATGTATCTGGTTAACACTAGACCTGATATATGCTATGCAGTGAATGTACTTAGTCAATTCATGAGTTAGCCGAGACAGACTCACTGGATAACAGCGAAGCATGTATTGAGATATCTACGAGGCACAGTTGGATATGGCCTGAGATATGCCTCCAGTGTAGACATGAGATTGCAGGGATATGCCGATGTAGATTGGGCAGGGAGCACATTGGACTGGAAGAGCACATCTAGTTGTTGTTTTACCTTCGGGTCTGCCATCGTTTCCTGGTTCTGCAGGAAGCAAAGTTCTATGGCTTTGAGTACCGCAGAAGCAGAGTATATAGCATTGAGTGTGGCAGTCCGCGAAGCAGTGTGGCTTCGCACGCTCCTTACATATTTATTTGATCATGAGATGGATTCTACCATTATTCATTGTAATAACCAGAGCTGTGTGAAGCTCTCTGAGAATCCTGTGTTTCATGATAAATCGAAACACATTGAGATCAAATACCATTATATCAAAGACATGGTGTAGAGGAAAGTAGTACACGTGCAGTACCTTCCTACACATGAACATATTGCATATATCTTCACCAAACCGCTTGCCAGGACGAAGTTCGAGTACTTCCGTGAGAGACTTGGCCTGGTGGAGAATGCCTCCCTAGCTAAGAGAGAGTGTTGATGATTGCAGTGTCATGTGACATTCTCTAGGATACGTTCTCCTCTGTGACTGAGTTGAGTCGACCTGTGAGAGAGCCCAGTGTTGGGTGTGCCCATGTGATGGGGTGTATCGTTCTCCTCTGGATTGAGTTGAGTCGTGCCCCGGTGTTGGGTGTGCCCATGTGATGGGTGTATCGTTCTCCTTTGTGTGAGCGTTGAGTCGATGTGATCTCCTGCCTTTGTACTCTTGTGGACTTAGTTGAGTCAGGCTTGAGATGGTACTCCAGCTATGGACTTAGTTGAGATAGAGATCTGTTGAGTATGACATCCCCGTGGCTGAGCACAGGTGGACGTGTCCCTAGTGGCTGAGCACTAGTGGATGTGTGGATCCCTTGCTATATTGTCTAAGTGTAAGATTTACTTGTAACCCTAATTATGATGTAAAGGGTACAAGTCGGCCCCACCATATGTGAAAGATAATTAAGGTTCATTGTAATAATTAATTATATTTCTGAGTTATTGAGTTCGGCCCTTTTGTGCCAATAGACACACCTATTGTTGTGTCTAGTCTTGTATAAATAGAGGTGATTTCCCCATTGAGGAAACACACACTCTTACACACTTCACTTGTCATTTGGAAATTTCAGACCTACATTTAAGGCTGAAGTGCGCACCTCTCTTGGGCGCTAGTTTCAAGGTTGTAGAGCACCCTCTTGTGTGCATTAGGGTTTTATGGTTGGGGGATCTTCTCTTGAGAATATAGCAAAGGATTGCTGGGTTTTCTTCCCTTGAGTAGAAGGGTTTCCTACGATATTTCTTGTGTTCTCGTGCATGGTAATTCTTCTTGTGATCTTGGTTATTGCAACACTTGTGTATGGTGTAGCTGCATTTGTTTATGGTTCAAGTACATGCAAAAATGAAATAAACCTCATGCTTGAGCCTAGCATAGTGAAAATTCAACATCAGTATGGTGGCTGATCTAGAAGCTTGCTTGGATCATCTCTTTTCAGGGCTGCGGGTTCGATTTTCTTCTTTTAGGGTTTTACCCTTATATAAGGGTTTGCTTCTTTTTTAAGGTTTGTTGGGTATCTTTAAGGATATTTTCCCTTTTTACAAGAGCAACACTTCCTTCCTAGGTTTTTTTTCCCTCTCTTCAAAATCCAACACTATCATCTTGTTCATTCTTTGCATTAATAGTTCTCTAGGGTTGTGTTTAAGGCTTGTGCTGTCCTAAATACGTAAACAATACACTACAAAGTTCTTGGAAGAGTTGGTACTATCGTCTTCTTTGGTCTATACAGGGGGATTCCTTGAAGACTTTATGAAGCCTTCTTCTTTGCTGAACCTAATGACCTCAGAATGGCTCTTTGCCCTATTCAATAGGGCTACTTATATTCAGGCAGATCTGATACAAAAGAACTCTATATGCAATTGCTTTCATACAAAGAGTTGTGTCCTCAAGTCTTGCTCAACTTGTCTTAAAGGGATTGACAAGCTTCTGAGAGTAGCGGTTTGTGACAAAGATCTTCTAGATGATACCGCTGACAAAGTTTATAGTGCACATCAAGTTGAATCTGCATACAGGTTAGTTTTATTGTGCTAAACTCTTGATCAATATATGATTTCATCAGTTTTACATTTTAGGTTTTTTGGATCAAGTACACAGGCCCATATTTTGATATATTGTCTATATGATCATTCCAGTGCAAATGTTCTCTTTGATGGAGTTTTTATTCATGGTCCGCTTGGATTGTTTACTCTACTTCTTATTGCTGATTCTTCTTATGGTTCACATATGGCCTTGCAGTTTGCATATTGTGCCTTATTGGTTTCAGGATGTGATGAATATCATTTTACCACAACACACTTGAAGATGTTCTTTATGTTCTAGGAGTTGCTGGTTTTATAGTGATACTTAGGCTTATTGTGATGCTACATCTCAGCATTTGGTTCATAGTGACATTCATGGGCCTATGACCACTTGTTCACCTGGGAGAGCTATGTTCTTACTCACTTTCTTTGATGGAACTTATACTCACATGTCCACAAGATCCTTTACCCTACTTACAGATTCTTCCATGAATGAGTTTCAGTCTATTACAGTGGATCTGTACTTTCCACATTAAGATGTTGGTATTTATTGGATGTAATATTTTCGGTTTCTTTAGCCTCAGGAACAGCTTGAGCCAGGATCAATGTGTTACATCCACGAGATCCATTACACTACTTATAAACTCTTCTATAGATGAGTCTCAGTCTTTTACAATGGATCTCTACTTTCCACATTATGATGTTGGTATTTATTGGATGTAATATTTTCGGTTTCTTTAGCCTCAGGAACAGCTTGAGCCAGGATCAATGTGTTACAATGGATTTTTCTATTTATGATGTTTGTTTTCAACAGTCCAGCACACCAACATCGACTTCACTATACTTTTACCAGATGTCACCTTCACTAAGTTGTGGAATTGTGTTGCTGTGAGTGATATGGAGTTTGGGTAGATGTTGCCCCTGCTTAAAGGGACAAGGGAGAGGAAAGAAACTTTGTGATGTAATCCACTTCCATGGCCCTGCTGGAGTTGATGTCGCTTTGTGCCGATGTGGCCAATGCATCTACCCTGCGCAGCTATCATTAATCAGTGTTCCACTGGGACGCCACCCTGCAGGACTTAGGGATCGCTGCTCCCCACGCCCCTCTCGGATCTGGGGACTCACGGGGACGCTTTCCCATATGTTCTCTTTAATGGTAATGTTAAATTTTAAAGTAAAGGATAAAATGAAAGATAAAGGAAATGCCAAATGAAAGATAAAGGAAATGCCACTTTTACTTCTTAAATTTTTAACATTACCATTAATTACTCTTGATTAAATGTCAGTTCACTCAAGTATAAACTCTTCATTGGACTTCATATGGAGAAAGTAGAATTTTAGGTCCCATTCAAAATTCAGCAGACTTTAATCTGCTGGGATTTCAAGATTGGCAAGATCACCGTTTCCAATCGGATTCTGCTATGAGGGTGCGGCTGAACCTGTGACAATCAGTTATTCACCGCCTCCTCTATATACCCCCAATGTTGGTGGTGTTGATTGTTAAACTCCTCATATGGCCTTAGCAAAATAAAATCTTCACTCAAACCAATCATTATCAGGGTATTGTTAAGCTTTTTCTACCATATTTTGACGCTTGTTTTAGGCGGTTTCATCAAAATAGTGTGGTGTTGATTGATGTCCCTAGAGGATCGTGGTATAAGCCAAGTCAAGACGAGGCAAGGATGAAGGATGATACTCATGATGTATATCCCAATATGTTTATGGTGGTGCCCACAAGTCTTGCCAGAGGAATTGGTCCACATATACTATCCATTCTGGTCAAGAGAAGGAATTTTCCTCTAAGAGAGCAGAAGAAGTTGCAGCGGCACAAAGGCTCCCTACGCCTTGCACATAGGAAGACACCCCTGGTGCATCTAAGGGACCTCCAGCCGGTCGATGGGATGTGATCCGCAGGGATAGTGTACGATAGATGTGAGGGGGATGCACCGTGATGAGCTGTCTTTGGTTAAAAATGGGTTACCGTTAAAGTGACTCAATCTTATATGGTGACATTCCCTTTGATGGTTCTGATGACTTCATGCAGGAGATTGATGTAGAGGACCGGTCAATGTGATTGACTCCATGATGGTCATTTTGAAATTTATTTTCAAAGTTCATTGTTTTTCAGTTTTAACTTTTGAGTCTTGACTCTAGACACCGATGACGTCAGACCTTGACTTGTGACTCTTTACTATTTTTAAATTTTGAGTTTGAGACCCTAATTGAATCTAATTTGCAATACTTTAGACTTTTAGCATCTACTTCATTTAGTATTTTAAACAATTAGATTCTAGAATGATGAAATTTATTAAATTTAATTTTTAAATCAATGTAACAATATTTATTATTTTACTATTTATGTTTCAACTTCCATTTATGATTTATAAATCAATGTATTTCATTACCTAATTTGAATTGAATTTTGAATCATGTTTAATAGTTTATGACTTTATACCTGCTTCATAAATTTGAATTTTCAATTTACTAATTTAGTAGTATTAAGTTGTTGAGATTTATGTTATTGCTAGTATTTAGTTGTTAGTATTGATTATTTACTATTTTGTCCCTTTTCGACCCTACTAATTTATGTTATTGTTGAGATTTATCATTATTATTTTTATTTTTAAATTTTATTTTTAAATTTTTTTTATATTATATATGACGCCCTCCCCGTTCCCCATTTCCAAAGTGTCCCTAAAATTTGGGGGTACTACAATATGCCCCCTTTGTGCTGCCTCCCCCTGACCTCGTCTCCGGGTCTGCCTTGGTGGAATAATAATGTTAATTGTACTTAACTCCTTAATCATGGCTAAGGCCATACATTATTCTTTCATTCTATTATTATATGTGGTTAAGACCAACCTAGTCAATTTTGATATGTAGTCTCAATAACCCTCTCAGGGAGTGTGCCCGTACTTATGTAGGCACATAACCTTTTTGGAAGGATGCCCTACCTACTTGAGTGGTATAAATACGTTACTCAAGCTTCATTTGTAAATGATCTTTTTAATCATTGAGCTAAGGCTCTCTAATATAAAGTGTTTAAGCCTATAGGCACCCAAACCTTGTTCTACACACTCTTGTTCATTGGCCTGGTTTTCTCTCTCTTATGCACTTGATCTTTCTCTCCCTAGCACATTAGTGACAGGTTCAGTGAACTGTTTCAATGTTGTTTTTTCTCTTTTTATTGCAGGTTTTTGGGTTGGTGTTTCTGGTTCACTTCAATCCCCTCTATATGTTTGTGATCTCAACATTTCCATGCACTAAAACCTTGAAGAAGAAGCCTCCAAGCCTTCCAAATTTGATTCTCTTGACGAAGTCTAGACTGGTCCTTAGTCTCTAGAGCCCTAATGTTAAAGCAGAAACCCCCTCCTTTAATGTTATCTCTTCTTAAAGTGATAACTGGAGTGATAATAAAAAAGTTCATCCCATCCAGAGATATTTTAAATAAGATTGAACTTGAAATGCCTCTATAAAGTGTGGACAATGTTCTAAGATTATTCGTCTTTTGCAAAGTATATTATTCCATTAATGTGACCAAAAAGCATTTCCTGATTCACCCAGAAAATCAAGTGATGGTGGCATTACAAAAAAAATTAGCAGTGGTCACTGAAATGGTGGCAGAATAATTTGGGCAGTTCAATTTTTTTTTAATTATTTCTCCAACAATGACAGTTATTGGATCCATATGGAGTCACAGAGGCATCTGCCAGAAAAATATAATATTTGAACAATGAAGGTAACAGAATTTGCAGCGAGACTTGATAACAACGAAGATAATGAATCTTGATTTGATATATTCTCCACGCATACACAATACCGGCCTTGACGACATTTCCAGTGAATCTCGAGTATGATTTACTCGAGATTCTTGAGTGAATCTCGAAATTTCTTGTCAACCTGTAATGATTTACAGCGATATTCTTTTGCATCCCCATGAATGCAAAAAGACATTTCCAACAATGATTTGGGTGGAGAATAAAATCACAAGATATTATTTTACACAAATTAAAGCCTGCCCTTCCTACAATAGGGTTTAGATTTTTTTGTGAACAAGTAGCATTGGGTAGGCATAAAATTGCGACAAACATTCTGATAGAAGTTCAAGTCTGCAGATTTGTCGAACACCAGCTATCATTGCATTCATCTCCACTTATTGATGCCCATATGCTGTGATATCTGAATGGTGTTAGAAATCACTGGTGCGTTGCAGAGGTAGAAATAACAGAGCCAAGAAAAGTCAGTGATGTTTAGAAACACCCTTATGACATTACAGAACACAAGAGTCGGACTACTTTCGTTTATAGTGCATCTAGCTATTATTTTGACCTTCAAGGCCCATTAGTGGACATTAATATTTGAACTAAACTACATTAGATGCCAAATATAACAATTGTCGTTTAGTCCTTTTAATTATATTGTTTCTTAAAGGCTCTAAGGTAAATCTTATCCCAGTTTGTTTGTATGTTTAATCGCTAATGCAGTACATTCAATTGTTTTATTTGTTGTTGAAACTTTCTAGATTCAGTTTACTTGTCTTTACATAATGGCTTGTCCAAGTGTTCTGGTCTTTTACATTATTTTTAACAGATTGGTGATTATATGTGTGGTTTCTATTTGTTCAGGTGTCACTATGCAATGCAAAATGTTCTAGAAACACGGAAGTCAAAAGACCGTAACAGCAATGGCAGGGTGGATGCCAGCCATTTGGTTTGATTCTTCCTTTTATGGCTTTGTTGTATGCAGGCATTCCAGTTTTGTAACTGTATTCGAGAATTGCTGCTCGTCCAAAGCTTCAAGGTAACTGTTAAGTTGCTTGCAACGAGACATCAAGAATTGAGGCAGAATTCCAATCCAATTAATGATTTCCTCACAGGTGTTTTTCCAAGTGCTCAGGTTAAAAATTAAATTTCTGTATAATAACTTCTGTGAATAGGCATTCATGAAATTTGGAATCTATGATTTGCATTTGAAAGACTGCAAAGACCTAATTTTCCTTATAAGATAGCTTGTATCAGTTGTAGGAAAGATTTGCAAATAATGGATGAGTTGTAAACTTGTAGGCAATATTTCCAGCTATGGTTACAACTCAAGATCTATTAGAGCAAGATTTAGCAAGATTGGTCATGTTTGTACAACTCTCAGTTCAATCTGCAGCTCTGTTGGCATAAGTACATTTGGAAGGCCTTTTATTTTGCTTTGACAAAGTCATAGTTTATACAACAAACATTTTCATGACTATTGATAAATGTTGTCAGAACATACCAATAAAGGAACAATACAGTCCTGTGCTCAAGTGGCGCTATTATTTTGTTCTTGGAATATTTACATTTACTTCGTCAGCCTGCATATATGAGCAGGTTGTGATATTTGAAATGAGAAAACTTGACGTGTTTAAAATTTTGTGTTCTTATGTGAGAACTGTTAACAGAAATGACAAATGAGAAACAAAATGACAAATGGGTTTGGATTGAAATGGAAAATCTCGAGTTCGAGTAAGAAATGTTTTGGATTTTTTTGATACATATACAAGAATATGCACACACACACTCTTCAACTTGATACCACTCGGTATATTTACAACATAGATGACATTGTATTGTAGCAAAAAATGAGAATAAAGGAGAACTCGGGAAACTGGTTTCTCATGGCAGTCAGCCTGATTTTTGCTGTTTATATGACTAATTCCATGCCATTGCTGACATCGCTGACAAAATATAAATATGGTACTTTAAATGCCGTTGAAAAAATGGCTGACATTAGATGGCAAAATGTAAATATGGTTCTTTAAACTTAGTTGAAAAAATGCTCTGTTGGAAAATGTTTAACAGGCAGCATATGCTTGTCATTGATGGCAAGTACAGCAATGAAGATGGCATGAGTACAGGAATAATGTAATAGACGGGCACCAGAAGTATTTTGGGAAGAAGCTGCAGAGCAACCTCGATAACATCAGAAGAGATAGTGCAGAGGATGTTTGGTATGTCTTACAAGCAGCATAAGCTTGTCATTGATGGCAAGTACAACAGTGATGATGGCTTGAGTACAACAACGATGATCAGCAGCGCAGTGATATTCAGGAAGACCAGCAACGCAACAATTGTCTAAACGCAACAATCCTCAGTCGTCAAATCGAGGATTGATCTAAACTATTGATCAGGCATGATGAAGTCCCGTAAAGTTTGAGAAGCACTACTGATCGTTGGATCCCATCCAAAATTCCCGACAGAACGTGAGCGAGGCGTGGATCTGAATTTGAACCAAGAAAACCGCGAAGGAGATGGAATCTCGGCGTTTCAGTCCAAATGCGATAAACCATAGTTGGATCAGCGAGTCACCCGCTCTACTCTTTAAAGTACAGGAGAAGTGGGCATTGTAATCAGGAAAAAGAAGGAAGTCATCCGTGGAAGGTTGGGAAGAATAATTCGGTTAGCGTGGAGGAGATCAAAGGAGGCGATGTTCCCCTAACCTCTAGAAATAGCGATATATCTTGATAATTCAATCGAACCCGTCTGATTAAAGGGTTAGGAATTTTGAACGTTGTTCAGTCCATTTAGGGGTTTGAAGTCAGTGTTGGATATGTCAAAGTGTATTAACATCAAGAATCTCGATATAGCGATATGCAAAAATAAGCGATGTATAGTACAACCATTCGGATCAAAGATGTGAATACGGAGGCGTTGATGGAACTTCTTTCACGGAGGAGTTTATTGGATCGGGACTTTAAAAGTGACAAAAACCGCTGACATCAAACATATTAATCGTAGAAATGATCACGGGCAAGATCGGATCAAGTGTTGATGGGCGAGTTAGTCCCGTATAATTCGGGGTTTTAGGGATGTGAAACTTGGAGGAGCAAGAACTCATGCAACTTGGAATGTAGAAATCGCGTCATGAAAAAATAGCAATTCAATCACATTTGTTCGAATCAAGGATTAGTCTGGGACTAAAATAGATCTCATGGGTTATGGCAGAGTGATGAAATTTGAGCAGGTCAGCAGAACAATTATTTGAGAAACTCCGCGAAATGAGAAATCACAAAAGCTCTTATCCATAAAAGCGTGGTCATAACCATTGGTCTATGGAGTGGAAGATGGAGGTAGAAGCTAGAGGTGCTAAACTGACCCACGCCAAATGTCGAAGTAATTGCAAGATCTAAATAAGGTTCATTGACGGCGGTCAACTGGAAGGAGATGGAGACTCGTATAGTGGCTGAAACCATTGATGGCGTCTGCTAGAGAATTGAAGAGACCTCTGTGTGTGATAAGCAGGAGGATGAAGAGTCACCAAAGCTTAAGGTCCAATGAAGGAAGATATTCTTAGAAGGATGACTTAAATGGATGAAAGTTGAAATGAGTGGTAGCTTAGAGGGAACGACTGGTAAACGAGAGAAGGCGAAGAGTCTGGCTGTAAAAAGGAATCTTGGCTTAACACTAGTGATTATAGACACATGGGGTGACAGAAGAGTGCAGTGATGATTGGTAGACACTCGGGAGATTTATTAGGGAGAATTTGGCATGGGTAAAAGACATCGCGAAGCATTATGATATGCATACAAAGACTTCAAGGAGCTATAAGAAAGATTGGAACAAAAAAGAGATTGGTTGTTGTAGTTGTGGAGGAAGGTAGAGGTGGAGTGTGTGCAAGGAGAGCGGCATGAAGGAAGCAGAAATGCGCAGTTGAGGAATGGTGCATTGAAGGGATATGGCGTAGAGAGCATAAAAAGCTGAGAAGAACCGAAAGTGAAATGGGTGCAAAGACACTATCTCACCGAAGGCAGGGTAGGCAATTAACGGAGAACAACAAGGCTATTAAGATTGAAGAACTTTATCTCGCTGTAGTAAGTGTTAGTAACAAAGAATTATATTTCAGGGAAGTTGGGAGGTACTAGGGGAGGGATTGTTGTCCTGGGAGGACCAGTGGGTGCTTGAACAGGTGTAGCCATGCACGGTTCCAGGCTGAGAGAAACAGGAGGTGAAGTAGGGTGTGCAAGGAGAGGAAAAAGCATGGCATGGCCGATTACTGACCTCTGAGGTGGTTGCTGTTTGGTTGGAAGTTGGTGCTTCCATCCGGTTAGTGTTGAAACACTCGGGGAGTTGGTGCTACGCTGGTTGGTACTAGAAGCCGGGGAGTTGGTGCTTCCTTCTAGTTAGTGTTAGAGAAACCATAGATTTGGTGCTTCTACATTCTAGTGGGTGCTAGAAAAACAAAGAGTTGGTGCTCTCTGACAAGTATGACTTACAAAGCGAAGGTTGTAACCTCATTATGAGTTTAGTGCTCATATATGATAATGTAAAAAGAATGTAACTATTACTTATCATATAAATAAAAGGAGTTTTTTACCCTATATGGGTTTCCCTGGGAAATATTGTCTGTGTTTCTCATATATGTGATGTTGAATGTGCCATTGTTTATTTCTGCATTAACAGCAGTCATCATTCGGTGTTTTACGCAAAAGAAGTTTAAAAAGAAAGCATAATTGACTTAACCGCAGTGGCTGTGATTCCCCTCTCAGTTGTTCAACATGCTCCTGCTACATATCCAAGTTGCAAGAGTTGATAAAAGACCATGTATTATGAAAATTAAGTGCAACTTCAACAAGTCTGTGTTTCTCATATATGTGACTGATGCTGAATGTGCCATTGTTTATTTCCCTGCATTATTGTGATCATCATTCAGTGTTTCTGCAAAGAGTTTAAAAGAAGCATAATTGTTTAAGCACGGTAACAACTGATTCACCCCCCCCCTCTCAGTTGTTCAACATGCTCCTGCTACATATCCAAGTTGCAAGAGTTGATAAAAGACCATGTATTATGAAAATTAAGTGCAACTTCAACAAGTTTTGGTAGAAATTGGTAAATGATCTTAGATTCTGCTCGTCCATTGATCCAAGTTCAACACAACTATTTTGTGTTTCATGTGGGATGATTATCTCTGATTAATAATTATCTATAAACTATGTTGGATGGATACATATGAGTATGGTATTTGGTATGGACACCATTTTAGAATACCCTGGATACAGTATGGCTAGAATACACAATACACACACACACACAGATACACTCTACACACACTATTCACGCTTTTGGAAATAAAGATAAAAGGAGACATCATTTTAGAAATCCCTGCATACAGTATGGCTAGGATACACAATACACACACTAGAATACACTCTACACACACACAATTCATGCTTTTGGAAATAAAGATAAAAGGAGAGATGTCTCGTTAATATTAACCTTTAGGGCATGATATGTAAACATCAGACATAATGAATGTATAAAGTGAAAAAGAGAGATATCATTAATATTAACCTTTAACATGATATGTAAACATCACATACATGAATGTATCATCAAAATAATCACTATTATTTAGAGTCTCCATATCAACAGTTACCAAATACATATCATCAATAATGCCTTTATTAAAGCACTCAAGCTCTACATCATTAATATTCTGTATTTGAATTGCATTCCAATCCTTGAGATGATAGATGGCCATGTTCCATATTTCAGTTAGCATCCATTACTGCATGAAGAAATCAATGTTGGATATGAAATGTTGATAATTTGTCCTTAAAAAAAATGCATACAACCAGTTAAGGTAAAGAAACCACTGGTTAGTCCAAGTGTATCCATTTTTGTTCTATTAAAATATATATTGTTTAAAACAAGGAGGTTTCTAAAAATGAACAGTTTGAGAAACTAGTTTGAAAATGTTTTGAATAGGGAAATGGATATAATACTTGGCTTTTTAAGAAACAAAGTCCTATAAGTGGTAAAACTTAATAACATTTAAGTTATGACTCATTAATGTTATTGACCTTTATACAAACCACTTAATCAACTGGGTGTGTTATAAATATGTGACCTATGATGATTTATGATTTGTAATGTGTCTGCAACATTACTAATGAAATGTATAATTTATTTTCTCTCAAACATTGTTTCTATGAATGTGTACCCCAACATTCATACCCCAATGTCTAATAGTGATATCAAACAGACCATTGATTGGAGGCATCAAAGAACTGTGATTGAGAAAATGTTTGCCACATCAAAAGGTATACACATATAGATATTATCGAAAATTAAAAGGGCATCCAACCATGATAAAAACATTCAATGTAATATGTCTAATTTATATTAATAATTGTATATAGGGTCATGTAATGTGTCTTTTATGTACTCTACATATTACAGTATTCTTCATTGCATTTCATAATCTCTTGTATCATTCACATCTATATTTCTGGCTTGAGTGTTGCCCCCTTTTCTTATACTGTGATATCCTGTGACTGCTGTAAGGTATGTCACAAGTGGTGTCAACAATATTGGTAGTTATTCATTTGTAACCAATTATTCCAATCATTATTAATATTTTATAGTTTCTTGTGTTCAAGCAACATAATGTACCAAACAACATAATAAAACAAGTATGATCTGCTAACAAATTTGTGTTCAAGCAATAATAGCGGCAACATAAAAGCTGTGTATTTTTTACTTTTGCAAATTCACCATCTTCGATAGCGCATATCTTTTCTTCAAAGAGTACAATTGC
>SNQJ01S0003161.1:212505-235355 GCA_010110895.2 Picea sitchensis | reverse complement strand
ATATATATATGACATCATTAAAATAAATATGCATGTTGAAAGTGTAGAAAATATCTGAGGTCCTATGAGGCTGCCATCTAAGGTCTGTCCTTGACCTTAGTATGACTCCAAGTTTCAACTGTATGGCTGTTTTCTTTTGCTATTTTAGGACAACAAACAGTCATCCCACTTCCTGTTCAATGTTTTACAGGTTAGGTGCTCTTTTAAGGTGCCCTTGTAAGTGTTTTCTTATCTCAATGTTAGCACATGCAATAAAAATTAAAACACATAACACTACCTCTAGATCTTGAACTTTAAAATGCTGATTTACACTTCTAAACATGCATAAAATTGACACANTCCTTATTTGCTTTATGTCTCTTAATTCACCCACATTGTGAATTAATTGTCACTTTATGACTTAAGTGACATTTCACTTTTGACTTAAAACTCCTAAGTCAAAGTGAAATTAGAATCATAAAGTAAAGTACAAGGGTAATAGTCTTCCCCCTTTATGCTTAGAGACTCATAAGCACATGGGGACCACTTTCCAAGGTACCCAAATCTCAACACTCCATCCAGGCCCAATCCTTCTCTAACAAAGTAGATTCTCTGATCTTAGAATCATACAAAGTCGTGGCCTTGATGGTGTTGTCTAGAAGGTCCATAGTGGACAAAATGTCTTGAAAGTGGTGCTAAAAGCACTATCACTAAAGGATGGCTAGGGAACCATAACCCTCGTTGATCTGAGACTAGAGAGCCTGTCTCAATCCAAATTGAAGGCCAAAAAACTAAACACC
This sequence comes from Picea sitchensis, assembly GCA_010110895.2. NCBI lineage: Eukaryota > Viridiplantae > Streptophyta > Pinopsida > Pinales > Pinaceae > Picea > Picea sitchensis. The sequence goes on along the minus strand of SNQJ01S0003161.1, from coordinate 234,576 downwards.
CAACTAGGTGTAAGTTGTGGTGATCTCATTCTCCTCACCCTAGAAGTAGAAATTGTAATATCATAACCTTGGTTTTCCCAATGTTCACTATCAATTATTGAAGTTCGAAAAATCTGGATAGGGCATCCAACTGTCTCTGAAAACCCTCAATGGTGGATGCCAAGAAGACCATTGTCAATGATGAGAAGGATAGAGATCAAGACATGGTGAAGGAAGCTACAATCCTTGTGTTGGATATGCTCTTGCAAGAAGGATTCAAACTTGTCGATATATATCTTGGACAATGTGGGTGAGAGAGGATACCCTTACTTCACCCCAATGGTGCTCTTGATAAAATCAGAGGTCAATTTCACTAAAACGAAAAGCTAATCTGGTGCCAACAAAGATTCCCACATGCCTGACACCTTGGCCTCTTGTAGGAATAACGCCCGAAGCTACAATAAACAACAGATGGATTAGGGATTTAATAAGTTCTAATCCTATTCCTTGAGGGTATGGGGCCTATTATCACTCAAAATTTAAACTTGGAAAATCAGTCCCATTATCGCACAAGTTGTAGGTTGGGAAAACCCTGACCCAACCACAAAATAGTGACAACTAAGAGAACACCTACCCACTGTCACCTTAGATCGATATTCCCGTCACTTTAGAGATGAAGTAATCACCTCAAGGGGGGAATCCCAGTGACCCTGGGGGAAATGAGATGGAAGATGAAGAGATGAAGAGTCCACCTATAGGTCAAGTTGCTATGTGTGGAGAAGGGCTTGATAAGGTCTTGATGGTAGCCGAGGTTGCCAAGAAGTAGTAGACCTTGCCAATGCTGATTGTACCTACCCAAGACACAAGGAAAACAAAGATACAAGCCCAAATATATGATGGATCAGCAAGTTAGGCTTGCTGTCCCTAATTGCAGCAGTTAGGAACAATATATATCAGTAATTAAATGGCACAATTAGCGACTGCAACAAGTGCTAGAAATCAAGTAAATGATGCAAGAGATAAGCTAGCAAAACACTAGTGCAACTCAAGATTAAAGGATCAAGATACTAGCACAAAAAATCAAGGTTGTAGTAAATACTTTCTGCAGAGATAATAATCAGCCTTATGGTTGTAACAAATGAATTTTTACAGCAAGAAATTCAACCATCAAAACTTGCCAAAAATTTACCAAAAGATGTGCTATGATCATTAGACTATGTGGGGAAAAACTTAGCAAATTTCAGCAGTTGAAAGGTAAGCTATAAATGAAAGAGAGTTAGGGTTTCTGCAGCCCTAATGGCTGTAGATGAAGTTTTATAACAGCAGCAATGAACACTTAGCCAATTGAGATGCCCTAGGGGCAATAGCAAGCCTAGAACATCAAGGAAAGAAAACAATTTGAACAAGTTGATTCCTTCATGTTTTCACGTATCCCAACGCAACAAATTTATTTCTCCAATGCAAATTGTAAATAATTAGTGCCTTACTATTGGGTTGTAGAGTCAAAGAAAGTGAAGACTAGGCTAAGTCCTTGGGGGTGTAAATTCTTTTACTTCCCAAGGCAAGCTAGGTCCACTAGGAAATGCTAAGAGGGTGTAAGCCCTTTTACTTCTCTTAGCAAAATCTTATGTAACAATATGACCTTGGATGTATGAGTTTGATCCACAAAGAACCTAGGGGTGTAAGCCCTTTTACACCCTAGGGTTTGTGAAACAAACAAAGGTGAACATGGAGGGTGTACACCCTTGTAGTTCTCCAAGTAACCTTGAAATTAACGATCTTTCATAAGCAAATAAATGAATCTTGGGGAGGGTGTATGCCCTTATATGTTGAAATAATGTAACTGCAAAGAGTATTCTTATTATTATTGATATATTATTTATAGGATTAATCCCCATTGTGGATTAATCATGTCGGTAATTGTATTAGGACCAAATCCCCTTTTGTGGATTGGTCAACGGACAATTGTANTAGTTGCTTTATGTCTATTAATTCACCCACATTGTGAATTGATTGTCACTTTATGACTTAAGTGACATTTCACTTTTGACTTAAAACTCCTAAGTCAAAGTGAAATTAGAATTATAAAGTAAAGTACAAGGGCAATAGTCTTCCCCCTTGGTGCTTAGAGACTCGTAAGCACATGGAGACCACTTTCCAAGATACCCAAATCTCAACAGAAAGACTAAAATATGCTAGAAAGAAAATAAGACTACTCTCACCCCCTGTAGAGACTGCATGCATTGTAGAGGCACGTCACCCATGTTGACCATTTTCATTTTCATAGAAGATAGTCGTCTTTGCAAACATCATTGCCTACAAATCTCCACTGCCTTCACTTTGAAGACATGCCACTGTCTCCTTAGAGCAATATTATTATGCATGTCGCGAATCATATTGGAGATCCTACAACAAAAATAAATGTTGAACAAAAGGGAATTTCGATTCTCAAAATAATTAGAGGTATCTCATAAAGATATAAATATGCAACTCAAGGTTAATAAATAATATCTCAAAGATGATATCAATAAATTTCTTTTACAATAGAACCTTTTAATCATCTTAATCATAAAAGATTTACAAGTTGATCACTCAAACTTATCAATATTGTTTAAACATGTTTCAAAGAATCACGATAACACTCTTAAAAAGATACTCATAGTGATAATAAAAAATTTCATCTCATCTAGAGATATTTCAAATAAGTTTGAGCTTGAAATGACTATATTACTTTGAGTGTGAGCATGCTTTCATGTTATTCGAAGTATATTATTCCACGAGGTTTGGTAAACTTGATTCCATTGATGGAACAAAAAAGTGTTTCATGATCCACTTGGAAAATCAAGTGGAGGTGGCATAATGTTTTTTAGCATGGTGGCAAAATAATTTCCGCAGTGTTACCCCCTCACTTCTACGAGTAACTAGAGGAGATTTTTTCTCCATGATCCACATTCCAGACAACAATTCTAATGATGACATTCTAGATTCTCCACATACAGTTGCCCATAGGTGCCTTCCATTACATGCTCAGCTCACTCACATCAAATAACATGGTGCATTGCACATTGAGGTACATTGTCACTTCATATCAAGTGACAATGTTAATGTTTGGGGCATGAAAATGGTGATCATGGTTTGAATTGGACAATGAATCATGATTCTTTGAATTTATACTTTTTTCTGTGTTTTACCTTTGTGGTCATCATCATCTCCTAGTCAAGTGTTGTCACTCATGGGAAAACTTGTACTGCTGCGGGGCCTTAATGGGGGTATTGTGTCCATATCCCTTACCATGCATAACATATTCCATGTCTTTTCTCCGTTGCCCTTTCTTTTGGGCTGGTTTTTACATGTATCCCAAAAAGGTCCATGTTTCATAATCTCGTGAGAAGAAGGGGCTTGAATGCGTGAAGTTGATGTAGCTTTATAAAAAATGATATAGAAAGAGAAAAAGCCCTAATTCAAAATGCAAGGAAAAGAAACAATTAAAAAACACAAAGTCTAAAAAGCCAAGAAAGAAATGAAGCATAGCTCTACCCCCTCACTAAGAGGCCATCACCCTAAGTCCTATGCAATGAATGCATTTATTACAAAATGACTTAGCAAATCAAAGTTAAAAGCCAAAAAATGTTGAAGCAATAGAGAAAAAGGAAAAAGGGGGTTTGAAAAGACACAGTACCAAGGAAAGGGTACCTCATTGCATAAGTGCTCCCTCTACAAAGGCTCTCACGAGGATGACTATCATACACGACCTTGCATGTCAATGACACCCACCCCATGAAATAAACCCCAAACCATACCACATACCATTGCACATACTCCTTGATGGGTTCCTTACGACATACTTCTTATTCTGGGTATTGGCACACCTAATTACTCCCATACTTAAACTTGGCAATTTGTATAACTTTGTAACCTAGTGTGAAGTTTGAATATGATACTTTATGAGATCTATCTAGTTTGAAGTTTGAATATGATACTTTATGAGATCTATCTAATGGGTTTTGCATTGAAATGACTTACTTTATATGTTGGTTTGAATTGTGTACCTTGCCTTTGGTCTTCATGGTGCATTTGACTACATGAGCCCCTCCTTGGATGATGGATTGCACATAGCCACATGCTTGATTGACGCTTGGATATTTTGGAGGATAAAGAGGGGATACTATCATACTTTTATGGAGGTCGTCCCCACCATTTGATAAAGGATGTGGCACATTTTCCATGATGATTGGACCTTTAGATGATGGGATGTTGCACCTTTTGAGGACATGTTAGGCTTCTTGATGATGATATGGCACCTTTCGATGAGACGTCACACCTATTGGGGGATTTTACACCACTTGAAGATGAAATGTTGCACCCCTTCATGGCAACATTTCAATTTTAAGTCCCTAGATGCCACTTTGGAGTCAATCATCTAGTTCATGAGGACACACATGCCACACATGTGAGATCTAGCATGCATTTATGATGGATGAATTGGATTTTGAGCTACTTTACTTCATCTTGGAGGCATCGTTGGGGGTCTTAATGACCTATCCATTCATGTATCGTGTATTTCTTTATGTATTGTTGCCTTATATCTAGGGTTTTTGAGAGATAAATACATTATTTTATGTTTTTAGGGCTTCTATAGTGTGAGAAGGGTGCTTGATCTCTCATATAAATAAGGGAAGCACTTCTCACTTGTAAATCATTGCTACTTGTGGAGATACATCAATATTTGTCTACTTCTAAATTCTCTTTATGAAAAATGCTATGGATGGCTAGTTAGAGTGACCTTTTGGAGATGTGCTTGTGGATGCTTTGCTACTTCATGGATATTCATTTCTAGGGTTTTGATGGATGAAATATTTTTTAAGTGGTTTCTTGTCATCTTGTGGTTTTGTTTATGAATGCATTTAAGTGCAATGTTGCTTCTTTAGTGTTGGTTGAGCATTCTCTTGGATTTTCCTTGAACAAACCCTTCTTATTAAAGCTCTTTAAAGATTTCTAATGAAGAACCTTCTGTTGAATTGTCCTTAATATATATTAGGAGGATATTCTAGGGTTAGTATTGAAAAACCTCTAGATATCTCCCTAAAATCCACTCACTTATCTCCAAAGGAGTTTTTAATTGACCCCATATACCCAAAAAAATAGTAGGCACTAGTCACTCTCCCAATAATTAATCATTAATTTCTAAAATTACTCTTTTTACTATTTTAGGTTTAGATTAAGGTTTTATAACAACACATATTCATTTTCAGCCATAAAGAACCTAGAAGTTTTGATTTTTTATGCATGTTGTTGACCTAATAAACATGTTAAAACCCTAAAATACTTTGCTAATTTATTATTACAACCATCTAGGGCTAGACGTCTAGGGTTTTAGGGTTGTTACGTGACTCATAAATTTCTGATTTCTTAATGAATGGAGCCCTAATTTAATTCATGGTTTACCCCTGTTGTTTCATTGATTATTTACTAGTTAAAGACCTAATTTCATGGTTTTTGTAATAACTTGTATTTTTGTTGTAAATTGATATCTTTCTCTCAAGTTTTAAAATAACATTTATCTTTTTCTTCTTTCGTAGTGTTTGGGGATCCTCTTGAGCCTTAATTTGACTTGGAAAACCTCCTAGTTTGATCTAAATCCTCATCTATTCAAGTTTGGAAATTGCTTTACTCACCACCTTACCCATACCTTGCCTATCTGGTGGTGGATTAAATAGTTAATTGGGAGGCTCTGGACTTGATAGTGTCTTGCCTAGGGATTCTTGGAGGCTATTAGGGAATCCTCCATTGTGTTGGATTTACTCCTTCACTAAAAATAGGGAAGTTGTTGCATAGGTGACATCTTCCAATGTTTCACTAGTCTTGTGCCTTGTGAGGGATTTGCACTAAGGTGTTAGATGGCATGGTAACAAGTAGCTCATTTTTTTTTAAATTATTTCTCCAACAATGACAATTAGTGGATACATATGGAGTCATAGAGGCATCTTCCAAAAAAATATAACATTTGAACAATGAAGCTAATAAGAATTCATGGTGAGAATTGACAAAGATGAAGTTAATAAATATTGATTTGATATATTCTCCATACATATATGATATCGACCCTATCAACATTTCCAGTGAATCTCCAGTATGGTCACATAGAGAAAACCAAGCTTGATTAATATTTGCATATATTTACAAGAATTAAAGAGATATAGTGGACCACACTTAATATCGTGATAGATTTATGGCATCACAACACTTTTCACCATAGATACTCCCACTTGCAAAGCAATTAGGGAAGTGTCAACAATGGAATGTTCAAGTTTTTTAAGTGAACCCATAATGATTTACAATGATATACTTTTGCATCCACACGAGTGCAAAAATGTGTTTCCAACAATGATCTAGGTGGAGAATAAATTCACAAGCGATTATTTTACACAAATTAAACCCTATGTTTCCTACAATAGGGTTTGGATTTCTTTTGTGAGCAAGTAGCTTCGGGTATACATAAAATCGCAACAAATGTTCTGATAGAAATTTGAGTGTGAATATTTGTTGAACACCAACTATCATTGCAATGATCTCCACTCAAAACCATCTACACTTTTTAACTCCAGAACAATTATACAACAACTATGACAAACTGTGAAAACATACACACGAAGGGTCAGTGGTGTTTAGAAACACCGTTATGACATTACAAAACACAACACTATTCACATAATATTTTATCATATAGATCTATCCACAGGCCATCTATTTATGCACTTCAATGCACAACCAATCTCCTTAAAATAAGTTTGATTATTTAATCTTGATCACTCAAGTTGACCCCAAGGTGGTTAGACAATACACATATCTTGGTATTTTTTACATCTAGTTGGTTATATTTGACCTAATTGGGATTGCTTGGTTGGTCCGATTTGACCAATGGAAACCCCTTGGTCGATCGATCAAGTTCCCAATTAGTCTATCGAATGACACCAAAATTTAGGTTTAATTCACAAATTCTAACATTCCCCCTTCAACACAAGTTATTGGAGGATCAAGAGGTGGAAGTATCTCATCACCCCCCCATAATGACATCATCCTAAAGCCCAAGCATCAATCAAAGTTTAACAAACTTTGCCTTTGTCAATGAATTTGTAAAGATATCGAGAATCTGATCATTTGTATGGCAATAGAAGAAAGTTACCACATTATCTTGTACCCACCATCTAAGCTAGTGCACATGAAGCTCAACATGCTTCATCTCACTATGTGCAATGGGATTACGAGTCACTTGTTTTACACTCTAATCAGAACAATATGCTATAAACGATTCCATATGAGGAAACCCTATTTCTCCCATTGAGTTGCAAATCTAAGCCAACTTAATTCTAGCACCCAATGCTTCTCTATATTCATGTCGACGGTTGATAAGGAAACAACACTCTTTCTTTTTACAAGACCAAACAATCAACCTAGTTCCATGATAAAGCACATGGCTAGAAGTCTGCGTCTAATGATCCCCATCACAAGCTCAATCAAAGTTCATATATTTGATCCATTGATTCAAATTTGTATTGAAATTCTTAATAAAAAGTTTATATGTACCTTTGATATACCAAACAATCCCCTTTGTGTCCTTCAAATGACTCTTCTTCAGATCCTACATGAACTTGCTACATGAACTTGGAGACTAAACTAACAACAAAAAGAATATTAGACCACAATGAGTTAAATAAATAACATTGTCAACAAGTTGTTGGTATATAGTAAAATTGACTTTCAAAGAAGCACAATCCTTAGTCGGTGTAACTCTTCATTGAAACATAGTAGAAAAACACTTATACTCTTCCATTCTAAATGCCTTCAAGAGTTCCAAAGCATATAACTTTAGTTGAGAAATGAAGATACCATCATCCCACTGCATAACTTGGATGCCAAGAAAGAAAAACAACAAACCTAAGTTGATCATTTCAAATGTATCTTTTCATTTCACTTTCAGACCAAAAATTGAATTACCACTATTCCCAATGATAGTTAAATCATCCACATAAAGTGCAATTAATATAAATACACCATTCCACATAAACACTTTGATTTGATTCACAGTGCTTGGACAGTTAAATACATAACCCAAAAACGTGTCTAATGACTAGGCAAGCTCCTTGCAAGTGGGACGTTTTCAAAACCATATGCCACTTGAAATCAACAAATAGTGAAAGAGATAGGCCTAAGACAATGAAGAATATTTTAGGTAATTTGACACCTAGATTGTCTAGACGGAATTTGTGTTCATGGTTGAGTTAGTCTTGATATAATAAAAATCTATATTGCATAAAAGTAATTTAACAAACATACCTTCAAAAGAAAGTAGACTCATTTTCACCCTAATGATTGACCTCTTTTGTAATCCATCTTATCGTTGTAGGCTTCCGTGTGGATACTTTAGAAATCAAAACAACATGGAATTGAAATTCAATAGTAGAATTCAAGCATACATATTCTCCACCCCTCCCCCCACTTCATTTATGTTTCCTTCTCCTTCTCATATAGAAGGTAGGATGGTCATTGAAAGGACATCTCTGCATCCTGAATTCATATAATAAATTATTTTGAGCATAATAATATTAATTCTTGGATCACTAGTAGGTGGAAGGTCACCTTAGTCAAATATGGGTTTAAGTGCCTAGGAAAAATAAGGGCCCAATCATTAAACTAGTGTGCACCCCTCTTAGCTTCAACAAAACATAAAGTATCATATATTTATTCAAATAATGTCTTCTTTCATGACATATTTTTCACAAACTGAATTTATATAATAACAATTATAGACAGAAAAGAAAATATCCATATTCATTCTCATCCAAACGTAAATAGTAGAAAATACATATAGATTCATTTAAACCAATTGTCTTCTGCAACTTCAAAATTGCTTGGTTGGTTGTTGAATCTTCACTTGGAATTTATGAATATGTTTTTAATTCTACTAGATTGACATTTTCTTTAGTTATTATGTGGATTGGATTTGTATTTGTTTATTTTCCCACAACTTGGATTTTTTCTTCTGAAGAATTCAATGCTTCTTTGATAAGTTGTTCTACTTTGCTTTCCAGAGATTTCTTATCATTTTAAGCTTCTTGATTTAAGTGAGTAGGTTTTTATTATGATTCTTTAAGCGTGCAAACTCTTCATTTTTTTATTGTTCAACTTTTTTTTATGTCTCAATTCTCTGCCTTGTCTTTTAGTTCTTTGATTTGTTCTAACAATATTTGATTAATGATTATTAAGTGTGAACTTTATTCCTCTTTTTCTGATAATTTATTTCCGAGATCTTGATTGTCTTGTTCCCACTTTTGAACGCATTTTTTTGTATCTTTTGAATTCTTGATCTAATTAAGTAACTTTTGATTGTGGTATTTTAAACGACAAATTTCCTAGTCCTTTTCCATTAGTTCCTTGTGAAACATGTCCTTGAGATTGTTATATTTCTATTGTGAAATCTTATTGTTTTGATGATGTTTGGCTATTTTTTGTTCTAAATTTTTTACATGTGAGTTGTCTTCTTGACCTTTCAACCACAATGTTTTGGTACATTGTCTTGTGGCATCTTGTAGGAGTGGTGTTTGATGCTCAACTTGCAAGTTGGATTTCATTTCCTTTGATTCTTGAGTTGTCGGTTCCTCCTTGTCAATATCATATTTTCATTTGAGGTGACCCTCCTTGTCTCGACACATATCTAATTTCTCTTGTCTCATTGAATTTTCACTGAAAGTTTGCATAAGTTTTCTTTGAATTCCATCTAAAAACTTCACAGTATCTATTTCCTTCGGTTGTGCATCATTTTGATATTCAATTAAGGAAAAGGTTTTGTAACAATTGGAGCAAAATACATGTCAAATCTTGAATAATGATGGATATGTAGACTCCTTTGCATAAAAAGGACATTTCACCAAAAAATTAGAATGTTGTGTGGAATTCATAATTCCAACTTCCGTATAATTAGTGAACTTATTTAGAACTTGATTGATGTCACTAGTGGCTAGTTTGTTTGATTGGGTTATGGTTGTGGCATCATTTTTGTGGTTGAGATTTTCCTTGCAACATAGTAATTCTTGTTTCATGAAATTCATGGACTTTTAATACCAAATGTGACTTGATAAGATAAATAACAGACTTTTTTCTTTTTTTTTCAAAAGAACTTTTGGACATTAAAATTGCAATGGAATCACTTTTTTTTTTCTAATAGATAATGGCCAAAAGCCAGTTGTGACCATTCGACCAGAAGAGAAACTCCAAATTTTTTTATTTTAGTGGATAAGAGATTTGGATGGCCAAAGGTCAGGATTAGAAAAGAGGCTCTCATACCAATGTGGTGAACCAATCAAGTTCATACACGAAATACCCATAATACTTGGAATGTGAAGAAATCCATATATATATATATATATATATATGAGATGGTTATAAATGAGAAATGAGTGGTGTATTAATACCCACGCAGGGGTTTCCTTTTGTGAAGATACACGACCCTTCATTATGAGGTGTCTATATATATATATATATATAATACCAATTGTTTTCAATCTTATGCAAAGGGTAGGAAGCTCTCAAATACTATTTGGAGCCTAAATGACCCTTCGGGAAGATTTGTCTCCTCTTTTGATGAACTAGCCCAACTAGGAATGAGTCACTTCCATAATTTTTTTAAGGAGGATGACAGAGTCTGCATTGCATATATTGTCAGGATGACCTCATTTTTTCCAGGATTTGAAAATGAAGTGGTCACGGAAGAGGAGCTAAAGGAGGTCCTTCACAACTTCTAGAAGGAAAAAATCCCAGGTCCGAATGGATGGACTATTGAATTCCTTTTGGGTTTCTAGAGCTTATTAGGATGGATATTTTGAAAGTAATAGAAGAATCCTACACATAAGGCCACATGCATGCTCCCCTCAATGCAACCTTTATAGCTTTAATACCCAATTTGGATGACCCCAAATCATTAGAGTATTTCAAACCGATATCTCTGTGTAACTGCATTTATAAGGTGGTATCCAAAGTAATTGCAAGAAGAATTAAGTTTATTCTCTCAGATAAAATCTCTAGAAAAAAATTTGGTTTCTTGGAAGGAAGACAAATTAATGAAGCTATTGGGGTTGCACATGAAGCTCTACATAGTATTAAAACAAGGAAAGTCAAAGGAGAAGTGCTAAAAATTGACCTTTCAAAGGCATATGATAGAGTCAACTAGTTATATATCATGATTTTACTCCCTCACCTTGGTTTTGAGGTGCCTTTCATCAACTGGGTGATGAGTTGTATTTCAACCGTATCTTTTGTATTCCTTATTAATGGGGCAACACCAAGTTTCTTTAACTCTGAGCATGGCCTCAGAAAAGGATTTCGTCTTTCTCCTCTTCTATTGCTTCTAGTAGGGTAAGGATCAATAGAGAAATTAAAAATGCAAACATCCTAGGGGATTTTCAGGGAATAGATATTACACCTACTCTTAGACTATCACATCTCCTGTTTTTGGATGAGGTGTTGATTTTTTGCAATGGGATTAGGGGGATGCAGATAAATTGGAATCAATCCTGGAGCTATTTGGAAGGGCAACGAGAATGAAAATAAATGAGAGCAAATCCACACCTTCAATACACAATATGGAAGATGATGAAATTCAACATTACCAATATTTCTTTCCCTATGAGCTGTGCAAGGTTGATATAGGTCTAAAATATTTGGGATTCCAATTAAAACCAAATTGCTACATGAAGGAGGATCAGTACTGGCTACTAGCCAAACTGGACAAGAGGCTAAAATCATGGAGTTTCAGATAACTCTCTCGAGTAGGTACTCTGGTCTTGGTAAAATCAATGTTAGAAGCAATTCTAGTATACTGGATGTCTCTGGCATGGATTCCCAAAGGAATATTGAAGAATATTAGGAGGGTATGCTTAAAATTTCTATGGGATGGAAATCAAGAGAAATATGTTCTGCCTTGTGTTAAATGGGATTTACTGGTGTTCGACAACACAGGTATTCCAACAGAGGACGAACACCTTCAGTAACCACTCACATAACCAGATCAAAGATCAACACACCGATGTTTTCACGTGGTAAAACCCCTACGGGGAAACATCCACGGCCCTAGCCAACGCGACCACTTGGAGCAGTTTATTAATGCAAAGAAAGATTCTGAGAGAGATTTTACAAAGAGAGTTTCTCAAAATCGATCATCGACAGAGGAAAATGACCCTCCATGCTCTTTAAATAGAGATCATGGACCAATGGTGTTAAACCCTGAGATCAATGGCTGTTAAGATCGATGAGAATATGAAACGTCGGATCACTCTATGTGGTTTCTCATTGACCTTGGGTTACCTAACTACAAATGCATACTAAAGAAACACAATTTACCTAACGACATAATAGACCAAGTAGATCTTAACTTAACTCCTAAGTGTCTAAATATCCTAACATCCCCATAAGAACAACTTGGGATAGAGTTGAAGGATTTACAATAATGACACAATAGGAGAAGGAAGAGCATTAGAGCCTATCCCCTTAATGGCAACTACACTGAACTCCTAACATATTAGATCGAAGTTTGGAAAACTTAAATTCTATAGGAGACTTTGTGAAAATATGCAATTTGATCTACGTAGGAAAAAGAGCACTTCAATAACTGATGGAGTGAATAAGATTTCTGATGAAGTGCATGGTATCTCGATGTGTTTGCTACGCTGATATTGAACTATGGGTCTTTGGCGAGCTTGATGGCACTGGGATTGTCCTAGAGCTGGTCGGATCTTGGTCTTTGGGAATCAAACTGAAAGGATCCTACTCGAAGCCACGAGGGCTTCCACGACTTGTTACCGCTGCTCGGTACTCTGCTTTGCTGAAGAGATGCAATAGCCTGTTGTTTCTTACAGGCCTTAGTGGCAGTCTAAGGCTGGCTTATAACCCTGATGGAGCTTTCCGATCATGGGGTCGCAAGCCCAATCTAAGTCCAGTGAAACCAACCAATAAGGAGTCCCCACAGGCTATGGCCGTATCCCAAACTAAATGGTACTACGAACATAGCGAGAGTATCCTTTTAGCTCCCTTTCCAATGGTGTTTTCATATATCAGACAACAAGACCAACAACAAAGGGAAAGATCAGGACGGGTGTGACTCAAGTATAAGAGGCTACCAACTAGCACATTGTCTGAGGCTACCAACTTCAGGAGAAGTACAAGTGGCAGAAAGCGGGACTCCAATTTTGGAAGGGAGAAGGGGATGGTTACAATGGAATCCATGTGAAGAGACGAAGAAGGTCACAAACATGCCAAGGCACGGGAAGAAAAGTTCCTTCATTGGTTTGCAAGACATGGAGGCAAAGAAAATAATGCAAATAACCTAATTCTGTCATTTCTAATTTCTTTTTAAGGCTGGTTTCACATGGTTTAAAGTGTTGAGTCACTACCAATGGGATAAGGTCATCAACATAAAGGACAGGATGATGAGATGAAATACTTTCTTGGTATAGACATTAGGATGGAATAATCTAGAATCCGATTGGCAATAAAGAAAGCTATCATTTGGCATACCAAGCTGGGAGCTTACTTGAGAACTCATAAAGAGATTTCTTGAAGCGACAAACAAGGCTAAGTCATTCTGGATATAACCAGGAAGTTGTTCCATGTAATTTGTACTTTCAAATGCAGCCATGCAAGGCAGTTAACATCCATTTGATGGACCCTCCCATTTATGTGAGGCGGCAAGGGAGCAGAGTGAAGGATGGAATTCATTTTTGGCTACAGGGGCAAAGGTTTCATTATAGTCAATGCCTTCCAACTTGGGAAAATCCTTTGGCAACTAATCAGAGCCTTGTGTCTTTCAATGGCTTCCATCGATGCATACTTAGTTACAGTGCCATTTGCATCTAACAAGTTTTCTTCAACTTTTGGAAGAGGTACAAGATCCCAAGTATCGTTTTCCATTAAAGAACGACCCTCATTCATTGTTGTATCCCCAATGCAAAGGATGACCTGGAAAGCTTCTGCAAATGTCTACGGATCATGAAAAGTTTTGAGCTTGAGGCCAAAGAGGCTGTTGGAGGCGTGAACATGTCCATGTTGATCTGAAGGTCCCTTAATAAGATCACCAACTGCTTCTCTTGTTGAGCAGTTATCTAGGAAGCTGATTGGGAGCTGGTGTTGTTTCGGGTTCAAAGGAATCATCTGGAGAATGTCAGCGGTGGAGGTGGATTTTCATCCTGCTGTCGTCATCTGAAGAAGAATCAGAATAGAAACAGAAGAAAGGCACAAGCGCCAAAAGATGACAAAATCCCACGAGGCGAAGAAGGCACCCGCCAATTAGGCTCATGAGCCAAGATTTTTCATCAAATTTAACATCTCTTCTAAGAATAATTTCATTACAATGGTTTGAAGAAGTCTATAACCTTTGACATCTTGAGAATAACCAATAAATATACACTTCTCACTTTTAGGCTGCAATTCTTTCCGTTTCTCATGAGGAATGTGAGCCAATGCTATACTTATAAATACACGTAAGTGACTTACATCTGGTTTTAATTTTGGTCAAAGCTTATTCGGTGTTATATTTTTAAGATACTTTTTGGGAGTCACGATTGACTATATGAGTACCTATAGTTGATTACTTCTGCTGCTTCATAGGCACCAATCCCTTAGACTGGACCATACAATTAGCCATTTCTTTTAATATGCGGTTCTTTCTCTGTAGCACATTTTGTTGTGGTGTATATGGAACAATGTGTTGCATTTGGATGCCACAGTGTAGTGTAGTAACTTGTAAAATTATTGTTCATTAGCCTCCATTATCTGTTCTTAACCTTTGAATTTGATGTGATTGCTTTTCTACACTTAGACGCCTGGCAGGCCAAAAAGCAATCAAAAACACTTTGAGTTTAGGGAAGTAAGCAAAATTGCATCTGAAAGAGTCATCAATGAAAGTTAGAAATACTTGCACTGAAAAGAGGAGAAGAAGAAGGGACCACACAAATCCAATGTGGAGACAAGCTGCAAAGGACCCTAAAGAAGGCGTGCCAAAGAGCCGCGTTTTAATGTCCACTTGTCCCGATGATGTTTGCGAGAACACAACCGACACACACACCATCTCTGCATGAAACAAGGAGGCCAGTCACCATCTGTTGATTACATGGTTGTTTCAATGAACAATAGTTTAGATGACCAAACCACTCATGCCAGAGATGATGACCCAAAGTTGTCAAACTTGTACAACGAGCAGCCTCATAAAGCAATTCTAGTTGCAAGAACATATTTAGGATCTTTTAGATCATTGATTACAACATGGTGGGTGAGGTGAAATTCGACGGTTTTACCTTC
Source organism: Picea sitchensis (assembly GCA_010110895.2). Lineage (NCBI taxonomy): Eukaryota > Viridiplantae > Streptophyta > Pinopsida > Pinales > Pinaceae > Picea > Picea sitchensis. The sequence continues at coordinate 219,252 of SNQJ01S0003161.1, read as the reverse complement.
ACCTGAATGAGGTGGTTGATGTGCTACTGAGAGAAGGTTACAAGAAGATGCGGAGCACATAATACATCATTGAAGTGACCATTTTGTACTGGTGTTCCGGATCCTACAACATAAGAGATCTATCATCACCAACAAATGTTCCTTGGTGTTACATTCATTTTAGACCAGAAAATATGGCTATATCCTTAACCATATGATAAGATGCTCCCGAATCAATAAGCCCACTCATCAGAGAAGAAGTAGTAGTAGAAGGTGTATTGGAAGGAAAACCCGAGGCAGAGGGTGCATGTCCATGAGGAGAGGAAGAGAAGATGGATCAATGCTGATGTTGGCACCTTCATCCATTTGCTTCTAAGGCTGCCATCTTCTTGAAACATTTGGACTCATCATAACCATTTTATTACAAAAGTTGCAATGTTTGTTAGTATTCTTTTTATATTTTGATCCTTTGTCCACATTAGAATTTGAAGCTATACGGCGGGTTTGGGATATAGGTTGTTTGTTGTTGTGCTTGAGGATGTTTGCTTCTTGGGATACTTGGGTTTATCTTTCTCTTGAGTCAACTAGAACTTTGTTTGAGACTCTTTGGTGTTGATCACTCCAAGTTGTGAAGCTTATCTTCCTCTCTAATCAAAAATACAAAAGGACTCAAAAGAACAGGAGTTCTACATAAGCTTTCCCTGAGCCTCTTTCATGGCATAAAGGTAGATACAAACACGGAGATATGCACTTGCTAGCTTAGAAAGAATAAGATATATACAGCTCTTCCTTCATTTTATCTTGCATTCTATACATAAAAAGTCTGAGTGTTTTAAACTTAGATAGATAGTCTCAGGCAGAAAAATCACTTGGACTCGAGTCGGTGTATTTTATTTTCTAATTTTTGTGCTCGAATAATATTATGTGTTTGGTAAACTCAATATTCAATCTTGTCCCAAGTTGCGTCGGGGTCATCGACTTTTTGAAGATGGTACCTTAGATCAGGAGAGATGGACATTAATTAGTCCAGTGCTTCGTCATTCATATTATCCCATTTTGGCTTTATTATCATCATCATTGAAACATTTCCGTTCCTATGGTAATCCGATATAGGCCTTCACTTCTTAATAAATCTTCCATCTAGGATCTCCATTGGAAGTAGTTGTCATAGTAAGCATGACACATTACTTGTAGAAACTATATTAAATATGTAGATATGCATGTTAAAACCTGAAACTAATGATCTGGATGGAAATATCTGAAAAGTTATGCGGTTTTAAAAAAGACAGCAGCGAAAACCAACTTCGATGTGAGAGTTATGCCCCCTTTTAAAAAGGCATAAGCGGTAACCAAATAACAAATGAGTGTAAGCTACTTTATGAAGTGACCCACTTTATAAATTTCGGATCACTTTTACAATGATGTTACCTTATAACAGAAAAAAGTTGCATACAAAATAAATCTAAAATAATACAAAATATTAAAGCTACTATAGTGATTCACTTTTATTTGAAATTGAAATGCACTTTACAATTTTAGCATGAATTTTTCAAAAAAGTAACAAAGAGAGACTTAAACTCAACACCTCTTGCTTAATAAAGACAGAGTTTTGAATAGTGGTCTAGCAAAACATATTGTAATGTTGAGGAGGAGTTAGAGTGTTATTGTTGTTGTTGTGGAAGACGGCCTTGGAGGCATGCTCAAAAAACTCTTTTCACACAGAAAAAAATTTAAACTTCTCGACAACAAAGGGTTAGATCTCGGTTAGCTTACCCGAAAGATGCACCTTTTCCTATCTGTTTTATGATTTTTGAGATCCACACAAAACGGGAAGAATAACAGATCAAAAGTGGCAAACCCGAAAAAAGAAACAAACCGAAATAAAATCAAAACTGCAAGAAATTTAAAAATGCGTGTCCGGACTGCCTCAGGATTACATTTGTAATGGCCGTATCTTGGGCAAATGGAAACCTTTTCGAGTGAAAGCGAAAGAAGTGTTCCCCGAATGGCGATGCTCAGGCGCCAATGGAATAGATCCCTTTCAGCCAGAAATGTCACAATGCCAGAGAAAATGGGATGGAGGCAGCTACGATACGTTTCGAATCTAGCGGGGGCCGGGTCTTCAAGCAGGGCTACGATACCATGTTGTTTAACGGGTATTCCAACGGAAGACAGGAACGCAGCCGATTAACCACTCACATAGCCGGATCAAATATCAACACGATGTTTTCGCATTGGTAAGGCCCCTGCAGGAGCAATCACATTAATGGCATTGTTACGCGGGCGGTTTATTGAAATTATGAAAAGAGATTGGGAGAGATTTTTACAGGGGTTTCTCTGTCCCAGGTCATGTCGGTAAATGACCCTCCATGCTCTTTAAAATGGATATCATGGACCAATCGGTGTTAATCCACATATCAGTAGCTGTTAAGATCGAGGAGGTATGAACCGTCAGATCACTCTATGTGATAAGATCGAGGAGAGTATGAACCGTCAGATCACTCTATGTCGGGAACATATCGTGACCGTCGGATTGCCTAACTACAAATGCATACTAAAGAAACACACTTTTACCTACCGACATATTAGACCAAGTAGATCTTAACTAACTCCTAAGTGTCTAAATATCCTAACAACTGGTAGCCCTAAAAATTCTTGGAGGTTGGGGACTGATTTTTTTTTTCATGTTTTCCAAATCTTTGGCGACTAAATTGGGTTGGAGACTAATCACTACAAAAATCTTGTGGACTAAGGTGATTACTCATAAATATATACACCCTTTGTCGTTGGAGGAATGGATCATAAACCTAGTGAAAGAAAGCACAAATTTCTCAATTATTTGGAAGGATGCCATTAAATCCTTCCCAATAATTGGAGAAGGATTGGCTTGGAAAATTGGGAATGGCACTAAGGAACGCATAGGAATTGATCCATGGCTGGTAAGTGGTCACAACCATATTCTTCCTAATACACTGATTCAACAGCTAAACACCCAAGGTCTCCACTTCATCAATCAAATTTCATATTTGGTTCGTACTACCATTTGAAGTAAAGAATGGAAGGGACCAGAGCTCCTTGGATTGGAAAGCGACCTATAAATATCTTGGGAGACTTTCATTAGTTCCCTCAAAAGATCCCACATACGAATAACATAAAGGGAAGATGAAATGGTATTGAAATATGCTCCACATGGTGTTTATACCTTGAAACTTGGTTATACTCAACTCAATATTGCTTTGCTTCAAAGGGAACTAGTTTGGTGCTGGCGGAGTCTGTGGAAAGTGAATTTCCCACTAAAATCCCACATTTTCATGTGGTTTCTAATTGCAAATGGGGTTCCCACTTGGGAAAGAATGAAGCAAAGGAACGTAAAAGGCCTAGGCTAGTGCTCATTATGCAAAGCAAGGGAGGAATCACTAACTCATCTCTTCTTTCACTGCCCTTTTGTCAAACAGATTTGGCAAGAATTCTCCATGGTTGTGGGTCAAAATTGTATATGGTAGGGACATTCTATTGAAATTGCTTGGCATGGATGGCTTTCCAAGCCCTCCTATTGCAACATCAAGGCACTATCACTAATTGTAAACTAGGGAGTCTAGCTAGCTCGAAACAATACCATCTTTCAAGACAAGCTCTCTCTCCTAAATATTATTGCAATTCAGGGCCTGTGTATTCTATCCCATTTCCCACAAGAAAAATGTGTAAGCAATGTCCTTGTTGCACAGAAGGAACAAGTGGATCATTCCAGGCCATGGGCCTTTTTCGATGGAGCCTCTCAAAACAACCTGTGGGGGGGGGAGCAATAATTTTCCTCTCTAAAGTCACATATTTAAAATTAAAATGGGATTGGGGACGAGCACAAACAATTTCACTGAATTGGTGGCCTTAAAACTATTATTGATCTTTGTGGGGGAAAAGGGAAAAACTAAATTCAGTTTTTGGGGGACTCAATGTTTGTCATAAATTGGACACGGAAATTACAAAAATGTCATAATATCACTCTTCTTCCCTTACTTGATGAAGTTATCATAATTTTGGACACTTTTGATTATTTCTCTCTTCGACATGTCTACAAGGAACGTAACTCCACCAAAAATGCACTCTCTAAAGAGGGCCTACAACTGGATTATGACACATGGATGATTTCAGAAGAAAAGGATGATGCTCATTTTGATTTCTATCACAGTAATTTCATTGATCCTTTGACCTCCTCAGACACCTCTTTGCAGATTTTGACTCTCTCTCCCATGGTTATCAGTTCTACAGTCTGTACTTTTTCTGCTTTTGTGGACAATTTTGATTTCACTCAGTGGTTTTTGGCTTCACAACTCGATATTCTTAGACACACAGGAAAGGCCTTGTAATTTTTGTAAAAATCAGATGTTGAACTCTTTTGGATGGTTCCCTAGTGGTCCACTATTTCATAGATATATTTTTTGTCTTCTAGTGAAGGACATCTTTTGCAAGGAATTTGTGTCATATTGCTTATATGCTTGCTTTGTTGTATTACAACCATCCTACCCAGATGTTCATTTTGGGGCAAAATACATGGTTACATGTATTTCTATAGAATGTAAATTTCGTTTCAATATTGAAATACAATTTACGCTTTTTTCATTGGGTATATATATATTATTATTACACACTGCACATCCATTGGATGTAGCTTGGGTGGTTGGGAGGAATGGTTGTTACCCTCCCCACACAGGTTCAATTCTTGTAAGTGACATGTGATGCCCTTAAATGGGTCCATATGATTCTCTTGTTGTTGAGCCCCCAATATTCCGAAAATGCTCGGCCTCCCCATGTTCTCTCACGGATTTTGAGAGGGTTTTCCATGGACATAGCAAGTACAGGTCTTCGATGCCGTGAACCACATGCAAAAATTATTACACATTGCACAAGCTCCAATATTGGAAAATGAGGATATCATGAAGAGGGAAATTTAATATTTTTTGGATAAGGGTGACATTTTACCTCACTCACTACCTTGTGGATCCACAATTATTCTAGATCCAAAGATTGATGGCACATGGAGAATGTGTGTGGACTATGGGTACTTGAACAAAATTACCAGCAATAAATAATAATCATTGTTGTGTGTTGATTTTTTAAATCATCTTTAGGGAGATAGATATTTTAGTAAAATTGACTTCAATTTTGGTCAATATCATTAGATCAAAATTAAGCACCCAAAAAACACATTGAATACAACCTTCAAGAAGCAACATAAATTGTTGGAATGACTGGAGATTTTTTTCAATATTGTTAATGTCCTCATGATGTTCATGACGATGATGAATGAAGTGTTACTATTTTATCTTTTCTCCTTTGTGATTTTGTACCTAGATGACATACTAGGTTTGTAAAACCTAGAAGGACTATGTGAAGCATGGATCAAGTATTCCTAACATTCACTACTACAATACACTACATAATGTCACTTGATACTATACTATTTTTTATTTTAAATTTTTTCACAATGCACCACATGAAACTCTTGTGGGAATTTTGCTTTGTGTTGCATGAGCATTGGACCATGTAGAGGTTGCATCAATAATTTCAACATATTCCCAAGATGGCATCTTCTTTACATCAATTTCTATGTCACAATATTCATATTTGCATCACCATGGCATTGTGTTTGATGCCATCAAATGTATATAGAATAAATGTTGCATCGTGTTAGCATCATTGCCATGTTTTTTACATCTTGTGTGCATCATTTGACGTTGTATGGGCATTGCTTGTGCATCATTAATGTTTTATTCGACCTTACCAAGTCATTGCATTATCATCATTGTGTTTACAATTTGTTTTCGGTTGCATCGATATTGTGCCATTTGTGTCATAATGGTATCAAATAGTTTGACATAATAAAATTTTCAAACATTTTAGTATCATAGTTGCGACCAATTTAAACCGTGAATGTGTTTTTGGCATCCTAAATGTGTCACTTTGGTGTCGTTTATAGTATACGTGCATTGATGTTGCATCTGTATTGTGTATATTTTTTTTTGTGTGAATAAAAAGTGGAACCTTATATTAATGACATATGTGTGTTGTACAATGGAAAGTATGAGCCACCTATTCCACCACTAATGGGAAACCAAAATAGGTGGCATCATGATGTTCAGAAGTTGACACATCGTCCTGAGTGCTAGCACTGCAATAGAAAAATTGCTTACAAAAAAAATTGCAGTCTTTCTGTATGAACAAAAAGTTTGAAACATGTTCTGCAACTTATCGCTAGGACTAGATGTAGACAGAGCTAATATAATCCTAAATACATAAACATAATAAGAAAAAGCTGCATGATCATCTATCCTGTCCCTGTGGTGAGATGGACCATCAATCTTGCAACTAGAATACGAAAAAAACCAAAACCCGGGGACTTCAATCCTTAGTTGAGCTAGGTTGTCCATGAATTGTGTAGGCCGAGGTGAACCGTTGTCCACAAGTGGGGTGTCTGGCGCGCACCGGAGAATCCTTCAAGGCATCGAACAATATTCCCATCCTTTGACCAAGGATGCTTTGGGAATGCATCTGGTCATCCTATGTCTGCCAAATTTTGAATAGGAGCTGAAGGTGTCCTCCAACAGGCGGTTGGAGAAATGCCGAGGCTCCTCCTCATTCTCCTCCTATCCAGCTACCTTTATGATGATTTTGTTGGCTGCCACTACATTTTCCTCCAATTTCCAGCTTGGGGGGATTTCCTCCTCCACCTTGCAACTTCCATCGTCATAGTAGGGGTCACCAGGTTTGAAA
>SNQJ01S0003161.1:162614-196838 GCA_010110895.2 Picea sitchensis | reverse complement strand
AAAAAAAAAAAACAAATATAAAAAAAATTAAATTAAAAAAAAACAAACAAATTCGTTGGTTTTGGGGGGTGGGGGTGATCCCTCTCCCAGGAAAATTGGTTGTCATTAATATCAACCTTATAAGAATCCCTAAATCAAATCCCATAGGCCCCTAAAAGTGATGATTATTTGAAGAAGCCTTCAAGAACCTTGAAGGAGCCTTGAGATAAGTGTATATAATTCTAAAGTGGTCCCCTTATGGCGTAGCTTTTAAGCATGGCCCTCACGGGATGAGATAATATGTGGCTGTTTCCACATGCCCACTTTGAGTTGTAAACAAATGGAGCCTTGACGGATCCTTGAACAAGCCCTACAACTAAGGTCCCTAAAGTTAAATGAAGAAGCCTCTAAAGACGAGTGAAGAAGCCCCTAAATCCAAGAGAAGAAGCCCCTAAATCCAAGTTAAGAATCCCCTAGAGCCAAGAGAAGAATCCCCTAAAGTAAAGTAAAGAAGCTCCTAAGGTCGACCATCCTTAAGGAAGTGATGCGACCCAAAAGTTGCGACCCTTGGTCTCACCCCCTCATGTGGAGAAGACTCATATAAATAAGATGAGCCTCATTTGGCATTTAGAACACACCAATTTGACCTAGCCAAGGAAGATAAGTTAGTTTCATACTAGAGGAGCGAATTTCCAAGGGAAGATGAAGTGAAGAAGGGAGAAATTCCAAGGGAAGATGAAGTCTTGTGATGATTTGTTCCAAGGTTTTTCTTTGAAGGTCATCTTGGAATTTAGGATATAAATTTTTTCTAGAATAATTTAGATAGAGAAACATGGAGGTGTTTCAAAAGCGATAGTGAAGAACCTTGGGTACAAATTTCAGGTCTTGACTCATTACAGGTTTTGAGTTATACTTAGTGTAAGTTGAGGTTTTTAAAACTAGGGTTTTCTTCTTCAAAATGAGTCATCTTGTCATTTTTTCTATAACTAGTTTTTGGGGATGATTCAAGGAGCGAAAATTGGAATAATTTTAGAGAATATATCAAATAATATCGGGTACAAGTTTCAGATCTCGATTCATTACAGGTACAAAGTTATACTTGTTGGAAGTTAGGGTTTGTGACTCCAAACCGGTGTTCGAGATAAAATGGTTACATATGAATCTTGGTAGTTCCGAATTTAATTCCATTTATTGCATTAGAGTGAGAGAATATATTTATATTTGAGGTCCAAGTTTTAGAATAAAAAAGAAAAATTGAGCTCGTGGTGAATCTTACAAGTTTGCATATTTGAGGTACAATTATGAGCAATTTCTTATGTAGATTTAAAGTCATATTGGGATTGTAATTGAAGGTTGATTTGATCTTGTATCATCATTTAAAATATTCCAAGGGGATTGGTGTCTCCTTCTAGTAGGTGCTGGAAAACACAAGGAGTGTGTGCTTGTAAAATCTTGAAACTGCTTAAGAAAAGTTTCAGTGGTTTTATCCTGGTTGGGTTTCCACGTAAAAATATGTGTGCAATGTGTATGCGTTTATGTGATGATGAATTATATGATTAATGATTAATATTCATGTAGTTCTTGAAGTTCAAAATTGTTGAAATAACTCTATACCGATTCAACACCTCCCTCTCAGTACTCTTGAATATTCTAACAATTGGTTTTAGAGTAGGTTCCTTTAGGAGCAGTCTAACCACTAGAAGGAAGATCATGGATAAGTAAGGGGAATTTACCAAAAATGGAAAACCATTGCTTGATGGAAAAAAATATGTTTTTTGGAGCATAAGAATGAGAGCATTTTTGCAGGAACAAGGATTTAATGTTTGGCAAACTATAGTAAATGGATACACTACACCGACTTCTCCCCCAACGTAAAATGTTAGGAAAAATCTCAGTGAATACAATTCAAAGGCTATAAATTCCATTCTAAGTGGTCTGAAAGACTCCATTTTTTAAGGTTATGCATTGTGAGTCTACAAAGGAAGTCTGGGACAAGCTCAAGAATTTTTATGAAGGATATGCTAAAGTCAAAGGGGCCAAGCTTTAGACTTACATAGGAAAATTTGAACATCTGAGAATGAAGGAAGATGAATATATTGCAACTTATTTTCTCCAAGTTGATGAAATTGTGAATACTATAAGAGTTCTGGGAGAAAATATTTAAAATTCAGTTATTGTGCAAAGATACTAAGATCTCTCCCAATGAGATTTGACCCTAAAATATCATCTCTAGAAGAAATACAAGGTTTGGATACATTGAGCGTGGATGAATTACATGGAATACTTGTAGCATATGAAATGAGAACAAAACATGAAAATCCATCTAGAAGGGAAGCATCTTTCAAAGCCTCCAAGAAGACAAGAAATAACAAGCGAAAGTCAAAACCATACTCTAGCAATAGTGATGATTCAAACAATGAAGAAGAATCCAACTTTGTGAGAAATATGAAAAGAGGAACCAAAAAGTACAAAGGTAAGCTTCCTTTCAAATGCTTTAATTATGGTAAAGTTGGCCATTTTGATTCCAAATTTCCTTATGCAAGGAGTTCAGATAGTGATGAAGAATAATTTCCTAAGAAAGAAAAGAAATATCATAAAATAGACAAGGAAAAAAATAAAGGAATATTAAAAAAAAAGAAAATCCTCTATTCAAAAGATGATAGTTCTTCAACCTATGAAGAAGATGATAGTGACAGTGACTCAAGAAGAGTACTCTTCATGGTGTTATAGACTCAAGAGGAAACTACTGAAAATAATGAATGATATTATGAAGAAGGAGAACTGAATCTTAAGGAAGAATTGATCAATGTCTTAAGTGATCTAAGGATAGCAAGGAAGAAAAACAAGTCTCTCAAAGAAGAGTTAAGTAAACTGAAGGAAGGATTTCAAAACCCTAGTAAATTTTTTGAAGAAGCTAAGAAGACTATCATAGATATAAGGATTCAGCTGGAAGAATACAAAATGATTGAAGAAACACTCAAGAGACAACTAGAAGAAAATAAGAAAATAATAGAGAATCTGGAAGCTGAAATAGTCTCACTAGGAAAGGAATTACAAAAGAAGGACATTTAAATAAATTTTGGCAATAACACCAAAATACTAGACGAAATCATCTACAATAAAAAACCATTCTATGACAAGTCTAGACTTGGATACAAACAAAATAATATTGATGATGGTTCAAGCTCTATGATGATAGGAAATGAAGTAGATCAAATAATTTATGCAGATACTATCAAGGGTTCCATCAAGAAAGAAGAATGCAAGCCACTAAAGGAGAACATACAAAAACCAGAAATAAAGAAGAATCAAGAAGAAAATCATGAATTAAAAGGAACATGGAATCAACAACCAACAATGAAGAAGACCCAAGAAGAATATCATGATTTCAGAAGAACAACACCAACTAGAAGACCACCCACACCCATGTACCAAAATATTTTTCTGATCTTGTGTTATTCTTGCAATAATTTTGGGCATAAAACCATAAATTGTATAGCCTATGCAAAGGGTAGAAACACCTCGAACATGTATGATTTTAAGGATGGAAATTTATTTTAAAATGTATAAACCTTAGTGAATCTTACTAATCCTTCATATGCCAACTATAAAATGTTTGGCGATTTAATTTGGGCGAATCATTTTTAAAATAACGAATATTTTTTTGGGAAAAACCATGGAAAATTAGCCCACGAGCGAAATTTATCCCCTAAAATCATCCATGACCTGGAACATAAGTAGCTATGAAAATCCCAAGAATCATTATGAAAGAAATTATCTGAGAGATCCTCATGAGGCGTTTGACAGGAATTATAACAATTTTGGTGCTCTGGGTTACGAAATTGAAAGCTACAAATGTATCAATTTTGGACACATAGAAAGAAATTGCAAAAGTGATTTAATAGTTTCTTGAAGGAAAACTAGGCATGTTCCTTTCAATCATATAGGGGAACACGCAAGAACTTGGAAAAGGAAGCAATAAGATTTGAAGGTTGAGGAATGTGGGTTTGCCTTACAATCCCAAAATAGAAGAAGCCATTGGTATATTGACAATGGATGCTCAAAGCATATGACTGGAGACAAAAACATATTTGTAACATTAAATAAATAAAAAGAGGGGTCTGCCACATTTGATAATGATAACTCAACCAAAATGATAGGAAAAGGTACATTCATTCTTGGAAACAAAGATGTTGTGGTAGAAAATGTACTACTTTTTGAAAATATGAAGCACAATTTTATGAGTGTGAGCCAAACGTGTGATCATGGATACAACCTTATATTCAATTCAAAAGAACGTGAAATAAGGAAACAAGGATTAGGAAGACTAGTGACAACAATGACAATTACTCCAAACAACATATACATCTTGAATGAGATCGAAGAAGAAATATGTTATTTGGGAAAAGAAGATGGAAGTTGTCTTTGGCATACGAGAATGGGTCATGTACACTTCGATAATATTGTCAAGATCAGAAAGAAGCAAGTTGTAAGATAAATTCTAGAAATTATAAATCCAACAAATACTATGTGCAAGCATTGTCAACATGGAAAACAAACAAAAGTTGAATTCAAGGCAAAGGAATACTACACGACAAAAACATTGGAGATTGTACACATTGATTTATGTGGGTCCACGAGAACAAAAGTAGTGGATGTTGAACAATACTTCATGCTATGCATTGATGAATACACTAGAATGACCTGGGTTTGCTTCCTCAAGAAAAAGTCAGAATCTTTCGAATGTTTCAGGGTATTCAAGGAACTGGTTGAAAATGAAACTAATTTGAAAATAAAATGCTTAAGATCAGATATGGAGGTGAGTTTACTTAAAATGAATTTAGGGGTTTATGTGAAGAACGCTAGGGAATAAAAAGACAATTCTCAACAACTAGAACACCTCAACAAAATGGAGTTGCTGAAAGGAAAAAAAGAAATGTACAAGAAATGACCAAAACCATATTGAATGACTCCAAGCTAAATGATATCTTTTGAGGACAAGTGCATACAACCGTTCATTTATTGAACAAAGGATTGATCATAAGTAATAGTGATAAGACTCCATATGAGTTATGGAGAGGAATATTGATTAATGTAAAGCACTTTAGAGTGTTTTACTGGAAATAGCTGTTACATAAAAATGGAAGACAAAGAAGATTGGAAAATTTGACTCTCAATTGGATGAAGGCATATTTGTTGGGTAGTCATGCAAAAACAACGCATATAAGTGCTAATTTGTTGGGTAGTCATGCAAAAACAACGCATATAAGTGCTACAATCTAAGACTCAAAAAAATAGTGGAAAGCATCAATGTAAAATTTGATGAAACAAACTTACTGAAGACCAAGAAGGAAAACAAAAATTCAAACATCTTTGAAGAGTAAGAAAATGAAGAACTAAAGCAAGAAGAAGAGGAAGAAGAATAAGAACAACAAAAAGAAAAGAAACCAGAAGATAAACAAGAAGATAAACAAGAAGAAAACAACCAACATGATTTTCAGACACCTTCTAGGACACTTAACCACTAGTTTCAGAAGAATCATCCACCAGAACAAATCATTGGAGATAGAAGCACCAGAGTAGAAACCAGAAGAATAAGGCAAACATAGAAACCTAAACAAGTACATTTTTCATTATTGTCCACAGTTGAACCAAGTAACTTTGATGAAGCTATAAATGATGAACATTGGATTAAGGCTATGGAAGAAGAACTAAATAAAATAAAGAATAATGAGACATGGAAACCAGTTCCAATACCAAAAGACAAAAATGTGTTTGGGACAAAATGGGTCTTCAAAAAAAAGCTAAACGAAGATGGGCAGGTCACCAAAAACAAAGAAAGACTAGTGTGCACAAGATATGCTCAAGTTGAAGGAACAGATTTTGAAGAAACATTTGCTCACGTGGCCATAATAGAAGCAATCATAATGTTATTGGATTATGCATGCTCAAAAAGGATAAAAGTGTATCAGATGGACGTAAAATAAACTTTTATAAATGGATAATTAGAAGAAGAAATCTACACAGAATAACCAGAAGGGTTTCTACTATCAGAAAAGGAAGACTATTTTTGCAGAATGAAGAAAGCTCTATATGGAATTAAGCAAGTTTCGACAACTTGCTACTCAAGATTGGAAATGTACTTACAACAACAAGGATTCAGAAGGGGAAATGTAGATAATAACCTCTACATAAAAGTGGATCAAGGAAATATGATTATTATTGAAGTGTATGTTGATGAAATCATCTTTGGAAGTGATGATGATAGATTGAATCAAAATTTTCCCAAGGATATAGATAATGAATTTGAAATGTCCCTACTTGGGGAGTTGAATTTCTTCTTGGGATTCTTGATATCTTATATAGACGAAGGCATTTTAATTTCCCAAACCAAGTACACCAATGAAATGTTAAAGAAGTTCAAAATGGAAGACTGTAAACCTATGAGTACTCCTATGGTTATCAGTTGCAAGTTGAGAAAATATGATGAATCTAAATAAGCGGATCAAAGAATTCATAGGTCAATGATGGGTAGTCTACTCTATGTGATCACTTCAAGACAAAATGTAATGAAAGAAATTGGAAATCTCACATGATTTCAAGTGGCAGCAAAGGAAACCCATGTTCTAGCAGTGAAAAGGATCTTCAAATATTTTAAAGGAACAATAGATTTTGGGCCATGGTATGTAAAATGAAATGAGTTAATTATGGTCGCCTACATAGATGCAGATTGAGCATGCAATATTGATGAAAAAATAAGTACATGTGGAGAAGATCTATACTTAGGTGACTACTTAGTGTCTTGGTTGAGAAAGAAAAAATCTTCAATATCCTTATCCATAACAGAAGCAAGATATATCGTAGCAACACCATGTTGTACTCATATTCTCTGGATGAAGCAAACCCTGCAAGACATACAAGTGAGATATGATGAGCATATTCTAATACTCTATGACAACACCAGTTCTATAAGAATATACAAGAATCCAGTGATACATTCCAAGACCAAATATATTCCTATTAAGTTCCACTTTCTGCGGGAACAAGTCACAAAAAAAAAATCTAGTTGGACTATTGTTAACCAAAATTTGGTCAACTATATTTTCCCACTCTTGGATTAATAAAAAAATGATATCAGAAGATGAAAATTTTAGAACTATTATAATTTCATTGTGTATCCCTTAGTCAAAACTTCACCACGCATTTTTCGGATCGAAAATCCGAGTTTGTATGCTCAATATATCCAGGTGTAAAATTTATGCGGAAAATAACGCCTTTTTCATGTGAAATAAGACTAATTGTCCATAAATATATCCACATTTTCATGGGCCTAAGACCCCTCTTATATTTTCCCTTCATAACATTCAAAATTATTTAACTCTTACTCCTTATTCCTCCTCACTTTTCCTTAACACTCACTCCATACTCAGAAAAATTCCTAAGTCCTTTCAAACTCACCTTACTCCCCAACCCGACACTCTACTCACTCACCTTATCCCCCTTTTTATTTCATACTTAAACTTAGAAATATGTCAAACTCTCGGACCTTCATACTCCACTTACCTCACATTCTCACACACTCTGTACTTCAATTTTTTTAAATAAGTGTCGGACTCACTCACCCTTCCCCTCACCCTCCTAACTCCCCTTTACCCCCTTATCTCACACTTACATTTTTTTAAAAAAATTGTTTGTGTTACCCCCTTATATCACACTTAGATTTTTTTTTAAATTTTTTTTCAGACACAAGGGGTTAGACTCTCTATACCTCCCCTCCGCGAGCCCAAAATTCCTCTCCTTATTTCTCCCCCTCCCTAACTACCCTTCCCCTTACCTCACCCTACGTCACTCCCCCTCACCTCACTCCCTACATTTATCCCTCCCCTTTTCCACCACCTACATTTCTACCATCCCCCCTATAGTACCTTTTCCCCCTTTCCTACACTCCCGTGCCTCCCACACTTATCCATTTTTCATAAAACATTATTATTATTATATTATTCAGCTTTAACTTTTCACAAATTTTTATATATTATTTTATTTTATTCACATGTAACCTTATGCCATGTGCCCAAATTTCCTTGGATGACATGGAAATCAGTTTAATCCTATGGAGGATTTCCACATGGCATCCAATAATATCCTTACACGTGGCAAATAATTAATCGAGAGCACAAAATTCATCTAAGGGCCGAGATTTGCCCATCAATTTTGATGGACGATAGTTGAGCGTTGATCTTGCGGAGGCCATAACTTGAGCTCCGAGTGTCAAAATCACACAACATTTATGCCGTTGGAAAGGTATTTAGATGTAGAAGATGATGGTATAGTTTGAAAGGGATTAATTTTGCTACATATTTCAAATAAATTAAAATATCAGTCAGCTTCAATTTTTAATCAGCCTGCGTGACAACTGAACTTCATGAGTTCATATCTTTAGATCCGAGCAACATATCTGCGCAAAATTTATATCATTGGAAATATAATAATACTAAAATCACATCAGAATTGGTTTACATGGGTAAAAAATTATTTTTCATTTCCATACAATTAAAATACAATCATCCTCTTTTAATAGAAAATTAATTAAATTTTGAAAAATAAAAGTTTATTTAAAATTTTTTTATTAAAAAAGGGAAAATGACCCATTTGAAATATTCGAATATTAATAATGTAAGTTTATAAATGAGGACTTAATGAAGCATTAATTAAAGATAATATTTCAAGAAGAAACTTTTACGAGAATTTCAAGAGAGAAAAAAACCTTAACTACTCAAGTAGTTAGAAAATCTCATCTTAAAAGAGAAAAGAGGCTTCATCAAAGGTTCCAACAATCAGAATTGTCAGAGGGGCAGGGTAGAAGATCAAATAAAAAATAAAGAACAACCATGCATGTACACCCAAACTTCTGATCAAAGGAAATAAATCTCCATCTTCTCCACTCTTTTTCTTCCTCTCCACCATTTCTCATAGCTTTATGCTTGAATCTTTGAGTTGGGCACAAGGCTAAGTTCCTGAATGTTCTTCTTGTATTCTTCTATAGAATATTTTTGTATGATCATGCAATATTTACAACCATATACATGACTGTCAAATATTTTGCAATGAAGAACATTTTTCATGAATAAACTCCACAAATAATTGCTTCGGGATTGATCTTGACTGTATCTTGTAACTTTGAGTTTTAAGTATGAGACATTTGAGGTTGACCTATCAAATTCTCTTTTGACCTTGATAGGAGTACTCTTTTTTAAATTCTTTGAGATGATCAAATTATTCTCTCCTATTTCTTGTGAAGAAGATATGGATGCATTTCTATATGATTAGGAAGATTGTGTGTGATGTTGATCACAATTTAATTCTGATGTTCAATCCCTCCTTCAATATTTTCTTATTGTAAAAAGACTTTTTGTTGCACATAAATATTGTATTCAAGTTATTGAAGAACCATTTTATTTCATAATATCAAGAAATAAAGATTTAGGGTTTGTTGCCTAGCACTCTCCTAATCCAAGATATTCAAGATATATATTTTAGCCAAAGAGGAGTACCACCTTTCTAAAAATGCAGGAGGATTCATATCCTCATGAGGTTTTCATTTCGGTCCTGACCGATTCAAGCATTAACATTTTTTGCGACCATACCGGGGATGACATTTATTTTTCAAGATTTTTGAGGCCTAACTTCATATCAGATTGAAGAATCAAAATCTCCATGGCTCAAAGTTTCAAAAAAAAGATTCAATAAAATTGTTGCGTGTTCTAAATGCAAGGGATTTGTAAAAGGATTATTAAAATATGTCATACCTTTTTTGTAATTTCAAAAATACCTAAGAAGCACCGAGGATTCAAGAGAATGAACTCCTTTGAAATTCCATTGGAAAGACTCAAATTGAAGGATTTAATTCATGTCATGATGCTCCTTTATATTCCCCATCAATCCCAATCAATGTATTTACAAGACTCGACAAAAGGGAGAAATACCCAAAGAAGGAGGTGAGTTCTTAAAACCCCTTTAAGAAGTAGATTTCCAAATGTATGATATTTCTATTGAAATTTTTTCTACATTCTTTGGGGATGGTTCAAAAGATGCAGAGAAACACTTGATTAATTTTAAAGGTACATGTTATGATTTCAACCTTACTGAAGACAATGTTATATGTAGAATATTCTTACAAAATCTATGAGGGAATTCTCTTGAATGGTATAGTTCATTAATGCCTAACTCCATTACCAGCTAGGATGTGTTAGAAGATCTAGTTGTAGAAAAGTTCATCCCAAAAGTGCATTCATATGTTTTTACTGATGTTTTAAATATTGTTTCCCACCCATCCTCTCCCATATGGAAGCAAGATATCGAAGTGACAAATTTTGAAGAAGAATATAATCAAAGAGTGGATGAAATTTCTATGTCAAGTCATGTTGCTGAAGAGGAAGATGGAAATTCCAAATTACAAGAAGACAATTTTAGCCTGCTATATACTCCATATTAAGATATTTCAAGCAACAAAGTTGATGAAATTGACGAGCCTCCACCAAATACACAAGAAGATTTCAGCCTTGTAATAGACTATGAAAAGCCTCAAGAGCCTTAACAACAAGAACAATTGGTGTAAGAAATGGATCTTGAGAATAATAATGAAAAAGATGGCCATTCCATGAAGGAAAAGTCTTTTCAAGACATTGCTAATGAATCAAGAATCTTGGACGTAGACAATGATAAGGAGAGAATTGAAAGAATGTTACGATTGGAAATTATCCATCAAGTCAAAGGAAATAATATGTTTGAACAACCAAGAATTGATTTCATTGAATTATGGTTCCAGAGCACTGTTGGAGAAGAAACACAAACATATCCTCAACACACCTTATTCAATATTTTTCAATATTTCTCCAGTACATATTGAGAGTTCCCTTGACTCAATGGTACAAGTTTCAGTGTATTCCATAGTGATGGAGTTCATTCCACAAATCAGATCAATGCTTGAATGGCGCCATTGGAAATATTCCTACACTTAAGGTTCCCCTTTCTTTCAAGTAAGTTAGGGCAGGTAGATCATGTATGTACATATTTTTGTTCAATGTTTGTTACACATCAAAATTACTCACTTCAATAGTGTCGCAAGCGTCGTCATTACAAGTGTTGTAAGTGTTGCATCTTGTCCCCAAGTGTCACATATTGACCACAAGTGTCGCAAGTGTCACAAACATCATACTGCCATCTTGCCTATGTCGTGCCTCTAATGACATCATAAGGACACTTAAGACACCTCAAAGACTAGTTTTGAAGAAGAGAAATCGGTTGACAAGGAGTACAAGCCTTTTGTCACTGGAAAAACCACTCAAAAATGGATTTTGAAGAGCAGCACTACCCTACCCACTGTTAGGGAGTGCCAACTCTCCCTGGGCCTCTTTGGGGGAGCGTTCAAATTCTTTGTGTACCCTTTTGGGGGAGCGCTACCGTTTCTGAGCGGATTTTTGGTTTGTTGAGCTAAAACAAGGAAGAATCCCCTCAATTTCTGAAGGTGGTTGGATTCGAATAGAAGGTCAAGGCATGATCTTAGGGAAGATCCTCAAATGAAGGAGAAGAATCCTCAACTTATCCCAAATATCTCTCAAGTGGTTGGGATTCTCCAAGGTTATATAAGGAGGCCTCCTCATGGTGAAAGAGACATTAGAGATTGATACCAAACTTATGATCCTATAAGTGGTATTAACAGAAAAGATTGGAGATATGAAACCTATGATCTCATAGGTAATAAGAAATCATTGTAGATTACTTGAGCAAAGGGGTTGGACAAGGAGAACTGGAAGAATCTGCTGCACCTTCATCAAAAGATTGTAAGTACTTTTACTTTTTCTTATCAATATATCAATGCTTGGCCTGTTTCTTTCAAACTTATGTTTGTTCCACATGAGTTTGTCTTCAGTAGATAGATCTATATTTGAGATAATATCAATAGAATAGGAAGTTTTTGTTTCTTTGTTTGTTTTACAAGACCTATCGAGGAGCTCAAGATTGGAGCTCATCTTGGATCTTGTGAGGACAAACACCGTTAACAAGGTACATATCCCTCTTCTTCCTCTTCATATATTAGCTTAATTAGATATAAAAAGGATGTTAGTGTCCATTTTAATCACTTTTATGCCTTAGCCTTAGGATTCTAGAGACCAAGAGGGAATCTGCTTGTCCGCAGGAGGATTCACCTGTAACAATGTTGCATAATAAGGAAATCAAACTTGAAGGTAACTCCATGAAATAAGAAGAATTACAATAATTCATTTTGAAGATGACTCCATAGCCCAATGGAGAAGGTAGTTGGTCTTGATATTCTGGTGTTCTCAACAACCTTTAGGGGGTCACTGTCCCACAGTTGGAGCCAGTTGTTGACCAAAATTTGGTCAACTATATTTTCCTGCTCTTGGATTAATAAAAAAAATTATATCGGAAGATGAAATTTTTTGAACTATTATACGTTCATTGTGTATCCCTTATTCATATCTTCTCCATGCATTTTTTGGATCAAAAATCTGAGTTCGTATGCTCAAGATATCCAAGTTTAAAATTTATGCAAAAAATGACGCAATTTTTCATGTGAAATAAGGCTAATTGTTCATAAATATATCCACATTTTTATGGGCATAATACCCCTTTTACATTTTCCCTTAGTAACATTCAGAATTATATAATTCTTACTCCTTATTCCTCCTCACTTTTCTTTAACACTCACTCCATACTCATAAACACTTCTAGGTCCTTTCGAAATCACCTCACTCTCCAACCCGACACTCTACTCACTCACCTTACTCCCCCATTTTTATTTCATACTTAGAAATATTTCAAAATCTCGAACCTTCATACTCCACTTACCTCACATTATCACACACTCTATACTTAAACGTTTTTTAAGAAGTGTCAGAATCACTCACCCTTCCCCCTCACCTTCCTCATTCCCCTTTACCCCCCTTATCTCACACTTAGATTCTTTTTTAAAAATTATTTCAGACTCACGGGGTTAGAATCACCATACCTCACCTCCCCTCCCCTCCCTCACCCCTGCAAACCCAAAATTCCTCTCCTTATTTCTCCCCGTCCCTAACTACCCTTCCCCTTACCTCACCCTACATCACTCCCCCTCACCTCGCTCCCTACATTTCTCCCTCCCCTTTTCCACCACCTACATTTATACCCTCCCCCCATACACTACCCTTCCCCTCTTTCCTACACTCACGTGCCTCCCACACTGATCCCTTTTTCATAAAACATTATTTTTATTATATTATTCACCTTTAACTTTTCACACTTTATATATTATTTTATTTTATTCACATGTAACCTTATGCCATGCTCCCAAATTTCCTTGGATGACATGGAAATCAGTTTAAGAATATGGAGGAGTGACAAATAGAATCCAATAAGAGCCTTACATGTGGTAACTAATTAATGGAGAGCACCAAATTCATCCAAGGGTTGAGATTTCCCATCAATTTTGATCAACGATAGTTGAGCGTTGATCTTGTGGAGGCCATAAATTGAGCTCTAAGTGTCAGAATCACACAAACTTTATACCGTTGGAAAGATATTTCGACATAGTAGATGATGGTATATATTTACATGGCTGAAGGTTTCTACATGTTCCCCATAAATTAAAATACTATTCAAATTCAATTTTTAATGGGCTTGCATGACAACTGGACTTCATGAGTTTGTATCTTGAGATCCAGATGACGAATTTGCACAAAATTTATATCGTTGGAAATATAGGAAGATGAAGATAAAATAAGAAGTGGTTTCCGTGAGTAAAAATTTGGTTTTCACTTCCAGAAAATTAAAATACAATCATCCTCTTTTAATGGAAAATTAATTAAATTTTGAAAAATAAAAGTTTATTTTAACAAAAAATATTAAAAAAGGGAAAAAGGACCCATTTAAAATATTTGAATATTAATGATGTAAATTTATAAATGAGGAATTAATGATGCATTAATTAAAGATAATGTTTCAATAAGAAACTTGTACGAGAATTTCAAGAGAGAAAAAATCCCTAACTACTCAAGTAGTTAGAAAATATCATCTTAAAAAGAGAAAGGGGCTTCATCAAAGGTTCCAAGAATAAAAATTGTCAGAGGGGAAGGGAAGAACATCAGAGAAAGAAGAAGGCACATCAATGAATGTACAACCAAGGTTCTAATCAAATAAAATAAATCTCCATCTTCTCCACTCGTTTTCTTCTTCTACACCATTTCTCATAGCTTTATGATTGAATCTCTAAGTTGGACACAAGGTTGAGTTCTTGAGTGTTCTTCTACAGATTTTTCTTGTATGATCACGGAGTATTTACAAACATATACATGATTGTCAAAGTTTTTGTAATGAAGAACATTTTTCATGAACAAACTCCACAAATAATTGTTTCGGAATTGATCTTGACTATATCTTGTAACTTTGAGTTTTAAGCATGAGATATTTGAGGTTGACCTATCAAATTCTCTTTTGATATTGATAGAAGTACTCTTTGTAAAATTCTTTGAGATGATCAAATTATTCTCTCCTATTTCTTGTGAAGAAGATATGGATGCATTTATATATGATTAAGAAGATTGTGTGTGATGTTGATCACAATTTAATTATGATGTTGAAGCCCTCCTTCAATCTTTTCTTATTTTCAAAAGACTTTTTGTTGCACATAAAGATTGTATTCAGGTTATTGAAGAACCATTTTATTTCATAATATCAAGCAATACAGATTTAGGGTTTTCTTCCTAGCACTCTCATAATCCAATATATTCAAGATATTTATTTTAGCGAAAGAGGAGTACCACCTCTCTAAAATCGCAGGAGGATTCATATCCTCGTGAGGTTGTCATTTCGGTCATGATGGATTCAAGCGTCACCATTTTTGGTGACCATACTAGGGATGACATTTATTTTTAAATATATTTGAGGCCCAACTTCATATCATATTGAAGAACCAAAATATCCATGGCTCAAAATTTCGAAAAGAAGATTCAAGAAAATTGTTGTTTGTTCTAAATGCAAGGGATTTGTAAAAGGATTATTAAAAGATGTCACACTTTTTTTGTAATTTCAAAAAGACCCAAGAAGCATTGAAGAATTGGGAGAATGAACTCCTTGGAAACTCCATTGAAAAGACTCAAAATGAAGGATTTCATTCATGTCATGATTCTCCTTTATATTCCTCATCAAGCCCATCAATGGCTTTACAAGACTCAACAAAAGGGAGAAATACCCAAAGAAGGAGGTGATTTCATAAAACCCCTTTAAATCTACCAGAAGTAGATTTTCAAATGCCTGATATGTCTATTGAATTATTTTCTACATTCTTTGGGGATGCTTCAGAAGATGTAGAGTAACACTTGATTAATTTTAAAGGTACATGTTATGATTTGAACCTCACTGAAGACAATGTTACATGAATATTAGTATTACAAAATATATCAGGGAATGCTCTTGAATTGTATAGTTCATTAATTCCTAACTCCATTACCAGTTGGGATGTGTTAGAAGATTCATTTGCAGAAAATTTCATCCCAAAAGTGCATTCATATGTTTTTACTGATGTTTTAAATGTTGTTTCCCACCCATCCTCTACCATATGGAAGTAAGATAACAAAGTGACCAATTTTGAAGAAAAATATAATCAAAGAGTGGATGAAATTTCTAATTCAATTCATGTTGCTAAAGAGGAAGATGAAAATTCCAAATTACAAGAAGCAAATTTCAGCCTCATATATACTCCATATGAAGATATTTCAAGCAACAAAGTTGAGAATTAAATTGAGGAGCCTCCACCAAATACACAAGAAGATTTCAACCTTGTAATAGATGATGAAAAACATCAATAGCTTTGGAAGCAAGAAAAATTGGTGCAAGAAATGGATCTTGAGAAAAATAATGAATGAGATGACCATTACATGAAGGAAAAGTATTTTCAAGACATTGTTGATGAATCAAGAATCTTGGACATGAACAATGATAAGGAGAGAACTGATAGAATGTTACGATTGGAAATTATCCATCGAATTGATTTCGTTGAATTATGGATCCAGAGCATTATTGGAGAAGTGACACAATCAGATCCTCAACACACCTTATTCAATCTTTCTCCAATACATATTGAGAGTGCCCTTGACTCAATGGTACAAGTTTAGTTTATTCCATAGTGATGGATTTCATTCCACAAATCATATCAATGCTTGAATGGATCCATTAAAAATATGCCTACAACTAAGGTTCCCATTTATTTCAAGTAAGTTAGGGTAGGTAGATCATTTATGCACATATTTTTGTTCGATGTTGCACAATAAGGCAATAAAACTTGAAGGTAACTCCATGAAATAAAAAGAATTACAAGAATTCATTTTGAATATGACACCATAGCCCAATGGATAATTAAGTTGGTCTTGAGATTCTGGTGTTCTTAGCAACCCACAGGGGGTTACTATCCCATGGTTGGAGCCAGTTGTTGACCAAAATTTGGTCAACTATATTTTTCCCCTCTTGGATTAATAAAAACAATGATATTGGAAGTTGAAATTTTTTGAAATATTATAATTTCATTGTGTATCCTTTAGTCACAACTTCACCAATCATTTTTCAGATCGAAAATCCAAGTTCGTATGCTCAAGATATCAAGGTTTAAATTTATGTGGAAAATGACGCCTTTTTCATGTGAAATAAGGCTAATTGTTCATAAATATATCCACATTTTTATGGGTCTAAGACCCCTCTTAGGTTTTCCCTTCTTAATATCAAGAATTATTTAATTCTTACTCCTTATTTCTCCTCACTTTTATTTAAAATTCACTGAATACTCAGAAACATTTCTAGGTCCTTTTAGACTCATCTCACTCCCCAACCAAACACTCTACTCACTCACCTTATTCCCCTCATTTTTATTTCATACTAAAACTTAGAAATATTTCAAACTCTTGAACCTTCATACTCCACTTACCTCACATTCTCACATACTCTGTATTTAAACATTTTTTAAGAGGTGTCAGACTCACTCACCCTTCTCCCTCACCTTCCTCACTCCCCTTTACCCCCCTTATCTCACACTTAGATTTTTATTTTAACTTGTTTCGGATTCACGAGGGAAGACTCACCATACCTCCCCTCCCCCTCACCTCCCTCACCCCCGCGAGCCTGAAAGTCCGCTCCTTATTTCTTCCCCTCCCTAACTACCCTACCCCTTACCTCACCCTACGTCACTCCCCCTCACCTAGCTCCCTACATTTATCCCTCTCCTTTTCTGCCACCTAAATTTCTACCCTCCCCCCTACACTACCCTTTCCCCATTTCCTACAATCCTGTGCCTCCCACACTTATCCCTTTTTCAAAAAACATTATTATTATTATATTATTCACCTTTAACTTTTCACACTTCATATATTATTTTATTTTATTCACATGTAAACTTATGCCATGTGCCCAAATTTCCTTGGATGACATGGAAATCAATTTAAGCCTATGGAGGAGTGCCACATGGCATCCAATAAGAGCCTTACACATGGAAACTAATTAATGGAGAGCATGAAATTCATCCAAGGGTTGATATTTGCCAATCAATTTTGATGGACGGTAGTTGAGTGTTGATCTTGTGGAGGCCATAAATTGAGCTCTGGGTGTTAGAATCACACAAAATTTATACCGTTGGAATGGTATTTCGATGTAGAATATGATGGTATAGGTTTAAATGGCTGAAGATTGCTACATTTTCCTAGAAATTAAAATATCATCCAGATTCAATTTTTAATGGGTTTGTGTGACAACTGAACTTCATGAGTTTGTATCTTGAGATCCGAGAGACGGATTTGCAAAAACATTATATCATTGGAAATATAAGAAGATGAATATCACATATGAAGTGGTTTCCATTGTTAAAACGTTGGTTTTCACTTCCATAAAATTAAAATATAATCGTCCTCTTTTAATGGAAAATTAATTAAATTTTGAAAAATAAAAGTTTATTTTAAAAACTTTTATTAAAAAAGGGAAAATGACCCATTTGAAATATTCAAAATATTAATGATCTAAATTTATAAATGAGGAATTAATTAAAGAGAATGTTTCAAAAAGAAACTTGTATGGGAATTTCAAGAGAGAAAAAAACCCTAACTACTCAAGTATTTAGAAAATCTCATCTTAAAAAGAGAAAAGGAGCTTCATCAAAGGTTCCAAGAATCATAATTTTCGGAGGGGTAGGGAAGAATTGTTGGACACACCTACCACACTTAGAGGGGGGGGAGTGAATGAGTGTGGGGCTCTTTTTCCCAAAACTTTCCTCTTGCACAAAAACTCATCAATTAGCATTCAACATTTATTCATTACCCATTGTTGTCATTTATAACCATTTTTAGCATTCAACATTTATTCATTACCCATTGTTGTCATTTGGTAACCATTTAGATGTGGGAGTACATATCAAGAAATATATATCAAAGTAATATCATCAATTCATCACCACAATGAACAATAAAGAACACAAGATGTACAATTTTCTTTTTATTACCACTACAATCCTTGGGTTTATCGCTGAATCCTAATAGAGTACAACTCAAGAGAACTAACCTATATGCGTAAGACTCACTGTATCTCAGATCAACTGAAATGAGGCAACAACCCTCAACATATATATCAACTGCACTATAAACAAGAGCATCAACCATGCACCAACCGTACATAAACAACAAGTGCATCAACCATGCACCAAATCTTCAGAATCAACTTCGTACTATAAAACAAAGTGCATCCAACCATGTACCAAGTATATACCAATCATGTACAACCAATCATTAACAATGACTCAACAATATGTACCAAATTCATCAACTATACAATCTCATGTGTGCCAACTCATCACTACTTGTCTCAAACTTCATGTAATCAACATGTACCCTCAACCAAAAGTTCTCATCAATTTCTCATCATCAAAATCTGATTTGTAGCTCTGTATTAGACTTAGTGTATATGATCACAATCCTACAAAACTTTCTTAATTTTAAAAACAAGAGACCAACATTTACATCAAACTTTTCTTTAGTCTCACATGCCTAGTTTTGATTAATAACAACCTAACTTGAAGTAACCATAACTTGAACCTGTAATGTGGCAAGATCTAAAACTGATACACAATGTTCTTTTCAGTGTGTTTTATTCAATTCTCCAAGTGGCACTACTTTGGAACTCCTCTCAGAAAAAGCAGTTATAGCAAATGGCATACCTTGTCAATTCTCAAGCCATTCTAGAGAGCGTCCTTGTAGAGAGTGCCCCGCAAAAATATTTTAGATTTAGATGATTCTTGAAACTGTTACACAGTACTTCAAAGCCTTTTACCCTAACCTAAAAATTTGGTCTCACTGAATTTTGATCTTATGAAGAAGTTATGACGTTTTTGCACGAAACACCTGATTTCACTAGTTTTAGGACTCGCCACAAACCCTAACTTCCACAAAGTAACTCCAAAATACAACGACCCACAAGCTTAATTTAACCACACAGATACTGGATATGTGTTGTCTCCACTTTAATATCATTTTCAGATCTGAATCATTATAGAAAAAAAAAGTTATAGCGGAAAATGGGTGAGATGACCCTAAAATAACATACCTGAAAGCAATCAAAAGAAATTATCCTTCCTACTTTCCTCGGCCTTCCTTTCTTCACTTTCCCCAGAATTGCGGCTAAGATATCATTTGTAAACCCCAGACACATATATATATTCACATACCAAGGTAATTTCAAAATGAGAGATTCTGTCTCCTATTTATACTATCCAAGTAGCTCCTTTAAAACATCTTGTGTCACTTGGTCTCACCTCTTCCTTTTATTATTCTTAGGGTTGGGTCCACTTCACTCTCCACTAAAATTATTATTGAAATAATATTTACTCCATTTCTAGGTCACTTTGACCTATTTTCCTATTTTAGGGTTAACCATTTTCCATAAATAATCCCTCTTGATTTTTTCAATCTTTACCTTATCATTTCTTGATTTTTGTCACTCTCTCTGGATTATTTAAATAATCCACCTTGAATAAATAATATTAACCCATTTCTAGGTCACTTAACCCATTTTCCTTATTTTAGGGGTTAACCATTTTCCATAAATATTCCTTCTTCTTGATTTTTTGTCACCTTTATTTTATCATTTCTTCTTTAGGTCACTTTGACTTCTTTGACTTTGGGGCTTCAAGCCTTCATGTGAGGGTCCTTCAACTGTAAGGCCATAACTCTCAAATCAGAGGAGTTATGTGACATTCCACATACCACCAGAAATGGTATGACAAGCACTATCCATCTGTATAGTTTCTACCAACAATTTCCTTTTGATCTCTATCTCAAGTATTCCTCATACAAGCATGGGTCCTCCAAGTAACCATTCTTCTAGGATAAATCCTTAACTGTAAAGCTGCCTTCCCGTGGAGGGATTTCACCATGGTAATTTGTTCATCCATTTGTACAGCTTATCAATCATGATAAGACAATAATGAGAGTGGGTCCTCCAACCATTCTTTCTAGGATAACTCAACTGCGAAAGCATCTTCCTTTGAGGGTTTCACCATAAGGGGATCACTTTTTGAGCATCCCATTTGTTTACCTTTGCATCATTGGTTTCCACTTGGACACATATAACATTCTCATCAAGGGAATCATATCAATCAATTTCTTGACATCAACCAATGACATCAATCAAACCAAACCATTTACATCAATGACATATGATCCAACAATCTCCCAAGTAATCAAACCATTGGCATCAATGACAAACCATTGGCATCAATGACAACATGATCCAACAAGAATATCAGAGCAAGAAGAAGGAATGAACATGAATGTACAACCAAGCTTCTGATCAAAGGAAATAAATCTCTATCTTCTCCACTCTTTTTCTTCTTCTACACCATTTCTCATAGCTTTATGCTTGAATCTTTGAGTTGGGCACAAGGCTGAGTTCTTGAGTGTCCTTGTATTCTTCTATAGAATTTTCTTGTATGATAATGGATTATTTACAACCATATACATGATTGTCAATTTTTTTTTAATGAAGAACATTTTTCATGAACAAACTCCACAAAGAATTTCTTCGGGGTTGATCTTGACTGTATCTTGTAACTTTGAATTTTAAGTATGAGATATTTAAGGTTGACCTATCAAATTCTCTTTTGATCTTGATAGCAGTACTCTTTTTTAAATTCTTTGAGATGATCAAATTATTCTCTACTATTTCTTGTGAAGAAGATATGGATGCATTTATATATGCTTAGGAAGATTGTGTGTGATGTTGATCACAATTTAATTATGATGTTGAATCCCTCCTTCAATATTTTCTTATTGTAAAAAGACTTTTTTCTTCACATCAAAATTGTATTCAGGTTATTGAAGAACCATTTTATTTCATAATATCAAGCAATAAATATTTAGGGTTTGTTGTCTATCACTCTCCTAATCCAAGATATTCAAGATATATATTTTAGCGAAAGAAGAGTACCACCTCTCTAAAAACACAAGAGGATTCATATCCTCATGAGGTTGTCATTTTGGTCCTGACGGATTCAAGAATATTTCATCCTTGTAATAGATGATGAAAATCCTAAAGAGCCGTGGTAGCAAGAACAATTGGTGCAAGAAATGAATCTTGAGAAAAATAATGAATGATATGGCCATTACATGAAGGAAAAGTCTTTTCAAGACATTGTTGATGAATCAGGAATCTTGGACATGGAAAATGATAAGGAGATAATGAAAAGAATGTTACAATTGGAATTTCTCCATCCAGGAAAATAAAATAATATTTTTGAATAAACGAGAATTGATTTCATTGAATTATGGTTCTAGAGAATTGTTGGAAAAGCAACACAATCACATCCTCAACACACCTTATTCAATCTTTCTCCAATACATATTGAGATTCCCCTGACTCAATGGTACAAGTTTAAGTGTATTCCATAGTGATGGAGTTCATTCCACATATCATATCAATGCTTGAATGGATCCATTGGAAATATGTCTACACCTAAGGTGCCCCTTTCTTTCAAGTAAGTTAGGGTAGGTAGATCATGTATGCACATATTTTTGTTCAATGTTGCACAATAAGGAAGTCAAAATTGAAGGTAACTCTATGAAATAAGAAGAATTACAAGAATTCATTTTGAATATGACTCCATAGCCCAATGGAGAAGGCAGTTGGTCTTGATATTTTGGTGTTCTCAACAACCCACATGGGGTCACTGTCCCACAATTGGAGCCAGTTGTTGACCAAAACTTGGTCAACAATATTTTCTCGCTCTTGGATTAATAAAAAAATGATATCGGAATATGAAAATTTTTGAACTATTATAAAGTTCATTGTGTATCCCTTAGTCATAGATTCGCCACACATTTTTTGGATCATAAATCTGAATTTATATGCTCAAGATATATAGGTTTAAAGTTTATGCGGAAAATGATGCCTTTTTCATGTGGAATAAGGCTAATTGTTCATAAATATATCCACATTTTTATGGGCCTAATACCCCTCTTATTTAATTATTACTCCTTATTCTCCCTCACTTTTATTTAACACTCACTCTATACTCAAAAAAATTTCTAGGTCCTTTCGGACTCACCTTACTCCCCAACCCGACACTCTACTCACTCACCTTATTCCCCCCCTTTTTATTTCATACTTAAACTTAGAATTATTTCAAACTTTTTGACCTTCATACTCCACTTACCTCACATTCTCACACACTCTGTACTTAATTTTATTTAAGAAGTATCGGACTCACTCACCCTTCCCTCTCACCTTCCTCACTCCCCTTTACCTCCCTTATCTCACACTTGGATTTAAAAAAAAAACTTGTTTCGAACTCATGGGGTCGGACTCACCTTATCTCCCATCACCTCACCTCCCCCTCACCTCCCTCACCCACACAATCCCAAAATTCCTCTCCTTATTTATCCCCCTCCCTAACTACCCTTTCGATTACCTGTTATGAACATAAAATACATATAAATAGATGTTCATAACATAATAATTAATTAGTAAATAGTTAGAAAATAGTAATTATTAATAATGAAAGGACATGTTCTCAAAAGACATGTCTAGTGGTGAAAGGGCACCCCTGTGTGGGTATAAAAACAATCCCTCATTCTCAATTGTAATCATCATATTTTTATCAATTATTTATAAATTATATATTACTATACAATTGCATACCTGGTTATTTATTACATTGGTATCAGAGCTGATCAGTCCTTCCCCCCCCCTTCCATCCCTCGTAAATTAAATTAAACCTTTCAGAAACAACAACAAGGAAAAAAAAAAATCCCGATTAAGCCCTCCCCATTTCCCACGACCTGTGTCATTCCCCTTCCCCCACATCGTTGTTCCCTCCTCCTATCCCTTTCCATCCCACTCCCACCTTACCTCCCTTCCCCCCCTTCCCGTCCCCTCAGCTCCGTAACCCCCTCCTGTTCCCTTCCCGTAACCACAACCTATTTTCCTGTTCCCTCCGTCCCCTTCCCTTCCCTATTCCCTTTTCCCGCCTTCCACCTCACCGGTACAGCACGTCCCCTTGCACCCTATTTTCCTTTCCTCCTCCCGTCCCCTTCCCTTTTCCCTACTCCCCCTTCCTTCCCATAACCTATCCCCATAATCCCTTTCCCATAGCCTCCCTGTAACCCTGTCCCGTAACACCTACACCTACACCTCACCGTAGCCCTCCCGTAAATCCTTCCCCTGTAACCCCTAACCTTGTTGTAACCTCCCCCGTACCCCTACTTCCGTCCTGTAACAACGACAGCCTATCTCTGTCACCCCTGTTGGCCACCTTCATAATAACCTATCACATCCCTTCAGTGAGTCGCACCTCTTAAAAAGAGAAAATTGACCAAAAATAATATATATATATATATATATATATATATATATATATATATATATATATATATATATATATATATATATATATATATATATATATATATAATTACAACAAGAAATGGAGCAGTGAAGAGAGACAACACAATCAGTCAAAATTACCAGGAAATATTCACCCCCAAGTACTAGGAAATGGTAGAAATTAAAAAATAAAATTGAGAAAAATAGACCAAAAGGAATGCCAAAGCATGACGGTTACTCGAAAAAGCATTACAAAAAACTAATAACGAGTTGCGAGAAGAAATAAAGGTCAATAATGGGCACTCAGACAAGAACTGACCCAAAATTTAAAAGAATAGATTTCAAAAGAAGTTGGAAGTGAATTACGAAGAGGAAGAGAATTCTAAAACAAGATCTTAAAGGCGATATTTTTCAAGAAATCGAGATTAACTTACAACAAGGTTTTCAAACCTTTAAAAAAGAAATAACAGAAGAATTACAACAAAGTCTAGGTCTAATAACACAACATCAACAAACAAAGCATGATGAACTCTTAAAGTTAATAAAAGATCAAGGCCACTAACAAGTTCCCCAATCACAATCAAATGATTAAAGCACTTCTAACACATCACCACCACCACCGTCACTGCCTCCCTACAATTCAAATCATCAAACAACATCACAATTATCAACATCTAATAGTTTATCCTCCAAAGACAAAATTGAACTATCGAAATACAATGGAGGCGATAACCAATTTGTGGCTTGGTTTAACAAAACTGTAGAATATTTCCAAATATATAATGTTATAACTGATGAAGAAAAGTAAAATGTGCATCCATGTTCCTCGAAGGCTACAACATACAGATTGTGGTACATATGGTGGAAAGGAAGAATCAATCATACATGGAACTCCCTTTAAAAATGATTTTTTAAAAAATATTCCAGGGAATCTCGAATGAGAATTATTTTCAACTCACGGGCTACAAAAATGTAAGATGAATTTACACATCAATGGAATCCACATTACAGTGTGGATTATCACGATGATAATCAATTACTCTAGTCTTATGTAGGTGGTCTCAAGCCACATATTCAAGATGAGTTAAAATTACATGGGGTCACTAATGTTGAAATAGCAAGATGCAAAGGGGAAAAAGCGTGTGAGAAAAGCTAGAAGGCCAATCAAGATTAGAACAGAGTTTTATTCAAGAAGAAACGCAAACGAGAACACAAACACAAAATAGAACAAATATATACCCAACTACGAGAAGATAGAAGGAGGTTAAAGAATAAGAGAATGTAAATGTAAATACTGTGGTGAAAATGGGACCCAAGACACGGATGTCGCACAAAAGATAAGTCAAAAATTATCACAGCTTACCAAGAAAATATTGAGGAATCAGACACGGAAGAATCAGTTACATAAGAAGTGGGAAACAATCAAAATGACATTTCAGATCTCTTAGATAATGACACACCAAGAATATCATTGGCAACCATCACAAGCATTAGCCAACCACAAACACTAAAATTAAGGGACACACTTAAAAGATAGCGATCTGATATTAATTGACACGGGAAGTACCCACAACTTTCTCTACATCAATGTCACAAGGAACCTTAAATTGTTTGCATATCCAGTACCGGATATAAGAGAGTGATGGTCACGGATGGTAAGAAAATTGAAAAATGTAGGAAAATGCCATAAGGTGAAACTCAAATCCAAGATTTCAATTTGGAATAAAAACTCTACACCGTCCCTCTGGGAGGAGTAGACGTAGTTTAGGAGTCCAATGGTTGCAAACATTAGGCACCTACTCAGTCAATCACCAACAACATTTTATCAAATTCAAATGTGAGGCGGACTTATAAATTATATGTTTTCAACCCCCAAAACACAAGTTGTATCATCTCAATAGATGGAAAAAATGATTGGAAAGGAGCAACTATCTATTTTATCCAATGCCCACCACATGGGAATACAAGAACCAAACAAGACTCCAAAAATCCAGAAATCCAAGACCTAATTCAAACATACAAGAAGGTGTTTCAATACCTCCCCATGGAATTACCTCCACAAGAAGATTGAACACTTAATTGAGAAATTAAACCAAGGTCAAGCCCAGTCAAGATTAGACCCTACAGATACCCCCATCATCATAAAACAGAAATAGAAAGATTGGTTCAAGACTTGTTAAAAATGTGGGATTATCACAAAAAGTGGAAGCCCATATTCAGGTCAGGTTGATGCGAAGAAGGATGGTTATTTCAGGTTATGCATAGATTATCTTTGGCTTAATAAGATAACAATTAAAATAAATTTCCCATTCCTTTCATCGACGAAATGTTGGATGAAATTCCCTTAGAATAAATTACACCAAAACCCGATTTGAGATCAGGATACTACCCGATTAGGGTAAGACTAGAAGATATACCCAAGACCGCCTTCCAAACCAATGAAGGACACTATGAATTCAAGGTAATTCCCTTTGGGCTAACTAATTACTGACCACCTTCCAAACAACTATGAATGAGCTATTTCAACCACACCTAAGAAAATATGTTTTAGTCTTCTTTGATGACATTTGAGTGTACAACAAAACATGGAAGGAACACATAAATCATTTTAGGACAAGTATTATCTATTTTAGAAAAAAATCAATTCCACGCAAAAATGTCAAAATGCACATTCGGCAAGGAGGAAGTAGAGTACCTCGGTCACATTATTTCCAAAAAGCTTGTGAGAGTTAAGGTAGACCAAAACAAAATCAAAGCAATTACGGAATGGCCCCGACCAAAAAGTATATCTAAATTAAAAGGATTTTTAGGCTTGGCAGGATACTACCGACAATTTGTCAAAAAACTATGCTCACTTAACTACCCCCCTAACAAATCTCCTAAAGAAGACCTCCTTCCATTGGAATGAATCTGAAAAATGTTTTGAAAATTTAAAGAAATTATGTCCACAACCCCCATGTTAAAAAAACACTCGATTTCTCGAAACCCTTTGTAATCAAGTGCGATGCCTCGAGTTTTGGGATCAGAACAGTCTTGATGCAAGATGGACACACAATAGCATTTGAAAGTAGGAAACTAAACAAAAAGAAGGCTTACAATCCACATATAATGAAATTTTGGCAATCATGCATGCATTAACCAAATGTGGCAATTTTTTCTATCCACTTTTGTTGTTCAATGTTTTTTGTTGTAACAGTCTCCAGTACTTGTTACTACAAAAAACATTGCCATTCGAACAACAAAAGTGGATAGAAAAAATTGCCATATCAAATGTGGCAATTTTTTGATATGGAGATACTACATAAAAGAGGAAAAGATAACATAGTGGTTGATGCTCTTTCGAAGAACCGAAGAAGCACAAGTCTTTTAGGTATCAATGCTAATTTGAATGGATGAACAATTTGATGGAATATGCCAAAGACACAGAGACGTGCTCCATAATCAATGATTTAACCCAATACCCCAAGTTGGAATGGAAGAGCGACATCTTATGGTATAAAGGGAAAATTTATTTGAACAATAACTCAAAATTTAAAATCAAGGTACTCCAAAGCTCATATTTGTCGGCCATTGAGCCCGCGTTGAATTTTTCAAAACATATTATAATGCTCGTCATTCATTCTTTTGGAAAGGGATGAGCACCGACATTCAAAGGTATGTAGTAGAATGTGATCTTTGCCAAAGAAAGCGAAATATCTAAACACGAGAATTACTCCATCCGTTATATGTTCCTAACCAAAAATGGGAGAAATCTCAATGGATTTTATTAAAGGATTACCGAGCCTTGAAGGAAAAGATAAAATCTTAGTGATAGTAGACGGACTAACCAAGTATGCACATTTATGGGAGTAAGAAAAACAGACTCAGCAAAGCAAACAATTGAATATTACGTAATTTTTTTATAAATTACATGGGTTTCCCAAAGTGATCGTCAGTGATAGAGACACCAAATTTAAAGGAAACTTTGGAGAGAGTTTTGCAAACAAATCGGGACATCTCTTAATATGAGCTTATCTTATCATCCACAAACGGATGGACAAATAGAAATTGTCAACAAATTCTTAGAAACCTACATTCATTATTTGGTCACTAACAAGCAAAATAAATGGCTTCAATTGTTGCACCTCGCCGAATGGTGGTATAACTCACATATCACACATCAGCCAAAATGACACCATTCCAAGATATTTATGGATACCCAACTACATCATGGAAAGGTAATACAAAATCAAACAAAAGTCGCATTAATTAAAGAGATTTTAGATGAAAGTCAAAAAGTCATGCAAATTCTCAACGAAAACTTGGTTATAGCAAGAATTAGGATAAAACAACAAGTTGACTAACACCGAATAGAAAGAGAATTCTAAGTTGGAGAATGGGTATTGTGAGACTTCAACCAATACAAACAATTATCACTTAAACAACAAAGGAAGAATAAAGTTATCCCGAAATATTCACCGGACCCGTATCAAAATTATAGAAAAATCAGTCACATAGCTTATGGATTGGATTTACCAGATAAAAGTGGTATCCACAACGTTTTTCATGTATCATGTCTAAAAAAATTTGTTGGACAATGCAAAAAGGTCCAAACTCTACTCCCCCTGTTGGACGAAGAAGGCAGAATAATTTAGAACTAGAAGCCATTATTTCCTCTAGATAAAAGAAGTTACGATCTCACATAATCAAAGAATATCTTATCAAAATGGAAAAACCTTCCAGAGGAAGATGCAGCATGTGGTCCATAACATTTTCGTTAGTTACACCCGTCGTTACCAATACTTTGAGGACAAATCATTTTTAACCCGTCGTTACCAATGCTTTGAGGACAAATCATTTTTAAGAGGAAGGCAATGTTATGAACATAAAATACATATAAATAGATGTTCATAACATAATAATTAATTAGTAAATAGTAATTATTAATAATGAAAGGACATGTTCTCGAAAGACATGTCTAGTGGTGAAAGGGCACCCCTATGTGGGTATATAAACAAGCGCTCATTCTCAATTGTAATCATCATATTTTTATCAATTATTTATAAATTATATATTACTATACAATTGCATACCTGGTTATTTATTACATTACCTCACCCTACGTCACTCCCACTGATTTCTAACCCTCCCTAACTACCCTTCCTATTACCTCACCCTATGTCACTCCCCCTCACCCCACTGCCTACATTTTCCCCTCACCTCACCCTACGCCACTCCCCCTCACCCCACTCCCTACATTCCCCTCTCCCCTTTTCCACCACCTACATTTCTACCCTCCTCCTACACTACCCTTTCACCCTTTCCTACACTGTTGTGCCTCCCACACTTATCCCTTTTTCATAAAATATTATTATTGTTATATATATATATAAGTAAAAAAGATATTACTTGCTATATTAAGTTATCAGAGAAACATTGACAAAATACACAGAGATATAGTCGTTCTGAGCCACCAAAAATGATGTCGTTTTACCGGAAACCAACATAGTTTGGAAAACTATTTTTCCCTCTGTCCTGCCCAAAGGAAACCAGGACAGATGGCCATAGTTCAAGTTTACATGTAGCAACAGCATGATTAAGCATAAAACAAACTAGCATAGGAGAACTTAGATACCTGGTGACCTGTCGCCCTTGCCTGTCTGCCATGTGGACCTGGCTGGGATGGCGAACGGCTGCGCACATAATGGACATTTCCTCTTTGCTGGAGCGTTGGAGTATGCATCAAGGAGAAAGTCTAGACGTTGTCCCATGAGGAGGGCTCTGTTCTCCTGGTCTGCCATGTGGCCTCTGAGTTTGAACACCAGAGGCAGATTCTCTGCACAGAGGAGTGGACCATGCAAGTCATGATTACCTACATCGTCGAAGGTTTCGTTCCCCACTTCCACGTTCATCCCTGCTCTGGCCTCGATCACATTCAGTCCTACATCGACCGCATATGCCATCATCCCTGCTCTGGTCTCGTCCTCGTTCCTTTATGCGCAAGCATTGTCCCTAGCCTCGTCCTTTTTCGTTGCCTTCTCAACATGGCTGGTAGGGCTGTAGTCACCCGTCCACGATATCTCTTCAACGATACAAACAGGGAATTCATCTGCCAGCTCGTCTTTAGGAATTCTACCAGCCTGTAAATCTGATGCCATGGCTTGGGGTTCCAGGGTGGTCACTAATTCCTCCAGGTACGGCGTTTCGTCAACATAGCATGTTGGAAACTCGTCCGCAGCACCTCCCTCCAGACTGCTTCCAGGCTCAATTGCCATGGAATGAATGCTACGCTCTGTCCCAGGCTCAGCGATAATGACGTGTAGTGCCAATTTGTCAGCACGTGCCCTCTGCTGGAGAATGGAAGTCACCATCGACAGAGCGCGCTCCAGGTTCTTCCTCCTTTTCCTTTTCTCTTTATGGGTGTACTAGGCCAAGCCTCGCTACCTAGTCATTGTTAATGAGGGGTGGATAAAAATACAGAAAGAATGCACTGAAATGAAAGTGATCCAAGAAGATAGGGAACCAGAGCTGCACCAGAGCTCCCAACCGGCGGGGAGGTCCAAAATGAGAGCGAACCAACTCTGTCCAGGCTCTCGAATTTTTGAATTACCAAATGAAGGATTCTCTTGGCTTCCCATTAACCCAGTCATATTGAGTGCGGTTTGAGCTAGAGCTTTCGCGCGAGGTAGGAGTCCCTCCTCCGTATAGGGGATGTAATGGTTGGCTACCATCGTAAATGAGGAGAGGATGGGTGGCGGCCATCAAAATTTAAGCTATGTCTTGATGCTGAGCCATGTGGCGAGGCATCGCCGCGTGTCACCCCATCCGTGGCATTATTATTGTTATATTATTCACCTTTAACTTTTCACATTTTATATATTATTTTATTTTATTCACATGTAACATTATGCCATGTGCCCAAATTTCCTTGGATGACATGGAAATCAGTTTAAGCCTATGGAGGAGTGCCACATGGAATCCAATAATAGCCTTACACACGACAACTAATTAATGGAGAGCATGGTATTCATACAAGGGCTAAGATTTTCCCATTAATTTTGATTGACAATAGCTGAGTGTTGATCTTGCGGAGGCCATAACTTGAGCTTCAGGTGTCAGAATCACGCAAAATGTATACCATTGGAAATTTATTTTGATGTAGCAAATGATGGTACATATTTAAAGGGATGAAGGTTTCTCCATATTTCCCAGGAATTAAACTATCAGTCAACTTCATGAGTTCATTTCTTGAGATCCAGGCGACGGATTTGTGAAAAAATTATATCATTGGAAAGATAAGAAGATGATTATCACATCAGAGGTGGTTTCCATGGGTAATAATTTTGTTTTCACTTCCATAAAATTAAAATACAATTGTCCTCTTTTAATGGAAAATTAATTAAATTTTGAAAAATAAAAGTTTATTTAAAAAAACTTTTATTAAAAAAGGGAAAAGGACCCATTTGAAATATTCGAATATTAATGATGTAAATTTGTAAATGAGGACTTAATAAATAATTAATTAAATATATTGTTTAAAAAAGAAACTTGTGCGAGAATTTCAAGAGAGAAAAAAACCCTAACTACTCAAGTAGTTAGAAAATATCATCTTAAAAAGAGAAAAAGGGCTTCATCAAAGGTTCCAAGAATCATAATTGTCAGTGGGGTAGGGTATAATATAAGAGAAATAATAAGTAACAACCATTAATTCACATCCAAGCTTCTTATCAAAGGAAATAAATCTCCATCTTCTCCACTCTTTTTCTTCTTCTACACCATTTCTCATAGCTTTATGCTTGAATCTCTGAGTTAGGCACAAGGTTGAGTTCTTGAGTGTTCTTCTTGTATTGTTCTACATAATTTTCTTGTATGATCATGGATTATTTACAACCATATACATGACTTTCAAATATTTTGTAATGAAGAACATTTTTCATGAATAAACTCCATAAAAAATTTCTTTGGGGTTGATCTTGACTGTATCTTGTAACTTTGAGTTTTAAGTATGAGATATTTGAGGTTGACCTATCAAATTCTCTTTTGATATTGATAAAAATACTCTTTTTAAAATTCTTTGACATGATCAAATTATTCTCTCATGTTTCTTGTGAAGAAGATATATATGCATTTATATATGATTAAGAAGATTGTGTGTGATGCTGATCACAATTTAATTCTCATGTTGAATCCCTCCTTCAATATTTTCTTATTGTAAACAGACTTTTTGTTGCACATTAAGATTGTATTCATTTTATTGAAGAACCATTTTATTTCATAATATAAAGCAATAAAGATTTAGGGTTCGTTTCCTAGCACTCTCCTAATCCAAGATATTCAAGATATATCTTTTGGCCAAAGAGGAGTACCACCTCTCTAAAAATGCAGGAGGATTCATATTCTCATGAGGTTTTCAGTTCGATCTTGATGGATTCAAGCATCAACAAGTACATTGGTACAAAAGAATATATTGAAAACATATTCACAAAGCCTCTTCCTAGGGAGACCCTTGAGTATCTTTGAAAAAAATTGTGAGTAATTTATACTCCAAATTGATTTCCATAATCTTATACAAGAACAAAAAAGAGAATATTGTCAAGGGGAGCTACCATTTTCCATTGATGTCAAAGGGGGAGAGAAAAAAAATAAAACTAGAAGCATGAAGATAGGTAGAGTCAACATGAAGAACATAGGAAAATGCAATCATTGGGATTAGAGCATGAAAACAGGGGGAACATGGTTTTTTTACTAAGTTTCCATCAATAACAAAGGGGGATATTGTTGGAAAATTGGTTGTCATCGATGTCAACCCTAGAAAAATACCTAAAGCAAATCCCATAAACCCCTAAAATACATGATGATGTGTCCACTTGAATAATCCTTGAAATAAGTGTATATAAATCCAAAGTGGTCCCCTTATGGAATATATTTTAAGTATGACCCTCATGGGATGAGATAACATTTGGTTGTTTCCACATGCCCACTTTGAGTTCTACACAAATGGAGGCTTGAAGAAGCTCTAAAACCAAGTGAAGAATCCCCTAAATCAAGTGAAGAAGCCCCTAAATCCAAGAGAAGAAGCCCCTAAATCCAAGGGAAGAGGCCCCTTGTTATCGAACAAATCAGTAAGTGCAGACACAAAAAGATCTCCCTAGTTTCACCCCGAAACTAGAACAAAACAAGACATGAATAAGACTTTCCCTAAGTTTTAATTATCAAGCATATTAACTAACAACAACTAAATGACATACCTTTTAAATGTCGTTTGTCCTCGCTAGTGTCATCCTCTCTTTGTTCCAAGGCTTATGGGATGTTGAACCTGTAAAAAGACATAAGACAATGAAGTGAAAACAACAATGTATACTTAACAAAACCCATGTATGTGATCAAGGAGTCATACAATAAAATAAGAACAATTTTATGGGAAAGAAATATATTACTGTATTAGAAATATGAAAAGGAGAATACAATAGATGCCTTGATGTTGTAAGGTCCTTTCCAATAGTTCCTTGCTTCTCACACACTTCTGCTCCATGGATTTTGAGACTGTATATCTAAAAGCTACTTATGATCCCACCTTGACAAAGTGAAACTCAAATCCACCATAGGCCCAAACTCTTGGCTAGACTAATATCTCATTAGTTGAATCTTTGTAACTAATGTCGAAGTTCCAAAAATTCTCTAACCATTCAAAAGCTCACACCAAAAATCTAACTTTTACCATGAGAACTCCCATCCTTTTATAAGTTGAAAAGGATAGGGTGAGGAGGTTATGATGATCCCATGAGATCAGGGATACAAATCATATCCAAACCGATCGGAATCCACCTTACGCTCAAAGCTTCTATTCTAGAAGCATTGAGAAACTTCTCTTTTTCCTTCGTATGAAAAATCATCGCACCCTTAACACTAAGCAATGTGTGACAATGTTCCAGGCTACTGTGGTGCAACCTGCGTTGATCCTATATCATCGCACCCTTAACACTGAGCAAGGTGCGACAATCTCTCTTTATAAGGTTTTTATAAGGGAAAATATAATTTCCATCTTTTTGGGAAAATGTGTCTTCATTCTTCTTCAGGGATTAAGGAAATTGATCCTTCTAAAGACAAAGGATAGGTGTACATCATTAACGGTCATAAGGGTGACAAAAATAATGTGTAATAGTAAGCCCCCCAAAGTGTGAAGTTAGAAAAGAGTGATAGCTGAAATACTTTTTCGAGTGTGTGTTGGGAACAAGGAAGACGTCGGTCGAAAACTGTCCAACAAACAAGAAAATACAGTACAATAATATATCATCACTGAGGTAGGCATTCCCATATTCATAATACAAATGAATCAAAGCATAAATGTTGACATGCAAA
>SNQJ01S0003161.1:116951-162604 GCA_010110895.2 Picea sitchensis | reverse complement strand
AAATTTTGTTTTTTCTGGATACAAAATTTTCTTAGCAAAAATTATTATTGTTTTTTTCTTTTCTTAATTTCATGTTTTTAAAAGGGTTTATTTCGACTTTTTCTTAATTTGTGTAATTTAGTATTTTTTTAGAAGAAAATGTTTTTTCTTTTTCCTTTAGGTCTTACTTTTGACTTCAAAAATAAAAATGGTGCTACTAGTAGCACCACTTTTTTTGATTCGAGGGCCAATTTTCCAAAATGTTGTTGGTTGTGAAGGTCACAATTTCGAATAAGTCGCAATTTTAACAACCCTTCCAAGAAAGGGTGCTACCAATAGTGCCACTTTTTGAAACAATGAGTTGATTTTGGTGTTTTTGAGCCAAAAATATGGATTTTTTGGGATAGAGTTGTCATTTTGAGATCACAATTCTTGTTAAGTTGGTAACTATGTTGAAAATGAAGAGGGAGAAGAATGGGAGAAGGGAGAGGGAGAATAATTGGAGAAGGGAGAGGGAGAAGAAAACAAGGAAGAAGGAAAAGAGTAGGGAAGAAAAAGAGGAGTGGATGAGGGAGATGAATGAGAAAGAGAGGAAGAGGGAGATGGGGAGGAAGAGGAATAGGAATAACACTACAAGGAAAACACCACATAGCACAATTTTTTATAGAACCTCTTCAACAAATTTCTCCCTTCTCTGGTTATAGTGGAGGTGAATGACTATAATTTTTAGTAGATTTTTTTGTCTGGTGTACTTCATCCTTCTTGTTATACTAGTGTTCCCTCACTTTAATAATAGAATTGGTGCATGAACCCACCACAAGAACCAAGTTATTTTAAAATATTTTGTTATAAAATACCGATTTTACAAAAAAAAAACAATTAACAAAAAATATTATCAGTGCGCCATATACCTATAAAAGCATCGATGCATATTTATATTGTCTAGCGCACCATGCTAGGTTAACATATTTTTTTTATATAGTATTTATGTATGTATGTCTATTGGGTCTGGCCTAGGTGGTTGAGAGGAAGAGTGTTATCCTCCCCACCCAGGTTTAATTCCCACAAGTGACATGTTGAGCTCATAATGACTATATTGTTGTAACAACTTTGATCCCTATTGTTGACTTTGCCTTGTGCTTTGAATGATCTAGGGTTTACCCTAGGTACCATCCTCAGAATGATAGGAAGTGCCCGAGGTTTTCCTCGGGATATGTTACCTGGATATGTATGTATGTATGTATAATTGGCACACCATATACCTATAAAAGCACCAATGCCTTGGGATGTCTATTGACACACCGCATTAGGGTTAAAAAAATACCTATATATATCATGTTTGATTGTAGATTATATTTATAAAACTTGTTAACTTAGATGGTGCATGAATGTTTACCTATGAGCACTATTAACGGTGTTAGAATTAAAGCATCATTTGTAGTGCATTGGAGATATAATCACATTGTTTATGGTGTATTTTGTAAATTAAGTGCATCAGTAATGTAAAAAAAGTTAAGCTCAATATTTAATGATATTACAAATGAAAATTTATTATAGATTTATTTTATTTTATAGAATAGATATATGTGTTTAATGAAATTTATATATGAATTAAGGATAGAGACAACCATAGTGATAGCAGGACAACACCTATACTTTTGTACATTATTGGCATATCTAAGAGAGGGAGAGGGATTTTACCCTCATTCTATTAGAGCTTAGACTCGTCACCTTTTGATGGAAGTTAGCCTCCTCAAGTATTATGAGGAGGCTAACTCCCTCAAGGGGAGCATGGGTTTGTTGATGCAGTTGATCCATCGATGGAATCATTGTAGGTAGGACTTAAGGGTTGATCTTGATTTATGGTACTAAGCCATAGAGGAGGATTTTTATTTTGTCATTGGGTTGTCTAGGAGGGGGGAGGATATTCCCATTTCCTTGATATTTTACCCAACGTTATGGGAGAGACTCAATTGTCATATGTGCATAGATATGTTAGTGTGAACATCATTGACTCCAGAGAGTTTTGATTCGTTTGGGGGGACAGGGGGGGTGGTTCATTTACATTCTTTCACAATAGAGGAGGTTAGGTGCTTGTCCCTTATGATTATGACACTAGAAAACTATACCTATGAAGGGTAGTGCATTAGTTTCACTCTAATGTACTATGTAGATAATTTGTTTTGCATGCCCCAATTGATCAAATGGTTTTCCAGTATTTTACGACAAATTTGTATTGCTTTGGATCATCGTCGTTGTGTGTTTGATGGGAAACGAGCCTCCCCCTTTGCTTTAGAGATATTTACTTTGTTTTTTGAGAGGTTTTTGGTGACTTAGATGACACTCAATCGTCATCCTTGTAGGTTGATTACTAATGTGTATATGCACATGTGGGTGCAAATGTTTCCTAAGAGCGGTCAAGCAGAGTACCCATGTAGGTTCAGTTCATAGGTTTTGGATCTATTAGCTAGTGAGGAGGATCATGCCCTTGATCAAATATAGTATATATATGTAGGGATGGACTGGAAAGGATGTACAAACATTATAATTATTCAGGACAATCCAACAGATGAGAAAGGTAATATTATCGTTATCTTTTGATTAATATGGTTGCATATTTTTTTTGTCTTATTTAATGCACATGTAATTGATTATAAGAATTTTGTTTAAGTTGTCTAATTATTATTGTTTATTATTTTGTAGATATTAGCTCATACATTGGTGAGGGGCCTCTCTAGACCTRTGTATATATGGATGAGGCTGATGAATTAGATCACATGCACATACTTGACATGCTATGGAGGCTAGATCATAGATTTAACCACTAGATTGCAAATCAGTTATATAGATTTCTGTCTAGTTATGGTGTAGCCAACATTCCAATGTGTGATAATGCTAGACCTCAAGCTTGTGTGTGTGTGAGAGAGAGAGAGAGAGACTTCCATACAATATGAAATTATTGATGCATCATGTTATGTGTCTGCATTTATGGGAAGAGGATGAAGGATGAGGAGCTACAAACTATGAGATGTGTTCATTCACCTTATTCATCTAATTTGTTTACAAATGATGATATATGTGAAGAAAATCCTCCTCCACCTCCAAATTCTCTTGATATTCTACCTCCAACTTCACCTCATCCCCCTTCTAATCCCCTTCCTACTCTTCCACTTGCACCACCTTCTGCACCAACTAAACCACTTGTTCCATCATCCATTAATCCACCTACTAAATAGGGTATTGGTCCTAT
Source organism: Picea sitchensis (assembly GCA_010110895.2). Classification (NCBI taxonomy): domain Eukaryota; kingdom Viridiplantae; phylum Streptophyta; class Pinopsida; order Pinales; family Pinaceae; genus Picea; species Picea sitchensis. The sequence continues at coordinate 159,375 of SNQJ01S0003161.1, read as the reverse complement.
ATCCTCTATGGTCTTATCGGGTGACATAGACATTGTAGGAGACCTATATCTAAATGTAGTTTATTTCTTACCTATTGGAGGTATCCGTGCCTCTAGGTTTGATAAAAAAACCTAGTAGTAATCGACATGCATATTGATTACTATGATGTATATTATTTGGCATTTATATTTGACATGTATATTTTACTTGACATTTATATTTTTCACATATATTGATTTTTATATTATCATTTATGTATATTATGCATTTTCATATCATGTTGATGTTGAAGTTGTTTGATTTATAATAAATATATTAAGTGTAATATGTTAATAATTAATATTATTAATGATTTCTCTATTTTTAAATTAAATGTGATATGCCATATAATGCTTAACTATAGTTATATGAAATTGTTTAATTTGGGTTTTGATTGCAAAAACTTATAATAATCATTCAATGTGTAGCATCCCTAGCCTCAAGCTGGTCCATGCCACTCAACAATTCCACCTCTCTGATACCAATTAATTCATAAAAATCCTCTGCATATGATTGTAAATGCATTCCTAACAAGATATGGTTTTGAAGCATAAATATAACGGAAAAACCATAATAGGAAATACATAAATATTCACATGGTAATTAAAACAAGCACATAGAAGATACTTATCTTTATGTCAATCACCTACTGCATGCAAAACTCAGACTTTACTCCCAACCATAGTGTTTCTCATAAGCTCTGAATAGCAGAGTCACCCTCGATCTAGGGATAGAAACTCCTCTAGGGAAGGCTTCTTAAGACATACTAAGGTATAATCAACACAATAATACTCAGGCCAAGGTGCCAATTGTTGAAACTAGCCTACAACCTCTTATTTCCCACAACCCATCCCACTCGATGAAGTGTGCCCCTTCTCTTCTCAACATTCCTTTGGCTTCCCCACTTCCCATCTAGGGCTTCAACAATAGGTCAGACAAAAAGTCCAAGAGATATGTAGCTATTTCCAACATCTAGGGAACCAATCCTAGAAGTTATCTCACCTAGAGAGAATGCTCATGGGCATGAAAACCCACTTCTTCAACATTCACATAGGCCTGACAACCTGCTTCTTTGGCTCAAACCTCTAAGGAATCACTAGTTACAAGTAGCTATAAGAGCTCCCAAGTACAGGTGTGACTATGGATGGAAGAGTGAATGTATGGAAAGAGTCAATGACAAAATACTGAGTAAATGATGGGAATAATGGTAGAATGATAGGAAAATACACTATTTCCCTACTTTCTGTATGCATGTTCCCAAATTGACACTGGTCGTGTTGGGAACTACCTTGTCCCCACTTGCCCCCATTTGGTGATATGTTCCTCCTCCTTAGGCACTTAGGGTCTTAAAATAAAAATATCACATAATTATACTTTTAGGAAATATTAATATAATATTTCCTTGGCTTAATCCCCCCTTGAATTAGCCCCACATCCTAGACCCTTAGCCCCCTTTCCTTTCTAGTGGATTTTATCCCCCCATACTCTTTTTGTCTGGTTGGTTTGTAGCAGTGATGTATTTTTATTAATATCATCAAGTGTGATTACATATTACAATTTTAGGCTCGATGTCCTTTTAGCATCCAAGCTCTCTAACCTAATAACCACATAGGAACTCTGGCCTCAAAACATATACACAAAGGCACTCTAACCCAAAATATCATGGCTCACCAACCTATATATACATTTACAATTTGGGGTTCATCCTAGGGGTAGCACATTATCCTCCCCCTTATTTATACACTGTCCTTAGTGCATTATATATACACGTGTACAATCAAAATCTTCAAAAATATTCATTCCTTTGCTATTAAAGATTTTTATCCTTCTATTTATCTTCTTTACAAGTGCTCGATTCATGTCTTCATACGTCAGTTGGAAGTATTTTTCTCTATTCCACATAGTTGCTTCGGGTAAGAATTTAGTTCATTGTTATTTCTTACACACCATCATGATTCTAGCCACTGTGTCATAGGAATTCTTGAGCCGCCTCTTCCTTGTTTAACTCACCCTTCTAAGCTTAGGCATCCCTCCATTGCTACACAATCCTTCAATGATCCATATTGTCAAGGATTTCACACAAAATTAGAGTGCCAACTCATTACTAGACCCCCACTAAGGGTTCATTCTCTATAGAAATCATAGGGTTCCAATGTCCTTATAGTATCTTTTCTTCCCAAGAATTTTGGCTTCAATAACCATCATCCCATCTATATCACACACATATGGTCAACATGAGACAATATCATAACAATTTCATTTATAAATTCAAATTGTTTTTATCAGGAAATTCAATTTTTTTTCCCAAGTATGAGATTCCATCTCATATTTTCTTGGTTGTTGCAATAACATGCATCAGTCTTTATTTTGGATTTCAGCAGGGCCATACTTGAGACCAATTTTCCTGCAATACTTCCATCTTGCATTCAACCAAATATATTGTTAGTATTTCCTATACAATATATTTTTATTGTAATATTTGCATCATTATTTTCATTACTTTGTTCTCCTCACATATTTTTTTTTGTAGTCCATCCCCATGTAACCACTTTATCATGCAAATTATTTTGTTTCAATTCCTAACAACTCGTGAAATGTTCTCAATTTCATGAGTTCATACTAATTACAACATCTCAAATGTTAGCATAATCATTTCTACGAAATATAGTATATGCATGCATTCCTCGAAAGGAATTTTATAATGCCTTCAAGAATACACAACTCTATCTTAGCATGCATGAGTGAAAACTACCACTTTCACACTTTCATGATATATTCATGCATACTATTCAATGCACCCTTGTATTGGTTTCAAAATTCCCTTTATCTAAGTCATGCATCCCACCATGGTGAATTGGAAGGTCTAGCCAATGCCTCGAGACATCCTCCATACACTTCCTATTGCTTGCTCAACCATTTGGATGCTTTCCTTTTCGAACCAAACACTACACCAAGATTAAAATTATGTGGTGATCCTCAATGTTAGAAAAAACGTTGTAGTCCAAACATTAGTTATAAGTAGGAATTTCACTGGATACTTGTGTGGCACTATAGCCTTTCCATAACCAACCATGTCATGGTCTCACACATGACTAGATTTACTAGCATTTATCTCTATAATAGGGTCATACCCCTTTATTTTCTTTGGTTATGAACTCATAACCAACAGATCATGACATGCTACTATGCCATATGTATGCATTCAAAAGTTAAATGACTTTTCTAAACATCATAGGCTTTTATCCTTTACCACATCGAATAGTAAATCATTCCAATGAAAGAATTCAAAACACATAATAATATCACTTCAAAAAATAATCTCTAGCCGAGGAAATTATTACCTAAATTCTCTTAAGATATTATGTAGCATACTTACATCAAATTCATACCCGCACAACTATCCATGAATTTGTTGATGTTACCTGATTAGCTGATAATTGGTTTAAGCATACAATATTTCTTCATCAACCTCTTATCAATATTTTTCCTTTCTCATGTCTTCTTCATATGGATGACTTCCATGTGCAACAACATCATCAACAACACTTACAATCATGCAATAAACTCTCTCTTTTCTAGAAAAACAACCATCATTATCAACTTCTGTATTCATATATATAGCAATAGACTACTCATAGTCTTCAAAATGTTATATATATTAAGAAATCTACATTCACTAATGCATATCTATATGTATTAAGAGCGCATACTTAACATGCTCATAAATTCATATGCATTTCAGCTTCTTGTGCTATTTATGGTTGTCTAATAGGCCATATCATAATTATTGCTACAACACTTGTAGCAACTCTTTCTTCCTTTGCAGCTCTCTTTGTTGTTCTTGGTTGTCCTCAAGTCTCGCTAGATTCTTGTACCCTTTTATAATCTTATTGAAATCATTGAACATGATTTCTTGCTTCCATGATAACGTTTTTAGCCAAACCACACTTGGCCACTTAACATTTTCAGCCATATGTTATGTTGATATTAAACATCGACATTTATCTAATTATTGGATCCATCTAACCCAACGCATACCTAACCAAATTATATTTCCAACCATGTTGTATTATAGAATTTGGATATTCAACATCCATTTACTTTACTAGACCAAGTTGATTCAACTTTCCCTATATGAACACTTTAACTCTTGTCGTTTCTTGCACCATTATTTCTTCCTTCCTTAACCCATTTGTTCTCAACTTGACTTCCTTATTCGGTTTTCCAACATAGTGCAATGTTACACAAATGTATTATTTTCCAGCTTCATAGATATTAACTGTAAGTAGTTAGCATTGCCTTTACCTACCATTATTACTCCATCGATACTTCCAGCCCTTTAGAATATAACCAATGTCTCCTTCCCATTTGATATGGGTCCTTTTCAGGATTTGTCTCTTTTTCCTTCCATGCCAAGCATAGAACCATTTTCTTCTTCATGTTTCCTTATTGATTTCCCTTCATATTATCATCTCCATGCTTGAATTATTTTGACTTGGCATCCCAATATACTTTGGGAATGCACTCAACACCTTTGAAATTGATCAACAATCCTCTTATATTGTTGTCATCCCTCTTGGAGTGCTACTATACATTTCTATTAGATTCACATCCACCTCATGGTACCTTCTTTCATTATATTAAGATAGTCAAGGACTTGACTCAATCTTATAATCCTTCTTCCATCTATGGAATACCCTTCCTTGAAGCCCGACTACATCCTTTTAGAACCAATATGTACATAATGCATTTCATATGCATATGTTGGCACTCTTTAGCATGGATGTACCTTCATTACTTCACCCCTAAATTTCTCGTACTCATACCATGCTTCCAATGCACTACTCTGACAACAATATTGGAGATATTACTCCATAACTGCATATTGATCCTTGGAGATGATGCACCTTGTCTCCAAGTAGATTCTAATTTTTCATTTTTAGGATATTAGCTTCCCAAACACACAAATTACCTGCTTGAACTTGGATTATGTCTTCACATTCTTCCTTCTTGGATTTTTCTCCTCTTGTGAAGAAGCCTTGTCACGAAACTCTTTCTTCAAGAGTCTCTACTCATCCTTGGTACCAGGTCCAAACTATTTCACCTGCTATAAAAAAAATCCTTCCATATTTCCATTCTTTGCATCTCCATGTACCCACTATACATGCATTACTATGATCTATAGATGGGATTTATTACCTAACATCCATAATTGGTACACATATTTTTCATCGATGAAGCAGTCAAAGAAAAAACCAATTGCATCCCAAAGAATTTGCTATCATTTGAGAAGATATTTTATTTACAGACTAAGTTCATAAGGCCCGCAAATCCAAATACCGACAATTCAACCATGATGCACTTTCTGGTGAACCTAGGAACATCTGAACAACCAAAGTACATTAATATGGGCACTTGTTGTTCGAAAATAGAGAAGCATATGCTCACACAGTTGTTCAAGAGGTATTGTGATGTATTTTCTTGGACTTATGAATGTTTAAAACTTATGACACCCTCATAATTCAACAAGTGATTCCAATCAAAGAAGGTGTCAATCCATTCCAACAAAAGTTGAGAAAAATGCATCCAACCCTTAAATTGATCATTCAGAAAGAATTAAAAAAATTGCTAGATGCATGGATCATCTTCAAAGTCCATTATTCAACTTGGGTGTCAAATATGATACATGTGAGAAAGAAGTTGAGAGAAATTAGAATATGCATATATTTTTGGAATCTAAACTAGACTTTTGACAAAGACAACTACCCAATTCCCCCCATGGAACARATTCTGCAACTTTTCTCTGGCTCTGAGATGTTCTCTCTATTGGATGGGTTTTCAGGGTACAACCAAGTTCTCATGGTAGAACTAGACCGATTAAAAACCACATTTAGAACAAAGTGGGGAACATAYGCATACCGCAAGATGCCATTTGGTTTAATAAATGTTGGCGCTACATTTCAAATGGCTATGAATATATCTTTTAAAGGTCTCATCKTTCAAAGCGTGGTAATATATCTCAATKACATAATTGGTTATTCAAATCAAAGAGATAACCACCCAAAGCACCTGAAATAGATATTTGAACGATGCGAAAAGTATGGCATCTCTCGAAATMCCAAGAAGACTATTCTTATTGTTTCAAAAGGTATTTTKTTGGGGCACATTGTTTCCAAGGATGAGATTTTGATATACCCAGAAAGAAATAAAGCTATCATGCAAATCTCGCCACCACGCAACAAGAAGTCCATGCAGTACTTTTTGGAAAAAACAATTTCGTGAGAAGATTCCTTACAARATTTATTGAAATCACAAGGCCCCTTCAACATATGATAAATAAATATGTTCATTTCAAATGGATGTTTGTTGAAAAGGAGGCCTTTGAAAACATCAAKGCCACTATAGTAGTTGCACCATCTTTATAGAGTCCAAATTTCACCAAGGAMTTTTTTTTGTACACCTTTGTGTCTGATCATTCCCTCACAACAATGTTCACACATAAGGATGAGAAAGGGAATGAATTCCCATCATTTTCATGAGAATTGGTTTACAAGGAACTCAATTGAATTACCCACTAGTGGACAAGCATGCCTTTTCCATCCACAAAACCATCAAATAATTCAGACCATACATTTTGAAAAATCATACCAAAGTGATTGTCCCTCACCAGGAGGTCAGATATCTCTTTATACAGAGAGAGTTGGGGAGAGATGAGTGTTGAGGAAAATATATAAAGTGATCTTACTCAAGCATTTTCAGATTCTGCTTGGCTAAAGTGAAATAGACGGGAATTTCACCCTAGGTTTATAACCATCAAAAATAAAATCCTAACTCACAAGTATTAATTACAAGTGCTTAGGCTAGTCTTTTTGACAAATAAAAGCTTGCTGGAAAATTCATTTTAATATGATTTTCTAAATATAATAGTTGCTGAAAACAAGTGTAGAGACAAAAGTAAGACACCAAGATGATAATCAAGAAAAATGAGACAAAAAACAATCCTTTATTTCATTCCAATTCACCAAAGAGCCATTTTCTTTACAAAATATCATACATAAATTTTGGACCAAAGTCAAACTTAGACATCCCTGATGGAACATACAAAAGGACCTCTAAAAAAAAAAAAGTGAACTCTAAAAGCTGGATCAACCTGCCACATATTGTTGCCCACTCGACTCTGCACAATAGCCTTTGTAAGTCATGAAAACTAATTCACAAACAGACAAGTCTACATAGACTATCAAAGATAGATCAACACCTTTGAAAAACAAGTTTACGAGATGATGTAATTCAATACGAGATGTTGTTGTCTATAATAAGACTCTGCTATCATAAAAATGAATTATGCTTGTGATAAATTAAGGAATGAATGGAAGCTGAACTATCTCAACATAAACTCAAAGAGAAAACCTTGGTATGCTTCTCCTTCAATCCTCCTCTCGTTCCTCCTTTCCTTTTGCCTTTAAGAATTAGAATTGGTTGAAGTAAGGTTGAACCACCTCATTGTCCCCAAGTTAACTAAAATCCAACCACTTTTAGTTAAGAGTGTAATGATATACTTATTAATATGAATAATTTCATAAATAATCTAAGGAATAGCTAAATTATAATTAATTATTATAACCTTAATTAATTATTTTTTACTATAATTAGCTTAAGAGCCTTGATTAACTCTTTAATTACTTAAGGTTAATGAATGATTAATTATTAGTGAGTCATTAATTGATTAAGTATAAAATTAAAGGTTAAAAATGAAATATATAATATTAAATGGATTCACACATTATCCCATAAGGGATAAGTAACCCAAATAAATGGAACATTAATTAAAAGATAAGACAATTAATAAGAAATAAATTAATGCCTTATCCATCCATTTATTAAGGGATAAGGTGTTTGGTGAAGGAGTGAATGCTTGGTGAGAAGGAGGCATAAAGGGAGGGAGAAGGATTATGGAGAGGATATATTCATTAGTGCATTAAATGAGGAAAAAGAGCATTGGGACAGAGTTGGTTAACAGTGGTGACAGTGGGATTACAGTGCACCGGGGCTGAGGGTTTTGGGCTCGGAGGGCTAGGGCATCAATGGATGTCCTAGGGCTTCAAGCGTGTACTAATTCATTAGGGTGGCTGGTTTGGGGTGTCTTAAGGAGAACGAAGCTGCGTGGATGGAGTTCAAGCGGTTCAGCGAAGGAGCAATAACATCGGGCTTGAGGTATTTAAGCGTTTCAAATTTTATTTATTGTAATATTGGATTGATTGTGCTGGATTAAGTGAAATTTGAGTAAATTTCAAATTTGCTGATACATTTTAATTATGTTACGTTTTAATTATATGGTAGTTTAAATTAAATTTAGGGCACTACATATGCGGTGTCCGGGCACTAGTTGAGATGCTGGAGCCTTAAAGGTGCGTTCCCATTGAAATTCCCATCAGCAACACGCAAATCAACAAAACAACACTATGGTGAAAGCACACCGCCTATCAAAGATAAAGACCAAAAGAGACAAGTGCCATGTAGATTAAACAGATAACCTAGAGGCTTCATGGTAACCTAGATTTATAAATAATAGTTTACAAGCTTAGCTGGTTTCTTTGCTTTTGAAATAAAAATGGAAAGATGTGCATTACCTAGCCCAGAATGAGGTGAAAGCTTATAAGAACCGTACATACACCAACTCCAGAAGAACGCTTCTGAAAAATGACTAATTATGCTTTACTTTACTTCTGTAAAAAGACCGATTATGCGCTGCCTATTTACATAAAAGCAATAAAAGTATTTTTGCGGTAAAACAATAAAGGACTTCCCTCTCCAGTAGAAGGCTTTGACTTCTGTAACACACCTTAATTTCACCCAATCTTGATCCGGCATTTAATTGAAAGATTCAAGTAGTGAAAGTGTAAATTAATAGGCAAAAGAAATAAAGGTTAAATTAAACAAAATAAATCCCCTTACAAAAGAATTATTAAAGCCCAGATCTTCGCTTCATATAATATTCCTCTCCTACACAAACGTACGTACAATAAATAACCCTTTAAAACCTTCAACATTCACAAATTTTAAAGCTAACATTCATGTAATACAGTCTGTTATGGTCGGCTATGTGTTTAAGCCACCAAAATTGTCAACGCTAATTAACTATTCTGTAAATATTCAACTCACCTTGAAAAAAATTTGGCAAATCAAGGCTGGCCGTAGTTACCTCCATTTCAAGGAGACTCTTAATCCGGTTGAGCTTACCCAACAGATGAAAGCATGCACCATAGCGGCGAATGTAAGCCACACTAGATGTTCCTAGGTAAAACCCTAAGTTAAATAAAGGAAAAAAGACAAAAATCTGACCTCAAAGAAACTTGCTCGGACAAAGCGAGATGAGAAGTGGAGGAATGAAGCCAGGCTCTGAAGACAAAACGTAGCCATGTTCTGATCAGTTGGCTAGAATGCCTTCTCTTCTAGCGAATGTCTTTATCCATGTTGATACACTTAACTTAAGAGTAGAAAAGAGGGCAGGGCTTGTCCTTTTCTATTGATATGTTGGCCCTCCATCTGATGAGTCACAGATTCCAATCTCTCTATCGAAGCCTATAAGCTTTCGAAGTACGGCTATCTATGATAATTAGGGTAGGCATGTACTTATGTAGAGCTAATGTCAACCCAGCCTTCTTCCTGCTTTTAGTCCTTGGCTGTTCCAGAGAACACTCTTATGACCAGAAGCTCAAATATTTACATCTTTGAACTTCTCCATAATATAGGTGGACTCTTCACCTGGCAATGTTGAGAAATAACAAAATACTAAACAAAAAATAAATAAATAAATAAAATAAAATTTCAAACAAGATGTGAGTCGAAATTACATTATCCATTAAACTTGTAAGCTATAAATATAAAAATGCCAAAACACGGAGACATTAGATTGAGGGCCAGCATCCTGATAGTCATTTCCTTACAGGATGAAGCGTTTGACTGATTAGGTAGAACTTTCCATTTATCTGATACATTCAACGAAGAGTTTGAAGCTAGAAATGCAAGTCAGCACTTCTAGAGGTACTCGAACTTGTAGAGGTACTCTGACCCGTAAAGATTACTCCGACATGGGAGTACTTAAGTTTGTTTGTTGGTAAATGGCACATTTGAATGCGCATGCCAATGAAATTTGGCTATAGTTGTTAGAAGGTTATTCTTTCGCATTTATGCATTATAGTTGCCCAACAGTAGCCAGATTAGAGACAACAATTATACCATCAATCTCCTTGCTGGTTTCTTGTAAAGCACTCAAGGCACCATCAAGATGTCTATAAGTGACAAATCCATATCCTTTGTTCTTACCTGAGATCTTGTCAACGATGACTACTGCAAATACGACTTCTCCATGCTGGGTAAAGACTGATTTGAATGACTCTGTTTTAGTCTCATACCCCAACCCTCGAACAAAAATATTTCTTAAAGAGATATCCTGATTTGAAATTTGCCTTACCTTGTCGAGAATCTCAGAATGATTTATAATAGCTATTTTTAAGATATCGGCAAGCTGCTCCTTAGTAAAAGGGACCAACAACCCAGCGTGACAACTGCTTTAACGATTTGCAGGGGTGTTTGATTCCTCAATTTTAGCGTCTTCCCTTAAGTTCCCATCCTTTCCTTCACATTTCTCACACAGAAATGGGTGGTACTCCTGAGAAACGAGAGCAAGAAATTTGGTGAGGAAGAAGCAAACTTTACTCTTATTTGAGATTGCCAAGAGAAGGGAAAGAGGTGAGAGGCCCTTGGAGGAGAAAACAACGATGATGAGTGGTAGAGTTTGAAAAGCGTGTTTAGGAGGGTTTACTGGGGAGAGGCAGTACGTGGGAAGTAATTTTGGAAGTGGACCGTGGGCTACATCTGAAGCATGAGGCTGAGCTGTGGTAAAAATTGATTCGTGTTATATTCCGCCATTACGTTAAAGATTATTTTTTAGTTTTGTCCACCCACGTTGTTTAATGTAGTAAAAATATTTGAAACATAGGTTTCGTAGTTAAAGCAGGACTTAGATGAAAGATGCGACGGGTGGAAGAGCAGTAGTCCCGAATCTAGAAGTATTGGATTCACAATTAGGTATTCAAACCAGGAAATGGTGAATCGATTGGTATATATAAGAAAATGTCAAGAATTAATGTATTGTGAAGGTATTTACGATTTAGGTTTAGTAGTTAAGATTATGTGTTATTTAAGGTTCCAAGTTTGAATTTAAAGAGGTTATGATATCTAGCCTGAGTGTTAGTTAGGAGCCGTAGTTGTTCTTATGGGCATCTTCTTATTTCTTCCTTGCATAAATACAGACAAGATAGAAATATTCGGACACAGCTACATTCACCCCAGCGTTTGATTACACTTGCTTCAATATTCTTACTTGGTACAGGACCAGTTGTATTACCTTTTGCCAAAAGGATTTATTCACTTTCGTTCAATAAAATAAACAGTGAAATCGAGTACTATAAAGGAGTCCATGCCATTTGCGTAACATTCAACAATACCCTCGGTCAAAGCATTGGTTGTCATTTGCAACAAATCAGGAGACTGTTAAGTAATTTCAACGCTTCCTGGACAACAACCAGCACTTGGGGAAAACGTAATCATGTACTCATGCATGCTAATTTTGTCTATATATACAATTGGCCCTTGTTGAAATGAAAATATTTTAATACGATAGACAAGAAGTATCTACCATGTGATACAAAGGTCAGGATGAACCTATTAGGAACAATGCTATCCCTTGATGTTAACATAATAGGAATAACATCAAATCAGATTAACAATGATAGTGCTTGGAAATATCTAACATATTTGTTGTCAATGTCCAGCTAGATGACGGGCATATGAATCAGATAAAGTCAGGATTAATGTTTCATGGTTATATTATGAGGCAAATGAACCCTAATTATGCAAAAAAAGAGGTTTCTTAGGTTTGCCATGGAGTAGATCACAGTGATAACAGGTCCAAAGAATCGATGTCTCACCAGATGCCCCCTTAATAGATCCACAAGGGGATGACACACATCTGCCTCCTCTTATTATCCCAAACTGTCGGAGAAAATTTGAAATAGGAGGTGATATGTTAGATAGGTTTGGTCTAGATGACAAATGGATAGTCTTAGATCTGTGCTCAACTACCTCTCTTATGAAGAGAGTGAGTCAATGTTGATCAGTGTACCTGAAGAACGTGGACAGGGAGCCAACAACCCCATTAAAAAGGCAATAGAATTTCCCTCTGATCTCATAGTATATGAGACATCTAAAGATAAAATGTTCCTTGGTCTTTGGCTCTTGAAGGTGACAAAAATGGCATAAGGAAGATGTTAAAAGGTTGGCCAAGAGCAAGAGTAGTAGAACATCAAGAGTGCAAAGTTTGAAAACTTTATTCTGTGTAATTTGTCTATTAATAAGACTGAGTAAATTATTGCTCTCAATTGTGTATTTGGTTCTGTATTGTTGTGTGTGAATGATTATGTGTTTGATTAATTAGTGCCGATTGTTTTCCTGATTAACCTTCAGGTTGTGGCGTGACAAAGAAAGAAAGTTGGTTTTCTAGGGACACCATGCCCTGCCGACATTAAAAGTGACTATTGATACGTAGGAGATTGATGATATTCTTTAGAAGTAGCATTCTAGTTAAACCATAAGAGGCTTTTGGAAGTGGCACTTGGGTAGTCCATTTTCACTGTCCTTGTCGATGTCAATAAATATGGAATGGAAGTATGTCATGGGATAGAGTGTAGAATTGCAGACAACATGTTTGATTGGTATTCCTAAAAATCGTAATTTTTTGCTCATTTTACTAAAGACGAAATCTTAAAGACGAAAATTTTGTTTGAAGATGGAGTAATTCATTTATATATATTGTCACATTCATTATGTCAAGCTTTTCCATAGCAAGATACCAATTCTATTTTTTCATTTCTTATATAAATTTTCTCAGCGACTGAAAACGTTCATGTCAACTTGACCTTTGACCCTGTGATATTAAGCCAAGGTGCAAAAACTGGAAGTAATCTGATCAATTTCCTGAGAAAGTGATAAATCGTTAACAAAGGGCAATCATATTTCTTTGTAGATTTCATTATGTAGAATAGTTGAAATGGGTGTGTTAATTCTTAATGTCCTTATTATTCTATTAATTGTGTATGGCACCCAAGGCCCTAAAGACCAAAAAAATAACATCAGTGAATAAAACAATTTAAAAATGGCAAACAAGATGTCCCATCTCCCTATGTAGAATGATTGCATGCCTATTGCTGATAATGATTTTCACAGTGTTAGGCCGCGTTATTATTTAATGCAAAACCATGTTTTCTAACAAAAAAATCATGCTTGAGATTAGATTAAATGTCAACCTCATTGAGAAATCTAGCACGAACATGATAACCAAACGTATGTGTGTGTTTATCTGTGAACATATGTGTGTGTTTATCTGTGACGGGGAGAGTTATTGTCACATTCATTATGTCAAGTTTTTCCATAGCAAGATACCAATCCTATTTTTCATTTCTTATATAAATTTTCTCAGCGACTGAAAATGTTCATGTCAACTTGACCTTTGACCCTGTGATATTAAGCCAAGGTGCAAAAAACTGGAAGTAATCTGAGCAATTTCCTGAGAAAGTGATAAATCGTTAAGAAAGGGCAATCATATTTCTTTGTAGAGTTCATTATGTAAAACAGTTGAAATGGGTGTGTTAATTTTTAATGTCCTTATTATTCTATTAATTGTGTATGGCACCCAAGGCCCTAAAGACCAAAAAAAATAACATCAGTGAATAAAACAATTTAAAAAAATAAAATATAATAAACAAGATGTCCCATCTCCCTATGTAGAATGATTGCATGCCTGTTGCTGATAATGATTTTCACAGTGTTAGGCCGCGCTATTATTTAATGCAAAACCATGTTTTCTAACCAAAAAAAAAAATCTATAAAGCAGTGTCCGATTAAATGTCAACCTCATTGAGAAATCTAGCACGGACATGATAACCGAACATATGTGTGTGTTTATCTGTGACAGGGAGAGTATTTAACTCTGTCTTTTTAGATTTTGAAAAGTTGCCAATAGTATTGTATTTTTTTTCTTTTCTCTTTTCAAAATCCATTATACACTTGCTTTGGCAACTTATATGTTTGTTATGTTCTGTTAGGAGTAGGACCATTTAATATAAGTTTAACGCATATGCATTGTACAATTATCAATTATTTTATGGTGTTTCATACTTAGATACTCTATGAAACAAGCAGTAACACTACATTCCTATGCTTTTAACTTGATCAAAGTTTTAGTTGGTTAATATTCATACATAGGAGTCCATATTTTGTACTATCATTCAACCCTATCTACCATCTGCAATGTTTTTTTTTTTTTTCATTTGATATTCACGAACATGATTAGTGAACCTGAAAACTAGTGTTGGTTTAAAATGGCATAAAAATGGGAGTTCTAAGAATCAAAAAGCATTTTGGTATGGGTTAACTTTGTACGAAGTAAGCCAAAGTTTCACCGATTGGAGCTACATCAGAGACCTGGACATATGAACAAAACTCCTATGGGTGTAAGCAAGGATACTAGATGGTCTTTTGGTAAGAGGTATTATGTCAAAAGAGTTTCAACCACTTTGACATCAAGGTTGTATGAGGGTATAATTGATGCACTGGCTAATCTTGGCGACAGACTGCTTGGGTACGACCCTTTTTGAAAGCATCTACATCATGATGGTCTAAGGATTCAGATTCGAAATAAAAGGGCTTAAAAAAAAAAAGTGCACCTATACATCTAAAGAAATGAAATGGGAAGATTTGATTCCACTCTAATACATAAGTTTTGGACAAACAATATGCACTTTGCAGTAAAGTAATTAATGTTATATAGTAACGATATGCACTCTGCAACAAAGTAATTAATATTAAATAGGCTGTTTAATTTGAAATACTTTTAAATCATCATACAATATATATTATACCCTGCTAATTGTGCTGAGATGTAGATATTCATAACCTGAATTCTGGGTACAAATGACATAGGCAGAATAGTTATTAGTGTTATGCTACCTTAGCAGATTGAAAAATTTGATTTTTTTTTTAGCTGTCAGCCCAGTCCATGGACCGTTGGCAATTCTTAAATCGTCACTTCAAAAAAAAAGAAGAAGGAACCATCTCCTAACTCGACCTATGGACCCATAGATTTACCATGACAACTGAAGGACTCATTGGCTGTTGTTTAGAAAATAAAATGAGAAAATAACTTAAATCTAAATCCTTCATAGGCAGGATGTCTTAGTTGAAGCGATGTTACTAGTGTGGCACGGTGGATCTTGTGAGAGTTGAACAGATTGAAATCGCCACTTGTGGAGATTCAATCAATTAGAGTGTAGAGTCCACACAAAACCCAAAACCCAGTCTACCTGGCAGCAGAAGCCAAGGGCGCCGTTACTTGAGAGACCTTAGCCTCAAGGATACTAAAGTCATTACATTCCACCATAGTTTAACCATGTTGTCCATAATTAATTAACCATAATTAACCACGTTACCCATGTTGTCCATGGTTGAACACGATATACTATAATTGGCTCTAGTTGCTTGCATTCAACAAATTTTTTTCCATGGTTAACTCTAATTCACTATGAATAACGTTATTAAAGCAAAGGAAAATGTGGTTAACCATGATTGATCATGCTTAACAATAGTTTACCATAAGTAATCATAGTTTACTATAATGTACTCTATTTACCATAGTTGACATTTGCGTGCTATATTTGAATATAATTAATCATGTGTAACCATGATTAATTATGGTTGACCATGGTGTGATAGGGAATAATCTCCTCATTAAGGTCTAATAAATCAATTATATATGTCAATGCAAACATGAATGTATGGAGAATGATACAATGAGAAACACGACCTTCCTTCAACAATCAAGTATAGAAATCAAGAATTATTTAAGCATAAGACAAAATAAATAGCTACTTATAACTAACTAGTTTTAATGGGCAGTTAATAATCAATTCCTGGCTAAATCATGTAATTGACAAATGACAAATAAAATGAAATACATACTGATACTTGCATCTACCAATAGCCAAATAAACTGAAATACATACTAATACTTGCATCTACCAATAGCACCTTTGTCACCAAAGCTAAGGTTCCTCTTTTCCTACACCACTTAAAGAATTCAAATTTTCTTCAAAGAATTCTTACTATATAGGAATGAGAACATCAACCAAGATTTAAATCCCAAATCTAAGAAAGAGATTTTAAATTCAAATTAATCTAAGCTTTTAATCTTTAACTGAAATTTGATCCCTGCTAATAATAAAATATGGCTTAACTTTAACTATTATTAGTCAAGGTTTCATTAGGACTTAGACTAGGACAAGGTGGAAGGAGGCGGTGGGAAATGTATACACGTGGAAGAACTTATGAACTTAGCTGGGGGTGCAAGAACGACATTTCCACATCGCCATGGATTCGTAGGAAAGACCCCAAAGACATTTCCAAGGGGAGGGGGCCCAAGGCCACCGCCTTATGGTACCGCATTTGCGCCATGACGTGGGTTTGTGGATTTCACGTATGCCGAAATGTGAGCACCCTCGACCATCACAAAGAAAGCGCATATGTCCAAAGTGGGACAAGTATAGTCTAGGTTCTGCCACTTGGGAAGACGCCGAGACACTATGGCTTAGACTATCCCTCAATATTTTGACCACCTCGAGAACATGTTTCTATTAAAAGGTAACACCACCTTGACTTAGGATGTCAGACTACCCTCGAGGACTATATAATTTTATTTTCTAGTCACAAAGTGAAACTATTAAGGATACTCTTAAACTTTAACAAATATGAACTCTTTATGAATGTTTACAAATGTTATTTGATGATGATGTATGTAATGCATTCTATTATGTGGATGAAAACTTCACGAATGTATAAATGTTATTGATGATGATGTATATACGCTACACATTGTGAAATGTGAATTGATTGAATGTTTAAATGCTGTTAGGACGATGTTGGATATTATGAAATCTAATTTGAGTAAACATAATCTTGTGAACGAAAGTGTTGAAATTGAATTATGAGATATTGGGAGATCTATTTCTAATTGAAACCTTTGAGTTAACTTATCTGCATATTGGATACCAGTGAAATGATGCTAGTATGCAATTGCTATTGATGATAATGCATAGAAATGTATGAGTTGTGTTGGCTGCATCAATCTATTGTAAGCCATGGGCCATGAAATAGCCAAGGGGTAACAATGGATGAAAGTGTATATCAGACCACCTAATCGAGAAACATTATGGCATGAATATTGCATTTGGACATTTATATTGGTTTAGATGCATTGCTGATATGTGGATTAGTGCATGATTATGCTATGATATTGGTACTAACACTACCCAAAACCAAATAACGATGACAAAACCTCCAAAGAAATCACCTGTCACCGAAATTCCATTGTGGTAGGGTGTTGACCATGGTTCTGTTAGAGGGGTGGAGGCATTCCCACCGTATCCTCCATTGTAGGGTGGGCCATCGTGAGGGTGGAACCTAGATATGATTAGGAGGGTTGGAGTATTTCCCAATCGCAGTATCCTCCTAAACCAAGTCCCGGAGGACAGCTACTGGTTCACGCCCCTGTGTCATGTGCATGAGGATCAAGTCAGTTGTCCGCTAGGGAAGCTTGGTCGAGATAGCCACACTTCCACCTACGGGTTCTACTTGGAGCGTTAGTATAGCTCACGCTTCCAAGATAGGCTCCAGCGCAGGGACCTGATAGGAATGGAGTTGGAAGTAGGTTAGGAGGAAGGATGAGCAGCATAGTTGAGACTATATGGAGATTCCCTGTGCATGGGAGCGATGAAGAAATGTACAGAACATTCACTATTATGTAACTAAACCACAATTGTTTAAAAGAAATTTTGAACCAAATAATTGTAATTCAAGAAATTCTCACACAATTAATTGATGGTTGTCTTTATAAAAGACTAGTCTTGTCGACCGATTGGCTGCATACATAAAATACTAAAGGATGACAGCTTGATTATTAGTACATGTATCGGTGATCAGGCTGTACTAGCTACACATTATTATTTCTTTGTACACATACACTAGTATAAATGATTTCTTAATTTTGTACCATAAGATACCTTAACTTGGAGAATTTTCCAAGGGTGGTGTATGTAATGACCCTTTACTTATTAAATATGAATAATTTCATAAATAATCCTAAAGACTAGCTAAATTATAATTAATTATTATATAACCTTAATTAATTATATGTTATTAATTAATTATTTTTTTACTATGATTACCTTAAGTATGATTAACTCTTTAATTAAGGGTTAATGAATGATTAATTATTAAGTGAGTCATTAATTGATTAAGTATTAAATTAAAGGGTTAAAAATGAAATATAATGTTAAATGTAAGCCACGATCCTATAAGGGATAACGTGATATTTAATAAAGGATAAGACCATTAAATAGAAATAAATGATGGAGAAGGCAAGAATAATTATGGATAAGGTGTTGGTGGAGGATGAATGCGCGAGGGCTATGAAGAGGCATAAGGGAGGGAGAAGGATTATGGAGGGGGGAGATTCATTCATGCATTCAACGAGAGTGGGAGCTGGGAGTTTTGGGAGAGTTAGTTTACAGTGGGATTTAAAGTGCACCAGGGCTGAAGAGGTTTTAATTTATAATAGGACGCCCATTGATGTGTCCTAGGGCTAGGCTTAATTTGGTTCAGAGGGGGTGGTCGGTTTTAGTGTCTTAAGGAGAAAGATGTCATGAAAGGTTCAAGTTTAAAGGAGCAAGTCATGATAGCATGAGATGGTATTTAAACTCAAATTTATGGTTTGTTTACTTAAATTTATTACCTATTGCCAAATTTTATTAAGTAAGTATGGATATAGATTGTAAATTATGAATATTTTACTTTTTTAAAGACTTATAGAAATTACATGAAATTATGATATTTCATGTTGTCCTCTAACTGCCCCTTTGGAACCAACCATACTATATTCATTCGGTGGTTGGTTGTTGAACCGCCAAGCTCCCCCCATTAACCTATTTATCTTGAAAACGGGGATAAGTAAAATAATCTGAATAAATCTTGAGGTCTTTAGTTTCTAATAGGGCCTCCTCTCATTCCTTTAGTGATACCATTGCCAATACTTTTAGGCTTCATCCCCAAACAATTTTTTTGATATTTACAATTAAAGAATAATACATTTAAAAGATTTACTTGTATTTGTATGGAAATCACGAATCGTGATTAATTACGTATACTCGAGGTTTAGATAAGCCAATCACCAATCGTGATTAATCACATATACTCAAGGTTTAGAGAGAGGGTGTTACCGACCACATTCAACTTTGTGAGCAAAGTCACCCTTCATTTCCATGAGTGCAATCAATTTCATTACATAAACACAAACACCCTTCACATTCACAATTGTGATTGGCCTAATTTTTTCTACATAAACGCAAACACCCTTCACCTTCACAATTGTGATCGGCCTTTATCTCCACAGGCGTGATTAACCTCCATTTGTTTCCATGGGCACTATTTCAGTCCCTCTATAGGTCTTGATTTCTCATTCCATTTAAAGGTTGTAATGTGCTCTTTTAACACTTTAATTTGTCATTCTAAATATGAGGTAATAACCAACTCAATAAAACATAGCTACTTTCCCTCCCATTCCATTTTTTTGATCATTTTAAATCAAGAACTCAACCATGAACTTAAAATCCAATTCCCGAAAGAAAACTTGTGGAATGAAATCTCAAGTCCACTACCATGAAGTTGGAAACATGAAATGCCACAACCACAAAGCAAAGGAAACCACTCAGAGAGCTACCAACTTAAAACAACTAGCATAAAAAGAACCAACAAACAAGATCCCCAAAACCCTTTGCCTATAAACCACCACATAGTAAAAACGAAACTAGGGAGAGGCATAGTAATATGACACTACATGTCTACAAACCAAGCAATACATCCCGCCAACTAAACTGCATTTCCATGCCACTTGTGTAATCACCTAGAGAATTTGCTAGTGGAAAAATAAGACAACATGTACATGTCTCTCCACATAGGACAAAATGTAAGACAACTCACACAAACACAAACACAACATATAAGTTAACTCCAATCACTCTCTGATGATGTGTTTTGAGAGATGCATAAACATTCCCAAAAGAAGCATAAATTGAAATTAATGACAAAATTCTCCCATCCCCATCTACCAACCACCACAATAAGCTCATATTAAAACACCACAATAAGCTCACATTATTAAAACGCGAGCTACTCCCAACCAGCCAAACATATAGAGCAATCAAGTTTCATTGTTTTTCTTCTATCCCCTTTCCTACCACCAATTTAGTGTTCTCCACAACACCTTTCCAATCAAATTTAAATGCTATTTAGAAATGCCACTATTTTCAGATAAAGTAGTACCAACCACCGCTAACTTTATCATGACCTTAGTTCAAAGAAAAATCATTTCCATCCATTAAAAAGCAGCTGTCAAAGCGAAGCGGAAAAATGGTTTTCATCCATTTGAAAAACAGCTGTCAAAGCCAACGGTTACGTCCATTTGGTGGGCAGGGACTAACAATTGAAATAGGCCGACGTGCATGCATTCTCTTAGGGGCAGCAAAATAGCTATAAGTAATCCTTCACCCCTTCCAGTTATCTATACCTACAATGCTGTAGATGCAAACTTACAACTGAGGTCTATCCTGCTTATTCTTCGCCCACTAAAACCCAGAAATTTCCAACTTTTGCTGTGCTGAGTTTGCGTCGAGGATTTTTGTGCGTTGCAACGGTTTTTGAGAGCCTCTGAGTGATATAAAAGAGAAGAATGGACATCACATATTCAAGCGCTAGAATCCAAGCTGAGAGAGCGAGTCACTTGAAGAGCTCTATGCTGGCCAAGCGGCCTCTGCAATGAATATGTGAATATGAGGATCACGCTTAACGAGGAGATATGGTCATCATGATCATGCGTTGTCCAGTACGTCCGGTTATGTTAATCGTAGCTGGGAAGACGTCCGACCAGGGTGAGAGAGAGGCAGAGACGGAGCTGGGGTTCGATCATTGAGAGAAAGTAGAGAACAATATGTTTCTCTTGAACCTTATAATTATGATAATCATCGCGTTGTGCTGGCAAATCCTCCTTCAGATCATGTTCTACCAGCAGATGCATCCAGCACACTATTTGTTGAGGGACTTCCTAGTAATTGCAGTGGCAGAGAGGCAGCTCACATCTTTCGCCATTTTCTCGGTTTCAAAGAAGTGAGGATTGTCAATAAGTCGAAGGAATCTAGAAATAAACTTGAAGTAGAGCCCAACGTTAATGTTGTTGTTCTATGTTTTGTCGATTTTGATAACCTGAAATGTGCTGCAACTGCTATGGAGGCTTTACAAGGGTACAGAATGGATAAGAATGATAGAGATTCGCCTTCCCTAAAGTTGCACTTTGCACATCCTCCGAGGAATAGGAATGGCTTGCCATTTGCACGTAGTAACGATCGAGGTCGAGCTCAACAAGATGAGTATCAACGTCGATAATTTTGTGGGTCTGTTGACACTCTATGACTCATTGTTCAAGACTGTTTATACATACTTTAACGCCACCTTTCATAGATATGTTATTCGGTGAAATATATAAATGTTTAACCTTCCCAAAGCAAATTGTCATGTCATTTGTTATTTATGCTGTTCCTTTCTTTAGGATTGTGTTAACAATTATGCGTCACACTATACCACATTAAAATTATTAGAAGGTTGATATTTCAGAATTGGTTAAAAATCCAATTTTTTTTTAATTCTCTTGAATTAGCCAAAAACAAATTAGTGTATTTTATTCACCGATTAATATGAAATTAGGTGGATTGAGGATTGATTTGATATCACTTGTTCAACCACTCATCCCAACAATATTGAAGTCAATGGAGGACTGATTTGATATCAATGTCCAACCAATCTTCTTCCTTAGCCATCAATCGATGGGGAGCCACCCATTCCAAGAATATTGAAGCGAGGATGGATTTCATTCGAAAACTCATGTAATTTGTTTGAATTGGCCAAAAAATTGAAAATTTGTGTATTCTATTCACATATGAAATTCGGATTGATCATATGGTGGAATGTCCAACCAAATTTGTTCTTTAGTTATCCATGGATGGGGAGCCACAAATCCCAAGAATATTGAACACGATGGAGGATTGATGTGGCACGAAGGAGAAGCAGGTCAGTTCTATACATCGGTAAGGTCTAGAAAATCCATATAAAAAATATTTCAAATTTATTTAAAAATTGTGTAAACTCAAAACTCTAGGCATGATGGAGGATTGTTGTGCCACGAAGGAGAGGCATGCCATTTCTATAGATCAGTATGATTTAGCAAATCCATATAAAAAATATTTCGTAATATTTAGAATATTTTTGTAAATTCAAAACTCTAGGTATTTCCCTCGTCCATTACCAAGTTTCATCCACTACAAAAAAGACTAGCATTGGTGTAGGATTCCAATAGCACCGTGAGGGTGTTCAGTATTGTCCCGAAGGTCCTAACATTGCACGATATTTTCGGGATTTCACGGATTAGTATTTCGTGACCTTTGAACTCTCATCACGATGTTATCCAAACCCTGAACTCCGAAATGTCAAATTTTGAGACTCCTAAATCACGTTCACTCTCCTCCCGACCGATAGCCAGATCACACCTGAGCCACAGATCATGAGTTCAATGAACTCTCACCTCTTATTTCCCAATTGTCAAAATCACGATGGCGCTTGGATCTGCCACCGCTCAGGGTATTGAGGATCCTGATTCTTTCGTGAAATGTTCTTTCGTGCTTTTTCTCGAGTCTTCACCTTCGTTCTCCAAGAGCCAAAAACGTCGTTGGCTTCGATCTTCTCCTACCACAATCTCCAAATCCAATGGTTGGAGTCATTTCATGATTTCAGGATTTCACGAGTCGGGTATCGAAAGTGCGCTTCCTCCTCGCTGGCCCAACCCCATTCTCGACTCGGAAGCGCCGATCAACTAACATGATATTTCTCGATCCAAATGATCGAGTCATGTTTTCACGACTACACTTACCATTGTGTTCTCCGACCTTACTCCCTTTAGAGTTAACGGTAAAATGCCGAAGATCTCTCCACGCATCCTCCTTGATGGATGGCCCAAAAATTTCAAGATTTCGTGACTTCGCAAGTCGGATTTTCTCCTGTGCACTCTAGAGGACTAATCCTATTGCACTTTCTCATGGATCCGACGGTTATCGATCCTCTGCGCAAAATCTAATGACTGAAAATATTTTTCCTTTTCTACGCACTCCTAGTCCTTTCTGAACTCGATTAACACCACAGATCTATTAGCAGGACTGATCTTACGGTTGTGTCTGCTTGTCCTTTGCTTCTTTGTCGTGTTCTCGGCCGGGTCATAGGGCAAGAGTTCTCCCCGGTTAGAAATTTGTGAACTTTCTACCTAATTGGAAATAATTTCCGTGAGTTCTTTAAAGAATTCATGTATCTTTAATTGTTTCTTCCTTTTGCAATTCTTCTTCGTGAATCTTTCATGAGTATTTAAATGCTTACAATTCATTGTTGTTTCTTCCTTCTATAGTTTCAACTTCCTCGCACTTTCTGTCTTCAACGATCTTTTGAGCATACTGGCGGACTGCTCTCCAAGATTTGTGAAGAATCTACATCCCCGTGTTTCCTCGCTGATGACCATACCGTTAGGATCGGGTTGTTTCACCAGGTCGAGGTTTACTGCCCAAGCTCATAATTGGCGATAAATTGAGAAGCAGAGAATACAAAGAAGAGCAGAGAAGAAAATAGTATTAAGTATTTTGAGTCCAGAGGGAAAATAGTACATTGAGAAAAAGGGAAAAGAGCCGAGCTAAATAGGCTCAAACAAATCAAGAAACAAAAGTGCCATCTTGCTAGGACAACTGGCGCTGTACAATCGCATTCATTGAGTTTACATTATATTTAACACATCAGATCATGTTCTACCAACAAATGCATCCAACACACTATTTGTTGAGGGACTTCCAAGTAATTGTTGTGGCAGAGAGGAAGCTCACATCTTTTCCCATTTTCTCGGTTTCAATGAAATGAGGATTGTTAATAAGTCGAAGGAATCTAGAAATAAGCTTGAAGTAGAGTCCAATGTTAATGTTGTTGTTCTATGTTTTGTCGATTTTGATAACCCAAAATGTGTTGCAACTGCTATGGATGCTTTACAAGGGTACATGATGGATAAGGATGATAGAGATTTTCCTTCCCTAAAGTTGCAGTTTGCACATCCTCCGAGGAATAGGAATGGTTTGCCATTTGCATGCAAGAACGATCGAGGTTCAAATTAACAAGATGAGTATCGACATCGTGATAATTTTGTGGGTCTCAGTTGACACCGTAGATGACTCGCTGTTCAAGACCTGCTTATACATGATTTTTTTAGAACTCTAATGCCACCTTTCATTGATATGTTATTCAGTGAAATATATAAATGTTTAACCTTTCCAAAGAGAAAATTGTCACATCATTTGTTATTTATGATGTTCCTTTCTTTAAGATTGTGTTAAACAATTATGTGACAATTATACCACATTATTAAAAGTGGTCTTAGTAACAACCAAATTATTAAAAGGGGCTGATATCACAAAATTCATTAAAAAAATCCAGTACCCTTAATTCTCACGAAGTAGCCGAAAACAAGTTAGTGTATTTTATTCACCGACTAATATGAAATCAGGAGGTGGATTGATGATTGATTTGATATCACTTATTCAACCACTCATCCCAACAATATTGAAGTCGATGGAGGACTGATTTGATATCAATGTCCAACCAAACTTGTTCCTAAGCCATCAATGGATGGGGAGCCACCCATCCCAAGAATATTGAAGCCTATAGAGGATGGAATTGGTTCAAAAATTCATGTAATTCATTTGAATTGGCCAAAAAAATTGAAAATTTGTGTATTCTATTCACATATGAAATCTGGATTGATCATATGGTGCAATGTCCAACCAAATTTGTTCTTTAGTCATCCATGGATGGGTATTCACAAATCCCAAGAATATTGAACACGATGGAGGATTGATGTGGCATGAAGGAGAAGCATGTCATTTCTATACATCAGTAAGGTCTTGTAGCAAATATAAAAATATTTCAAAATTTATTTAAAAAATTGTGTAAACTCAAAATTCTAGGCATGATGGAGGATTCTTGTGGCACCAAGGAGAAGCATGTCATTTCTATAGATTGGTATGATTTAGCAAATCCATATACAAAATATTTCAAAAATTTTAGAATAATTTTGTAAATTCAAAACTCTAGGTATTTCCCTCATCCATTACCAAGTTTCATCCACTACAAAAAAGACTAGCATTGGTGTAGGATTCAAATAGCACCATGAGGGTGTTCAGTATTTTCCTAGAGGTCCTAATATTGCAATTTATAGGGTTGGGAAAGTAGCGCCATTTACGTTCAAAGACTGGGTTGATCATTATTTATATTTTTCCCCTCATGATTGTGATGTGTCGAACTGCATCACTATTTGTGTTTATACGTTGAACATGTGTCGCTGTTTCATCACACGCTGGTTTGTGTCGCTATTTATTACGACGATGAGTCGCTCGTAATTCTTTTAATTATGATGTGATGTTGTTGTGTGTTTCTATGACTTATGTGATGACATTAATTTTTCAAATGTGTTTGAAAAATATTTTGTTCATCGTTGTGCATTGATGTAATGGAGGGGACGTTGCAACTATCAATCCATGCACAAAATTTGAAACATACAAAATTGAATGTTTGAAACAAGTTAACTATTATTGTTATTATTGGTAAAAATTCAAATAAAATCTTCATGTTGATCACATCTTCGATCCACCTAACTCCCTTTGTTGCAACGTTTCCAAAAAAATATTACACTCATTTCCACTCATATTGTGATGTATCTTATTAATATTTTTCAAAACAAAAAGTATGCGTGACACATGTTATGGTATACACATCACTTAAACCTACAGACCAAACATATTTATTTTATATTAAAATTTAAAATAAGTTTCCATGTTCTCTTTTTAGGATGCACTTGCCTTGTGCATCAAGGTTGAATAATTTTTATTCCATTGGATTTTATATTAGTTATGTTCTATTAATAAAAAAATTGAGTAATGAAACATACAAACCATTGAATATGTTTTACAAGCTAAGTAAAGAATTTTAGGCTAAAATTGATTTAGGTTTAGTCGGTGGGTTTTGTACAAGAATACATTCTAGTAGTGCACACAATATACAATGATACACATGAGTGCATAATTAATGTATAGTGCACATTGGTAAAACCGAAATTGTTTTTTAAAACACATGTAGCCAAGTAATGCATTATATATTAACAAACACACACACACACAAAAAGGAAACTGTTTTTTTTTAATATCGAATTACCATGCTTGAAAATAAGAAATAACAGTGTGTGTGTGTGTGTGTGTGTACTATAAGGTGTGCACCATGAAACCCAAACACATTCTTTTTAAAAACTCTAATAGTGACATGTTTGGGGATCCAACATAGTGAATGGTATGAGTCCAATATATAACCCAAGCCCACCAAGACAGATCTCATTGTGAAAGGGTAAATAGACTAAACCATTATTGTTTGGGTTTTCTTGATATAAAATGTATAAAGAAAAAAAAGGTGGAGTTTGCAACATAGAAGGTTAGTTTGAAGCCATTATTTTTTCTGGAAATGCATGCTAAATATTTATAGGAATTAAATAAATAAAATTGAAAACTTCTTTAATGAATTGAGGGAAAACTTGAGACGAAAAAAAGGAAGTTGCATGACTAAAATTTCTCCTTTGTAGATTTGAATATAACCCAAAGTGATCCCTTGCAAATTTGGGTCTCTCAAAAAAAAATTATCCAAATCTATCTTATTCTATCAAATATCACCCCTAACATTTAGGAAAACAAAGAAATAGGGATCAAGTTTTTGACTCACTTTTAAAAAATGAAATGGTCAGGGATGGTCTTACATTTCGAGTAAAATATTTTCTACTAGGTATAAAGATATTAAATCTGAATGTGAACTGAGATAAAAAAAGATAATCAATACTTTTCATATTGAGTTGAATTTTTAAATGGAATATTTGAAATTTTTACCCAATGACTTACTAAGGTTATTGAACATATCTCAACTAGTCACATGTGTCTCGACTTGAGTATTTAATTAACCACCTCAATTTCCCAGCATGTGAAATCAATCCCCTTTGGGCTATATGTTTCTTCACTACCACTATCTTGAAGAAATGGTTCAAAACATATGCAACCTTCTTGAAGGTCACTCTAGTTTTGAGTATGCTATATTTCTTCTGAGAATAAACAATCATTCACCAATACCCCTCATATTTCTAATTAAGATGAATTTATACGTTGATTTATTTCTTTTTGAATTCTCTTTGAGAAGATTCAAATGCCTAACCATTTATCCTTCCACATTCCCAAACATTTCATTTACCCATAATAGTGATTATTTTTCTTCCTCTTTAAGAGTGTGATTACTTTCATTTTGATGAGTGAGATCATTTTCATCTCCATATCCCCCTTCACCTCCTCGATTCAATCAACATCTCAGATCCAAGCTTAGAATCAACTTTCTCTCTCATCAAGTACATATTCATAGAGGAGGTTTAGAGCCTATGGAAGAGATTGCAGATAGAGAGGCTACAAATCAAGGGTTTCAAGCTAATAGGACCAAGACAATGCAGGAGTTCCCCGACGGATGAAGGATGAAATATGTCATTCAGAGAAATTTTGGTCACTAAAGCTTAATTCCCATCAAGATCAAAATTCTGTGACTAATTTAATTTGATGAATTTGAATTAATTGAGTTTTCTTTGCTGATCTGGGAAGTTACTCTCCATATTTTGAATCTCTAAACTGGTCAGTTCAGAAACCCCATATTTGTTTCATTTTGTTGCCATCCTTGAGTTTTTCACCATTTTGAAGGGTTCTTCTTGGCATAGAAACCCTTGATGCTTTATTTAATTTTCTAATTTCCGCACAGTTTAGAAAGGGTTCTATTTTCTCCTATAATTTTTTTTTAATTTTTTTTTATTGTTACAAACATAAAACTTTATTTTTT
Source organism: Picea sitchensis (assembly GCA_010110895.2). Taxonomy (NCBI): domain Eukaryota; kingdom Viridiplantae; phylum Streptophyta; class Pinopsida; order Pinales; family Pinaceae; genus Picea; species Picea sitchensis. The sequence continues at coordinate 131,150 of SNQJ01S0003161.1, read as the reverse complement.
GTTGTGATAATGGAAACACAGAGTCAAAGTGAAATATTGATTTGCATGCAACATTAGGGATAGAGTTTTGTAATTATGTGTGTGAGTTCATTAGGGATAGAGTTTTGTAATTATGTGCTTGAGTTCATATGCATAAAAGTCAAAATAGTTTTGTTTTTGGGAGAAATTTGAAGCTAAAAGTTCCTTTTAAGTGTATCTTCATTTAAATTAGAAGGTTTATTTTTCTTAGTAGAAATTATATAAAGGATTACTGGTAGTCGTTAACATGGTTTAAAACATGGGTTCTCTCCCGAATTAGCAGTCTCATTCAGGACTTAAACTCAGAGGAACTTGTTCCTAGTTCTTTCTAACTTTTTTAACATGCCATCTATTTTTTTCCACAACGTCTATACCATTGTGCATGCTAGAAATTCATAGATGCGTGCTTATTTTCCATAGTTTAGAACATTTGTAGTGTGTTCATGTTCGGGTGTGAAATGCGCGTGCCATTCTACTTAGATGCATTATCACCCAAGCATATTTTCTTCTAAATGGAACAATGGCAAGCCTATAAAACATGCATACACAATTACAAACCATTACAAGCATAAATTCTTTACTTTCAATTAACCTAGATAGAATTAGAAATACTTATGGCTGTTCTCGACTCTCCATTGAGTCCAGCTACCATGACCCCCTTCAGAGAATCTCATATCCTCTCTTTGAAATCATGTGTTTCTCTTGCACGCATAGTTTCGGAAGGTTCTCGACCTATCCTTCTGTTTTTTCTATTAGAAGGAAAGTCGTGGGCCAATCATGGGGACCCATGATGATATTTCATGTTGTCCTCTAGTTGTCCCTTTTGGAAACCAGCCATACTTATATTCATTGTGGTGGTTGGTTGTTGAACTGCCAAGCTCCCTCATTAACCTATTTATCTTGAAATCGAGGATAAGGAAAATAATCTGAATAACTCTTGAGGTATTTTAGTTTAATAGGTCCTCCTCTCATTACTCTAGTGATACCATGGCCAATACTTTAAGGCTTCATCCCCCAGACAATTTTTTTGATATTTACAATTAAACTATAATACATTTAAAAGATTTACTTGTAGTTGTATGGAAATCACCAATCGTGATTAATTACATATACTAAAGGTTTAGAGATGCCAATCACCAATCATGATTAATCACATATACTCAAGGTTTAGAGAGAGGGTGTTACCGTCCACCTTCAACTTTGTGAGCAAAGTCACCCTTCATCTCCATGAGTGCAATCAATTTCATTTACATAAACACAAACACCCTTCACCTTCACAATTGTGATTGGCCTAGTTTTCTCTACATAAACGCAAACACCCTTCACCTTCACAATTGTGATTGGCCTTTATCTCCACAGGCGTGATTAAGCTCCATTTGTTTCCATGGGCACTATTTCAGTCCCTCTATAGGTCGTGATTTCTCATTCCATTTAAAGGTTGTAATGTGCTCTTTTAACAGACATTGTAATGTGCTCTTTTAACAGACATTGTTTATGTCTTTCTTTACATTTTGTTTAGTAAGAATAGGTACATTTCCTTTTCATTGAACTTTGACTAAGGAATCATTTCCAAGTATAATATCAGATGACATTGAAGAATCAATGCATGAAAATAAATCTTAGTTACCTATCATGTGATTGTTGCAGCCACTTTCCAACAACCTGAGATCTTTATGATGTTCTTCATTCTTGTGGCATGAGAGAAACATACCTTTGGAGGCTTATCCTTCATGATGTGAGATATGTGCTATGCCTAAAAGCTGATTTGCATGCTACTTCCGGCATTCAGATTCATAGTGTCCAAATTTTTTGCTATAATAGCATTGTATGATTTATTTTTCATTTGATCCTCTCCCTCTGCCTCATTGAGGTTGGAAACTCGGATTCTGATTTTGTTGTCTATGACCTTGGAAATTCTGATTTGGGTTCTATTGTCTATGTCCTCCACTTGAGTGAGGGTTACTTGCACTGCTCCCTCTTCCTCTGCCTCTCCCTCTGTTGAAAGATACTTGAGTTTTGCAGGCATTGGCGATTGACTCATCTGTGAGATGCAGTCTGTTCTCATGTGTCAACAAAGAACTAATTAGTTCATCTATTGAAAAATGTGACAGATCCTTAGATTCAAGGATTGTTGTAACAAACATTTTGAATTTATTTGTTAAACTTATGAGGACTTTCTCAACAATGCGTTGATCAGGGATGGCTTCACCGGTCAATCTGATCTGGTTCAGGATTCCCATGACTCTGGTCATAAACTGATCAACATTTTCAGAATCTGTCATTCTTAAAGTGTCGAATTGCATCCACAAGGTCTGCAGTTTGACTATTTTGACCCTGTCATTTCCTTGGTAGGCTAATTTAAGGATATCTCGGGCCTGTTTTGAAGTAACAACGCCTATGATTTTTGAGAAAATCGAGTCATCCACTGAATTTTGAATCCAAAATTTGGATTTATTCTCTTTATTCCTCTATGTTGCCTGAGCAGTTCTTTTTTGGTTGGTCATGGAAGCAAGGTCTGTTGGATCTAGTTCCACATATCAAAGATCCACTGGATCCTAGCACTCTTGTGCTTGCAAGAAGGATCTCATTCGAAGAGACCAAAACTCATAATTCTTTCCAAGAAGAATCGGTCCTTGAGTTGGTCCTAAATTACTAGACGTGGCCATCTTTAAAAAAATTTAACACAACAAAAAAAGAATTGATAGAATTTTTTTCGCCAAAGAGGCAGCTCACATCTTTCGCCATTTTCTTGGTTTCAAATAAATGAGGATTTTCAATAAGTCAAAGGAATCTAGAAATAAACTTGAAGTAGAGCCCAATGTTAATGTTGTTGTTCTATGTTTTGTCGATTTTGATAACCTGAAATGTGCTACAACTGCTATGGAGGCTTTACAAGGGTATAGGATGGATAAGGATGATAGAGATTTGCCTTCCCTAAAGTTGCAGTTTGCACATCCTTTGAGGAATAGGAATGGCTTGCCATTTGCATGCAGTAACGATCGAGGTTGAGCTCAACAAGATGAGTATCGACGTCGATAATTTTGTGGGTTTGTTGACACTGTATGACTCGTTGTTCAAGACTGTTTATACATGATTCATTTTAGAACTTTAATTCCACCTTTCATTGATATGTTATTCAGTGAAATATATGAATTCTTAACCTTCCCAAAGAAAATTGTCACATCATTTGTTATTTATGATGTTCCTTTCTTTACGATTGTGTTAAACAATTATGTGACAATTATATCACATTATTAAAAGTAGTCTTATTAACAACCACATTATTAAAAGGGGTTGATATCACAAAATTCATTAAAAAAATCCAAAATTATTTTAATTCTCTTGAATTAGCCAAAAACAAGTTAGTGTATTTTATTCACCGATTAATATGAAATTAGGAGGTGGATTGATGATTGATTTGATATCACTTATTCAACCACTCATCCCAACAATATTGAAGTCGATGGAGGACTGATTTGATATCAATGTCCAACCAAACTTGTTCCTAAGCCATCAATGGATGGGGAGCCACCCATCCCAAGAATATTGAAGCCGATAGAGGATGGAATTGATTCAAAAATTCATGTAATTCATTTGAATTGGCCAAAAAAATTGAAAATTTGTGTATTCTATTCACATATGAAATCTGGATTGATCATATGGTGCAATGTCCAACCAAATTTGTTCTTTAGTCATCCATGGACGGGTAGTCACAAATCCCAAATATATTGAACATGATGGAGGATTGATGTGGCATGAAGGAGAAGCATGTCATTTCTATACATCAGTAAGGTCTAGCAAATCCATATAAAAAAAATTTAAAATTTATTTAAAAATTGTGTAAACTCAAAATTCTAGGCATGATGGAGGATTCTTGTGGGACCAAGGAGAAGCATGTCATTTCTATAGATTGGTATGATTTAGCAAATCCATATACAAAATATTTCAAAATTTTTAGAATAATTTTGTAAATTCAAAACTCTAGGTATTTCCCTCATCCATTACCAAGTTTCATCCACTACAAAAAGACTAGCATTGGTGTAGGATTCGAATAGCACCATGAGGGTGTTCAGTATTTTCCTGGAGGTCCTAATATTGCAAGATAGGTTGGGAAAGTAGTTATTTGATGTTCAGTATCTGGTTGATCATTACTTATATTTTTTCTCTGATGATTGTGATGTGTCGAACTGCGTCGCTATTTATGTTTATGCGTTGAACATGTGTCGTTGTTTAATATATTAATGCATTGGCTTGTGTCGTTATTTATTTCGATGGTGTGTCACTTGTAATGATTTTAATCTTGATGTGATGTTGTTGTGTGTTTCTATGAATTATGTGATGACGTTAATTTCCTAATGCATTTGAAAAAAAATAAAATTTGTTCATCGTTGTGCATTGACGTAACGGAGGGGACGTTGCAACTATCAATCCCTACACAAAATTTCAAACATACAAAATTGAATGTTTGAAACAAGTTAACTATTATTGTTATTATTGGTAAAAATTCAAATAAAAACTTCATGTTGATCACATCTTCGATCCACCTAACTACCTTTGTTGCAAAGTTTCCAAAAAAACATTACACTCATTTCCACTCATATTGCGACGTATATTATTAATATTTTTCAAAAAAAAAGTATGCGTGACACATGTTATGGTATACACATCACTTAAACCTACATATAATTCAAATATATTTCTTTTATATTAAAATTTAAAATAACTTTCCATGTTATTTTCTTAGGACACACTTGCCTTGTGCTCATTGCTACAATTTTTATTCATTGATTTTATATTAGTCATGTTCTATTAATAAAAAAATTGAGTAATGAAACATACAAACCATTGAATATGTTTTACAAGATAAGTAAAGAATTTTAGGCTAAAAATGATTTAGGTTTCGTTGGTGGGTTTTGTACAAGAATACATTCTAGTAGTGAACACAATATACAATGATACAAATCAGTGCATAATTAATGTATAGTGCACATTGGTAAAACCGAAATTGTTTTTTAAAAAACATATAGCCAAGTAATGCATTATATATTAACAAACACACAATTGCACATTGTGAAAAGGGAAATGTTGTTTTTTTTTAATATGGAATTACCATGATGTGCTTGAAAATAAGCAATACACTAGTGTGTGTGTGTACTATAAGGTGTGCACCATGAAACCCAAACACATTCTTTTAAAAAAATCTAATAGTGACATGTTGGGTGATCCAACATAGTGAATGGTATGAGTCCAATATATAACCCAAGCCCCCCAAGATAGATCTCATTGTGAAAGGGTAAATAGACTAAACCACTAATGTTTGGGTTTCCTTGATATAAAACAAAAGGTAAGAAACAAAAAAGGTGGAGTTTTCAACATAGAAGGTGAGTTTGAAACCATTAATTTTTTTGGAAATGCATGCTAAATATTTATAGGAATAAATAAATAAATAATTGAAATTTCTTTAATGAATTGAGGGAAAATTTGAGATGTAGAAAAGGAAGTTGCATGACTAAAATTTATCCTTTCTAGATTTGAATATAACCCAAAGTGATCCCTTGCAAATTTGGCTCTTCAAAAAAAATTATCCAAATGTCTCTTATTGCACAAATATCACCTCTAACATTTAGAAAAACAAAGAAATAGGGATCAGCTTTTTGACTCACTTTTAAAAAATGAAATGGTTAGGGATGGTCTTACATTTCGAGTCAAATATTTTCTACTAGGTATAATGATATTAAATTTGAATGTGAACTGAGATAAAATAAGATAATCAATACTTCTCATATTGAGTTGAATTTTTAAGTGGAATATTTGGAATTTTTACCCAATGACATACTAAGGTTATTGAACATATCTCAACTAGTCACATGTGTCTCGATTTGAGTATTTAATTAACCACCTCACTTTCCCAGCATGTGAAATCAATCCCCTTTGGGCTATGTGTTTTTTCACTACCACTATCTTGAAGAAATGGTTCAGAACATATGCAACCTTCTTGAAGGTCACTCTAGTTTTGAGTATGTTATCTTTCTTCCGAGAATAAACAATCATTCGCCAATACCCCTCATCTTTCTAATTAAGATGAATTTATACCTCTATTTATTTCTTTTGAATTCTTTTTGAGAAGATTCAAATGCCTAACTATTTATCCTTCCACATTCCCAAACATTTCATTTACCCAAAATAGTGATTATTTTTCTTCCTCTTTAAGAGTGTGATTACTTTCAGTTTGATGAGTGAGATCATCTTCATCTCCATATCCCCCTTCATCTCTGTGATCACAATCAACCTTCATATCCAATCTTGAAATCAACTTTCTCTCCATTGGCACATATTCATAGAGGAGGTCGTAGAGCCAGTGAAGAGATTGCAGAGATAGAGAAGAGATTGGAATTTCTCTTGTTGGAGCGATTGTTCTGACTACAATTACCTCCAATAGGAATGTTACCCAAGTCTCTATGTTTCTGGTCTAGTAATGTCTGCAATTATTGCATAAATAGTGACTTTGTCGCAAACTATCATAAAAGAACTTGGTATAAAGAGAAACACAATGCAGGCATCTTTGTATATGTTTCATAAGCTAGACAGAATGAGAAATACTTATGGGTGTTCTGGACTCTGCATTGATTCCATCTACCATGCCCCCCTTTGGAGAATCTCATATCCTCTCTTTGAAATTATGTGTTTCTCTTGCACGGATAGCTTTGGAAGGTTCTCGACCTATCCTTCTGTTTTTTCTATTAGAAGGAAACTCGGGGGCCAATCATGGGGACCCATGATGATCTTTCATGTTGTCCTCTAGCTATCCCTTTTGGAAACCTTCCATACTTTTATTCATTGAGGTGGCTGGTTGTTGAACTCCCAAGCTCCCTCATTAACCTATTTATCTTGAAATTGGGGATAAGGAAAATAATCTGAATAAATCTTGAGGTATTTTAGTTTAATAGGGCCTCCTCTCATTCCTCTAGTGATATCATGGCCAATACTTTAAGGCTTCACCCCCAAGCCAATTTTTTGGGGATTTACAATTAAAGAATAATACATTTACAATATTTACTTGTAGTTGTATGGCAGTCACCAATCGTGATTAATTTCATATACTCAAGGATTAGAGATGGCAAGAAACCACCAATCATGATTAATTTCATATACTCAAGGATTAGAGAGAGGCAAGCACCAATCAGGATTAATTACATATACTGTCTTCAGAGAGGGTGTTAAAATAATTTCAACTCTTTGTGGAGAAAGTCACCCTTCATCTCCATGAGTGGAATTCATTTTCTCTACATAAACACAAACAACCTTCACCTTCACAATTGTGATCGGCCTAATTTTCTCTACATAAACAAAAACACCCTTCACCTTCACAATTGTGATTGGCCTTTATCTCCACAAGCGTTATTAACCTCCATTTGTTTCCATGGGAAGTATTTCAGTCCCTCGATAGGTTTTGATTTCTCATTCCATTTAAAGTTTGTAATGTGGTCTTTTAACACTTTAGTTTGTCTTTCTAAATATGAGGTTATAACCAACTCAATAAGACATAGCTACTTTCCCTCCCATCCATTTTTTTGATCATTTTTAAACAAAACTCAAACTAAGTGAAACTTAAAAAATTGAATTCCTGAAAGAAAACTTGTGGAATGAAATCTCAAGTCCACTACCACTAAGTTGGAAACACAAAATGCCACAACAACAAAGCAAAGGAAACCACTCATAGAGCTACCAACTAAAAATCACTAGCATGAAAAGAACCAACAAACAAGAACCCCAAAACCCTTTTCCTATAAACCACCACATAGTAAAAACGGAAACTAGGAGGCACAGTAATATGACACTCCATGTCTAAAAACCAAGCAATACATCTAGCCAACTAAAATGCATTTCCATGCCACTTGTGTAATCACCTACAGAACATGTGCAAGTGCGGTATTCTAGTGGAAAAAGAAGACAACATGTATAGGTCTCTCCACATAGGAAAAAATGTAAGACAACTCACACAAAACAAAAACACAACATAAGTTAACTCCAATCCCTCTCGGATGCTGTCTTTTGAGAGATGCATATAAACATTCCCAAGAGGAGGCAGAAATTGAAATTCTAATGACAAAATTCTCCCCATCCTCTATGTACCAACCACCACAGTCAGACTATTGAGGTTACATTATATTTAACACTCCCTATTAAACTCAAGAGTTACAAACATCAGCACTGATAATACCCAAGTGTTGTCTTTGAAAATCAAAAACGGATTTTCCCAATGGCTTTGTAAAAATATTTGTGAGATGATCTTGAGAGCCATAGAATTGAAGTGCTATGTCACCATTAGTGACAAGCTCGCAAATGAAGTCAAAGAGAGTGTCAATATGCTTTCTCTTTTTTTGAAACACATCATTTTTGGATAGAGCAATTGTTGAGGTGTTGTCACAGAAGATAGGAGTTGGATCCTTTTCTGTATGTGACATATCTTTATATATTCTTCTCAACCACAAATCTTGATAGGAAGTTGAGGTAGCAGCAACATACTCTGCTTCTACAGAAGATATTGATACAATTGGTTGCTTCTTTGATGTCGATGAAATCAGGTTCGTGCCCAGGTGAAAATAATGTTCTGAGGTTCTTTTCCTGTCATCTAGGCTACCTGCAAAATCACTGTCTGTGTAACCAGAGAGATGATTATCATCAGATTGAGTGTACCATAAGCCAAAATTGAGAGTTCCTGCAACATATCTCAGAATCCTTTTCTCCATCTTCCAGTGAGAATCTTTGGGGGATTCTATAAACCTGGAAACAAGGTTGGATGCATACATTATATCAAGCCTAGTTGTTGTAAGATACAACAAACTGCCTACTAAGCTTTTGTACAGTGTAGAATCCATTGTAGATCCTTCATCTTGCTTGCTCAATTTTCTGCCTAGGGGTATAGGCGTTTCTACTGGATTGCAGTCTTCCATGCAGAATATTTTGATGATGTATGCTGCATACTTTTGCTGACAGACAAAAATTCCTTTGGTTGATTGATCAACCTCAATACCCAAAAAATATTTCATTATGCCAATATCTATCATCTCAAAATCAGATTGTATGGCATGTTTAAAAATCGTTAACTCAGGATTTCCAGTATATATCATGTCATCAACATATAAACATACAATCAGAATTTTACCATGTTGATCCATTTTGGTGTATAAAGTTGGATCATTTTGGCTTCTACTGAAACCACTTTTGATCAAGTGTCAATCATGTTGTACCAAGCTCTTGGAGCTTGTTTTATTCCATACAAGGCTTTCTTCAACTGATACACTTTGGCTGGCTTCTCTTGGACTTCAAATCTAGGTGGTTGATCCACATAGACCTCTTCTTCTACGACACCATTTAGGAAAGCTGACTTGACATCCATCTGATATACTTGCCATTTGTGTTGGGCTTCTATGGCCAATAGAGTTCTTAGAGTATCCAACCTTTCTACTGGATCAAAAGTTTCACCATAATCAGTACCTCGTTGTTGTCAGTATCCTTTGGAAACAAGTCTTGCCTATTGCTTTTCAAACTGTCCCTTTTCATTGAGTTTAGTTTTGTAAACCCACTTGACACCAATACTTTTCTTGTGTCTAGGTAGATCAACAAGATCCCATGTGTTTTTCTTCTCAATGGAGTCAATCCCTTGGTTCATGGCTTGAACCCAATGTGGCTCCTTAGTTGCTGCTTTCAAATATGTAGGTTGATATGAGTTTAATCCAAAAATATTGTGTTGTTCAATGTCATCCAACTGTTGATGGATTTCTCTCAAACTTCGAGTTCTCTGATTTGGAAGTTCAGAGGATGAGTCTCTTCTAGAAGTTGAGTTATCCCGAGAGTTTTCAGATTGTCCTTATACCTGCAATCTTGGAAGAGAAGGTTGAGGTATTGGTTGTCCTGAATCTTCTGCGTTTTCAGGATTGGGCAACAATGGATTTTGACTATCCATTTGCTGATTTTTAGATTCGTTCCAGAGTTGATTTTCCAGAAATTTTACATCTCTGCTGAGAATTTGTTTCTTCGAGATTGGATTGTAAATCCTGTAAGCTTTTGATGTTTCATTGTATCCAGTAAAGATACATTTCTCACTTCTATCATCTAGTTTCTTCCTTAATTCGGAAGGTTTGTGAGCGTATGCTATGAATCCAAATGTCCTTATATGAGCAACATTTAGCTTGGTCCCACTCCATGCTTCTTGAGGGACCTTCATCTTTAGACTGGTGGTTGGAGATCTATTCAAGAGATAAGTTGAGCATGATATTGCTTCAGCCCAAAAAGTATTTGACATATATTTCTCTTTGAGTAGGCTTCTTTCCATGTTCATAATTGTCTGATTTTTCCTTTTAGCCACTCCATTCTGTTGTGGAGTATACCTAGTTGTAGTTTGGATGATGATGCCTTGTGATTTGAAGAAATTTTCAAATTATTTGGAGTTGTATTCTCCTCCTCCATCTGACCTGAGAGTTTTGATATATTTTACACTCTCTTTTTCAGCTTCTGCTTTGAATTCTTTGAATTTTGCAAAAGTTTCAGACTTGTGTTTGAGAAAATAGATCCATATTTTCCTGCTAAAGTCATCAATAAACGTTAGAAAATAAAGTCTACCACCTATTGACTCTGTTTTCATTGGGCCACATAGGTCAGTGTGAACAAATTCGAGATGTTGTTTGGCTTGAGTGGAGGACTATGCAAAACTATTTCTCTTATGTTTTCCAAGTATGCAAGACTCACATGTGGGCTTTTTCTCTTTGAAAATAGGGAGACCTTTGACCATGGAGTGCTTTTGTAGAAGAATTAGACTCTGAAAGGGTAGATGTCCAAATCTTATATGCCAAACCATAGGTTCATTGGGGGTGGATGCACTTCATGCATATGATTGGATCAGATTTACAGTTCTAAGGGTCAGGGGAAACATCCTATTTTGAGTCATGTGGATTTAAGAAATCATTTTTTTGTTGGGTGTTTTATCATATATCATGCATGATGCTCTCTCAAAAAGTACCTTATAGCCATCTTCAATGAGTTATCCTACACTTAACAGATTATGTTTCAGATATGGAACATGATAGACATTGTTTATGTCTTTCTTTACATTTTGTTTAGTAAGAATAAGTACATTTCCTTTTCATTGAACTTTGACTAAGGAATCATTTCCAAGTGCAATGTCAAATGACATTGAAGAATCAATGCATGAAAGTAAATCTTTGTTACCTTTCATGTGATTGTTGCATCCACTTTCCAACAACCAGAGATCTTTATGATGTTCTTCATTCTTGTGGCATGAGAGAAACATACCTTTGGAGGTTTATCCTTCATGATGTGAGATACGTGCTATGCCTAAAAGCTGATCTGCGTGCTAATTCCGACATTCAGATTCATAGTGTCCAAAACTTTTGCAGTAATAGCATTGTATGCTTGATTTTTCATTTGATCTTCTCCCTCTGCCTTATTGAGGCTGGAAATTCGGATTCTGATTCTGTTGTCTGTGACCTTCGAAATTTTGATTCGTGTTCTATTGTCTGTGTCCTCCACTTGAGTGAGGGTTACCTGGACTGCTCCCTCTTCCTTGGTGACCTCTACCTCTTCCTCTGCCTCTCCCTCTATTGAAAGATAATTGAGTTTTGAAGGCATTGGTAATTGACTCATCTGTGAGATGCAGTCTGGTCTCGTGTGTCAACAGAGAACTAATTAGTTCATCTATTGAAAAACGTAATAGATCCTTAGATTCAAGGATTGTTGTAACGGCCATTTTGAATTTATTTGTTAAACTTCTAAGGACTTTCTCAACAATGCGTTGATCAGGGATGGCTTCATCGGTCAATCTGATCTAGTTCAAGATTCCCATGACTCTGGTCATAAACTGATCAACATTTTCAGAATCTGTCATTCTTAAAGTCTTGAATTGCATCCGCAAGGTCTGCAGTTTGACTTTTTTGACCCTTTCATTTCCTTGGTAGGCTAATTTAAGGATGTCCCAGGCCTGTTTTGAATTAACAGCGCCTATGATTTTTGAGAAAATCGAGTCATCCACTGAATTTTGAATCCATAATTTGGATTTATTCTCTTTGTTCCTCTATGTTGCCTGAGTAGTTCTTTTTTGGTTGGTCATGGCAGCAAGGTCTGCTGGATCTAGTTCCACATATCAAAGATCCACTGGATCTCATTCGAAGAGACCAAAACTCATAATTCTTTCCAAGAAGAATCGGTCCTTGAGTTCATCCTAAATTACTAGACGTGGCCATCTTTAAAAAAATTTAACACAATAGAAAAAGAATTGATAGAATTTTTTTTTTAATCTGTTTCCTGCGCGAAAATCGGGTCTTCGAATTTATTGAAGTGACTTCAGACCGAAATAAGTGGTGTATACTTCTTCTTTGACATTGATCTGGCTAGATCTAACTATCCAAGTGAAAGATCTATTGATTCAGGGCTCGAAGCTTTGTTATTTTGCAACTGTGGCAACTGTAATGGAGGAATCGGTCCAAATGTGAACTCAGCCCTGCGTGAATAAGCACTAAGCATGAGCTCCTTCTCCATGTGACCACTAAATTAGCCCACAAAGCGCATGTCATGTTTCACAACCTCGAGAGTATTGGCGTGTGAGCCACTCCTGACTCTCCAACTCACAAACTCTGAAAGGGGATTAACAAGCCCTCAACTCCTCAACTATGATCTATCCCCTGTTGTGGATCGATGGTCCAGATCCTCCTATGATCTCACAGTTCAGATATTTTTGGGATTTCACGGATCAGTATTTTGTGACCTTTGAACTCTCGTCACGATGTTCTCCAAACCCCGAACTCCGAAATGCCAAAATTTTGGATCCTCCCAAATCAACGGTTCACGCTCCTCCTGACCTAACAGTTCAGATCACGTCGGAGTTTCACGTATCAGGAGTTCAATGAAATCTCACCTCTCATTTCCCAATTGTCGAAATCGCGATGGCGCTTGAATCTGTTTCCACCTGTCCTCTGAGATGGAGGGTCCTGATTCTTTCGTGAAATGTTCTTTCATGATTTTTCTCGAGTCTTCACCTTCGTTCTCCCGGTGCCAAAAGCGTCGATGGCTTCCGGATCTTCTCCACCTATCACTCCAGATCCAACGGTTGGAGTGATTTCATGATTTCGAGATTTCACGTATTGGGGTATTGAGTGCAGTCTCCTCTTCTCGTCCAACTCCAGATTCTTGATTTCCCGAAATTGTCAGATCGACAGTTCATGATCTTTCTCGATCCAACAGCTCAGATCGATTCATGTTTTCACGATTCATGAATTCTTACCATTGTGTTCTCTGACCTTTACTCCCTTAGAGTTAGCGAAATGTCGAGATCTCTCCACGTATCCTCCTTGACGGATGGTCCCAACAATTTCAATATTTCATGACTTTGTAAGTCATCTTTTCTCCTGTGCGCTCCAGAGGACTAAAGCTCCCGAATATGACGGCTATTGGTCCTCTAAGCTAAAACTGACGATTGAAAATCTTTTTCCTTTTCTATGTCCTCCTCGTCCTTTCTGAACTCGATCGATGGCTCAGATATGTTCCCAGGGATAATCTTATGGCTATGTCTGCTTGTCCTTTGCTTCTTTTGCATGTTCTTTGTTTCTTCTGCAAAGAGTTTCTCCTGAAGAAGGAAATTTGTGAATCTTTCACGAATTGGAAAGAATTTCATGAATTCTTTAAAGAACTCACATATCTTTAATTGTTTCTTCCCTCTACAACTCTTCTTCATGAATCTTTCACGAATCTTTAAATACTTATGATTCTTTATTTTTTCTTCCTTCTGTAGTTTCATCTTCCTCGCACGTTCTTTAAGCTTTGCGCCTATTAGGATCGGGCTGCTGTCCATTCTATGTGAAGAGGCTTACGTCTAAAGCTCTGATACCATGATAAAATGAGAAGCAAAGAATATAGAGAAAGAGCAGAGTGAAAAATAGTATTCAGTATATTGAGTCTATGAGGAAAAGAGTACATTAAGAAAAGGGAAAAGAACTGAGTTAAATAGGCTCAAGCAAATCAAGAAACGAAACTACATCTTGCTAGGAAAACTGGCAGTGTACAATCAGATTGTTGATGTTACATTATATTTAACACATCAGATCATGTTCTACCAATAGATGTATCCAACACACTATTTGTTGAGGGGCTTCCAAGTAATTGCAGTGG